>MU223153.1:618249-642683 GCA_018584345.1 Thuja plicata
CTTTGAAATCATCCTTGAAGACACCAGCATCAATCTTTCTATTTTGTGTTGAACCTGGCAGAAGCTGAAGAAATTCATCTGAGAAGCTAGGTTTTCCTTTCTGCTCCTCTCCACTGCCTCCACTGGTAGAAGTAACGCTCACAGCCCTACTCATCTTTGTGACAGCTTGAAATTCCTTGTTTAAACTGATATTGAAACAAATCTAATCTTCAATATCAGCTACCTGTCCTGAGCATAATTCTCTACAACTTAAAAAATTTCTTATCACCTTGGATATACTGCAACTGCTCTGAATATCACTTTTCAACAAAAACCTAGCAACTTGGCTCTTAAAACTTTGAAAGCACGGTGAACAGGAATGAATGCACAATCATCTGTTTATAGCCATTTCAATTCAGAGTACATAGCTCATAATTTGGAGACGTCAGTTCTGCCATTAAGTTTCCATGCTGTGAGCTTTCAAAAACTTAGCCGTAGTTGCACAAAATTTGACAAAAAATCAAATTTCAAATTATGAATCTTTGGCGCAATCATAAACCATTTAAGACAGTTGACATGTCATCCCTTGATTCATTCTCTGTCACACATCTCAGCTACCTTTTGTGCACAGTAATCAAAATTCTAGTATCTGATTGGCCGCCGAGAGATCCGTTCTGTCATGTCAACTACTTGGCGCCGCTTTTTAGATCTTGTAATCAGGCGATTACGCGACTGTAGGAAGTCTCTTTATCGCGAGCACTTCTCCTTAACCATGGTTTGATCTCCAGACCTGGCGACAATGCACCTTCTTTACTTTGGCTGACCCAAGTCCATCTGGCGATTAAGCGACAACAGTGAAACTGAAGTCGCGAAGAGTTAACACTAACTCATCTTCCTTACCCAGACCTGGCGACAAGCCATTTATCATTAATCACCATAGTTATCGCTAAGTCGCTGGATGCTCATATTCTTTCTTAAGACCACACGAAAACCTTAGTCGCTGAGTCGGGAGAAAACTTTAACTTGACCTTATTATATAGCACGTGCCTTTATTTCGTTTAGAGCAACCTTGCGACATACCCTAATCGCCAAGTCGGGAGGACCTTTTCTCTGAAGCACTTTCTTCTCCAGACTACGCGACCACCGTCAGATCCTTTTATTTCCTCATCCAAGGGCTAGTGCGTAATCGCTTAACATTTCAACATACCCTTAAGTCATCTGGAGACCTTGTGACTAAAGGCAAAAATACCTTAGTCTCTTTATCGCTTGATTCATTTCCTCCTTCTAGCGACCTCTCGACAACCATTTACCTTATGACAGATGTCATCAATTCTTTTGTCCACTTAATGCATACTGAAGGGCTGAGTCATTGCCCTATTCTGGCGACATCCCGACCGAAGGAAGTCACTAACATCAAACAGTTAGTCACGTAGTCTAGGCTGTTATCCCTTAACTGTCATTTGATCTTGAGACCACGCGACTAAAGAAATACTTAACTGTTTGCCATGGCCTGATCTAGCGACCATGCAACATGAAGTGAATCACGAAGTCTGATAACATTACTTTGACTTTTTGAGTTCTCTTGCGATCACCCGACTGAGCAATGGGTCCCATTCTTTTTAAAGTTTATAACATAGATATCCCGCGACTACCCGACTAATAGGATATCGCTAAGTCTTGAGAAGCTGAAGGAATATTCTATTTGTTAATGAGACTATGCGACACAAGGCAAAAGCAAAGTCGGGAAAGCATTTAGCATATTCATTCTGGGTAATGCGATTAGGCGACCTAACTTAAAGCACATGTCCTAAGTGAGTGAAAAAGGTAATGATGAAACATAAGACATGACCAAGGGTTTCAAATGCATCGTTTAACACTTGGATACATAGGGTTTTTTCAGGGTTTTAGCAATTTTGGCAAGGTTTAGGCATGAGAACCTAAAAATTTTCATAGGGCAAGACAAGGAACAAGGCCAAGCAGCAAAAACAAGAAATACAACCAACAAGCTTCTCCACTGGTGGAAGAGTATCAACAGAGTGCACCTTCCACTGAAGAATACTAAGTGATGTCTCAGTAATAAGTATAGTTCTAAAATGGATCCTTTAGGCTTAAGAAGGGCTGTTGTATCTGGATTACACCTCTATAAGCCAAAATGAATGATTCAATGGAAAGAAATTGAGGAAATAAGCCTAAAGGTGGAAAAATAGAAAATGACTTCTCCTCTACTCCTACAGGCGGGTTTTGACCCACAGAGTATGTTTTTTTCTGAACCATTTAAATGAAGCAATTTCAAAGAAGGACCTGTCTCACAAAGAATTTGAGATATAAAGGAGGTAGATGAAATTGACACATACCATTTTTGGCATCCTGATAGACCAAATTTATCCCTTGGAAAATTTTTGAACAGAGAGCACTCCAAAAGCACTTCTCCGCCCAAAGGAGAAGTGGAAAAGTGATTTTCTGCTACCTCAGAAAAGATACCATTGCGGTTACTAAAAGTGAAATTACATTTCTTAACGGCCCATAAAAGCAAGGTAATTAATTTAAATAAAGCCATTTTACTTCATAACGTACTATTTCATTAATGTTGAGGTCTTTTCATTTGTGTGGCATGGGAAGTCAGCCATTAAACAGTAAAAATTCAAAAGTTATAAGATTAGTTGGAGATTGCCAACATAATCCACTATTTGCTTAAACATATTGCTTAGATTTGAAGCTTTAATATTGGTTCTTCTTTATCCCTGTGTTCTCAAAGATATTCCTCATTCCTGAATCAAATCACTTAAATCATGGCTTCCAGATTCATGGGATTTGATGGAATGAATGACATTACTTCTGAATGGCATAAGATTTTAGATACATCTCTAAAGTTCTTTGAAGTGCAGAACTTCCAGAACAGATTAAAAGTGGATCAGATACATCCCATTACTGAGAAGTTGAAGGAGAGTGGATTAGTTGAGGCTACTAGTTTTCCCATGGTTCTTCAAGCCCCAGAATTAATCTGAGAATGCATCACTCGATACAACCCGTATACCAGGAAAATTCTCTTGCCCAATGATACGGTTATGATTTCTATTGAGAGGGAATCGGTCCAAAACTCACTTCACATCCTAGAGCAAACTGAGTATTTAGAAATGACACACAGTCAAACGGTGACTGAATATATATCCAAAAAGTTAGTTTGGAAGAAGGAGATAATGAAAGCATGGTTTCAAGAACCCAAGAGCGCCAAAGGGAAGCTGTCGAAGACATTATACGGCACTAGGCTGAAGCCAAAGATCATTGACATTCTGGTGTTACTCCATAGGACTAGAAGTGAGAGTGAGGCACTCAATTTTGTTGATCATCACTTCTTCCTAGCTCTGGTAATTTGTTCCCAACATCACTTCATTGATTGGGTTCTTATAGTAAGTGAGAATCTCTCGAAGACCCTAGATAGATCTAAATGCAAAAATGAATTTTACATGTCTTTAGTCCTCTTATGTATTCTGGCTACACTCCAAATTTGGCCAGGTCTTCCTAGATTAGAGGAATTTCCTTATGATGTCAAGAGTTATGAATTTTTCCCCTCTTGGCAATTGCATAACAGTAATGCTGAGTATCTTCGGGTTAATGATGCATTTACAATGAGATTGTGTAGGGAGTTACAAGGCTATCCAAAAAGAAGATTCTCCCCTGAAGCCATGGCTTTCATCAGCCAATTTGGATGCTATTACATTCAATTTAGAGGTTTCTCATATCTTCATCTTAAAGGTTTTGATGATTTCCCTTTGAAGCTACCCAGGTATCCTACTAATATGATCATGCTTATCGAACTAATGAGGCAAGAACTCCAAGTGAACTTACTCTATGCTAAGGCTAAGAAGAAGGGATACGACTTCTCCATGACCATCGAAGCTTACACTTGTGTGTCCTGGTCAGAGGTGAAGAATGTTCTCAAGACATTCTCAAAGAGGTCTTCTTTGGAAACCTACGATGTCTTGAGACCGCAATATGACCCAGTGAACTATGCCATGGATGTATTGTGAATGAGTCACACAATTCATCATGTACATGATATTGAAGACTACTGGGCTAATTGTAAGGATGATTTGGAAAGTAGAGAGAGATTCTACGCCCAATTAACTATTGAACAAATCAAAAGGTTCAATGTTAACATTGTAGTAGAGGGGATAGAAGATGATGGCAATCATATGTATGATAATACATATCTAGAGGAGATAAAGCTCACCTCTGTTAGTTCTAAACCCATGTTGGACCAAGCCATTAATGATTTGCCGACTCTAATGAGGGGTATCTACAAAAGAACAAAACAATGGGTTGAATGCATAGCAGGAAGGAGGAATAGGTCAGAAAGGAAGCCTCCTACTCAAAGAACTCTGACAAAGGATTCCTCCAACATTGCAACAACTTCCTCGGTAATACTCCCAACTATGTCCAAAGTTCTTCTCAGCCAGTTGGTGCAGGTGATGAACCTCCTAAAAAAGAAGTTGAGCCAAAGAAGACTTGTGGAGAAGGTTCACTCCCAGATATCAGAACAACAAAGGAGCTCACCAAGGATGTAGAACCATAGTGATCAGTAAAAGCAGTCACAATAGATGTACCAGTTGACCTCTCAACCTAGGAATCTCCAAGGAGAGGGTCCCCCATCATAGTGGAAGTAGGTGAAGATACTCCTTCAACCACAGAATCAGAAGGAGAGACCAAAAAGAAATAGAAGGTTGCTTCAATAGCCAAATTGGTGTCCTCTTCTCCTACTTTAGTAAATCCCTTTGCTTCAAGACCAAAGGCTATGCCCCCAGTCATGAGGAAGTTGTTCATTGAGGAGTTGGTTTCTGCCAACAAAGTTAGTAGTACAAAGTCATGGATGGAAAATACTCTGGAATGCAAGAGAAAGAGGGTAGAAGAAGGGGCTTCAAGCAAAGACACTTTGTCATGATATTTTTAGCCCAAGGTTGCTATGAGAAAACAAAAGAAAGTAAAGATGATGTCTACTCTAGGTCGTGACCCTGAGACTGGGCACTTCACTATGGAAGTGGCCAAACCAACCAAGGATGGTAGATTCAAAGATATGACCTCTTTGTATTTTCAGTTGTAGTCATTTGATATGGGGTTAGCTCGCCATGACACCAAGGTAGACTGGTGGAAGTCTACTAATGTGGTGATAGAAGAAGAATTCAAAGAGCTCAAGACTGCCAAGGTTCAACTAAAGGTAGAAGTGGCTAAGCTTAAAAATTTCATAAGACAACTTCTCACCCTGATTGTGAGTATTCCCAGCACCCAATCCACCTTTGATCCCAGTGCGGTAGAGAATCAAGCTATATTAGCCAAGTTGCAGGAAGATAGGCACTTCACGTAGATTGGTAGAGGATGGGGTGAGGGACTCAAATATGAAGGGTTGGCAGTTGTTGAGAAATTAGGTAATGCTCTCTTGAGGTTGGAGACAAAAAGGAATAACATCAAGAAGAAATTACAAACTCTCGCATCTGAGAGAGTGAAGTGTTAGGAGTGCATAGTAATGCTCCATGTAGCTATGAAGATGAAGACAAAAGAGGTGTTGAAAGCCAAGATTCTATAGAAGGGAGATGAACCTCTAATCGAGTGGCTTCAAATTTTAAAGTTCAAAATTGAAATGATTATCCAAGCCAAGATGGGGTTGCAGCAAGTAGACATTAAGGTCAAAGAAGAACAAAACAAAGACTTCAAGATTCTTCAAGGTTTGCATATAGAATCACAAACAAGTGGAGAAGGTAAGGAAATGATAGAACTTTCTAATATGTAGAAGTCATTCTCTGATTATGTAGACAAGTTGTTAGAGCCATCTTCCACCCACTTGGACAAAGTGCCAGAACTTCAACAGCTAAGTGGATGTGTTTATAAAGCCATGGAAGAATTGAAGGATCAGACAGACGCAATTAAAATTCTAGCTAAAGATAATTCCAGATGGCTCATCCGATGCACCAATGTCCATGTTAATAGACATGAAGAGCTTATCAAAGTTAATACAGTTGTTACTGCCTATAGGGCTAAATTAGGAAAAGAGAGCAAAACTGAAGCATAAGTAGATTCTCTCTTTGTACTAGATTTTGACCAATATGTAACGGATAATCTTTCAGTTATCATTTCTAGTTGGGGAAGTTGAACCATTTTGGTTACCCTTTCTTTTTGTAATGGCCCAATCTAGGACTCTATAAGTACTATTTCCAAAATCAATACAAAGGTCAGCTAAATTTTGCTATGAAAGATAACATTTTGTTGAGTCAAATTTGTATGTCTAAATATCATTGTTTTGTCTATTCCATTTGCATTGCACTTATCTTTCTGTTGAGCTTGGATGTTTCTTTGAAGTTGGATTTACAATCTTTGTTCGAACCAGAGCTTTGTATTATGATTTGATACAATTAGCAAAAGGGGAAATTCGTTATTATGTTAAGTTTGGGAAACATTCTTGTGACATAGATCGATTCATTATCATTAAATCATTAATCTTTAGTCTTGCATCTACATTTTTAGTAGAATTTCATGCATTACCAATTTTGGGAGTTAATCTGATTGATGAAATCTCAGAGTTGGATAGATTTAGAGTTGAATTTGTTCTGCCTGAGCTTTTTCCTTCCTAGGATTAGCTTGGTTTACCTCTTCTGTTCCAAGGTTCAGAACATACCCCTGTTCGACTAGGAAAGAGTAAAATTCATTGAAAATCATTCATATAAGGGAGCTGTACCTTTAAATTTAGAGGGAAATTAGTTTTTCAATAATGATTTTTCAACTATTGTATTTGATTGTTCTTAAGTATTTTGGGTATTTTACAGTTAAATTGAAAAGGACAATCTATTTACCAATAGATTTTTGGCGAATCTGTTGGGGAGATGAATAGTCATTACACCAGAAGCATATCATGAGGAAAGATGGTGCTTCCCCATGAAAATATAATTCCTGTACTCCAACCAAATCTTGGTTTTCAAGATGATCAAGAAGACCTTATTTCCTTGCTGAAAAGTTTTGCCTAGAGGAACAGAAGAAGCACCGAACATTATAGAAATGCCAGTCAAGTGCTAGAGCAAGAAGAAGCAAGAGTAGAAGCACTTGAAAGAGAATTTTGAAGGATAAATTAAAGAAGAGCACAACGCCAAGTTGAGTGTGAAGCTAGGCCACAAAATTAGCCAAAAATCTGGAGCCTAAAAGATTTCTCAGGAGCACAAAGAAAGAAGGAAGTACAGATCTAGTCTTTGACAGACTTGCAGATATTAACTTTTCTCTACTTGAAGTACCTCACTGAGGAAATAGAATTGGAAAAATCTAGAGCAGACCTTCTTCTCCCCCTAAGCAGTCTACTCTTTTATCCACCACTTGCCAAGTGTTAACATTACATAGAGTAGTTGCTCCCCCTGTTATCAATCTAACCCCCTATCTACCTCAAGTAACAATGGCACTCCCTTGGGCTGCTACAGTCGGACCCCTACAATTAACAACATACAATCCCCTTCCCTCAAGCTCTAGAAAGAATTTTCCTAAATTTTCTGGAGACGGGAAAGTGTCTACAAATGAACATATTGCTGGATTCTTTGCTTCTGTCAATATTCTAGGAGCAAGGGAAGAGGATGTGGCCGTTAGATTATTTGTTGAGACCCTTGTTCAAGGTGATGTCAATTGGTTTTACCACCTACCAAATTCTTCTGTTACAGACTGGGCCTCCATGAGAGCTACTTTTGAAAGAAGGTTTAAAACTGTAGAAGATGAACATGCTCTATTGAGGCAATTAACCTCTATCAAGAAAGAGCCTTCTATTAGTATGAGATATTTCATAGCTAAATTCAATAAGCTTGTAAATCATATTCCGGTGGTTGACAAGCCTACAACAGGAAATTTGAAAACATTCTTTATAAGTGCTATACCACCAGACATCAATTATGATCTAAGAAGAGTGAACCCTACAGGTTTATATGCTACACAGAGGACTATCATGGAACTTGAAGACCACATGATCTTATCTGGGAAATGGAAGAGAGAGATCCAGTCAAGAGCCAGTACTAGTGGTACTACATCATCTGATGAGAAGATCCAAAAATTGTCAAATGAATTCATCGCCTTCAAAAGGAAACTTCCTAGATTCAATAACCCTTATCAACGGAATTATCAAGAGCAACTTGGAAGGGCCAACGATGGGAGGAATGCTGATGGTAAAGCATTATAGTTAACTAGTCCACCACAAAGGCTAGCTATTGAAGCTCCCCCTAAAAGAGGGAATATGTGTGCCTTTCATCTAACTACAGACCATGACAAAGAAAGTTTCCCTGATGTAGCCCGTGCTTGACAAATGCATCAAATTGATGAATGGAATGTTGGAGTCTCTGGCACTTAAATAGACTCATACTCGCATGGGGACTCTGAAAACTTATATTTAGTGTATGAGTCTAATTCAGAACAAGGAGCAACATGTTATGTGACCATAGATGGGACTTCCTATACGGTCTTGACCAGGATCCAGAAAGATAAAGGTCCTGCCTCTTCCCCCCACCTAAAAATAATGAGGCATCTACCTCCAACTCTAAGGAATCCAATCAAGGCATGAGAATTCTACAACCGGGTAAGGAGCAAAACTCTTTTGACATTATTCAATTCTTTAGAGACGCTCAAATTCAAATTCCTCCCATAGATTATCTCAAGTCTAATCCTATAGAATTGCAAACATTAGTAGATTATTGTACAGAAGGGAATCATAACCTAAACCAGAACATCATGACGACTATAGAAAATGAGTCAATTTTTTGCGGAGCCCATTGAGCAATGTGAATCATTTGTGCTAGCTAATTTCTTGGGTCAGAAGCCTAATCCATTCTATGTGTCTTTATATATTAATGGATGCAAGTTGAGCAATTTTATAATAGACTCTGGAGCCTCAGCTAACGTGATTCCATAAATAGTAGCTAAAGCTTTAGGACTTAACGTTACTAAAGCTCATGGTAGGTGATATTCTATGGACTCCAAGCAAGTACCTCTGGTTGGACAAATTAAGGATTCCCAAGTAGCTCTGGCAGCGCACCCTGAGAAGAAGCTATTGTTAACCATTCTGGTTGCTGATATACCTACTAGCTACGGTTTGCTGCTAAGCAATATTTTTTGTAGAGATCTAGGAGGGGAAATAAAGTTAGATTGGTCTCAAGCTTTAATCCCGATGGGTAATAAAAATATTAAACCAATCCCGAAAGAGAAAGCTAAGTTTACAGTGTTGAAGTCAGATGATCCTAAAGCCCAAATTATGTATCAAGAATTGGAATTCGGAAACTATGTTCTATTTACTAATGATCACGATGAGGAAGTGAAACCAGGAGAATGGGGAAAGGAATTTTCTGCTGAAGAAGAGTCATCTCAAATATGGACACTTGAATTTGATGGCAGTTGTGCTTCATCAGGATCTGATGCAGGTATGGTCTTGATATCACCAGATGGAATATGTGAGCCTATGGCTTATAAATTAGAATTCATAAATACCAATAATATTTCTGAATATGAAGCCTTTCTGTTAGGAATCATCACTGCAAAGGAAAAAGGCATGAAGATTTTGAGAGCTCGTGGTGATGTAGAGCTTATCGTGTGCCAGGTGAAGAATGAATACTCTATTAAAAATCACAGATTAAAGAACTACTAAAATAGAATATGGGATGAGATAGAAACACTGGATGCATTATTTATTGAATTAGTGCCAAGAGAGTTGAATGCCAAAGAGAAATCCCTAGCTATGTCAACTTCATTACTCCTTCCCCACCTGGAATTCAAATACGAGAAGTACCAAGTTGAAGTCATAAATCGACCATCCGTACCCAACAATGTGGAAGATTGGCAAGTGTTCAAAGATGACAAGAATCTCCTTCTCTTTCTAAAGAGCAGTGGTGACTTCCACAAAGAGGTCCATGGCAATCGTAAAGGAGATCATCTAGACAAGAAAAAGAAAGATAAGTCAGATATTATCTAGCTGCAAGGTAATATCATTCCACCCCATCTAGTTACTCTTGAAAAAAATTTCAACAGGCACAACACTTTTGTGAAGAAGAAAAGAATCGAAAGAGGTCCTACTACTAGCGAGTATGAAGGAATGAATATTGGAACTGAGAAAGATTCCAAGATGATCAACATTGGGAAGTGTTGTACTAAAGAAGAATGAAACAAGGCCAGGAAACTCTTCCTAGAATATTTGGACATTTTTTCCTAGAGCTATGAAGACCTAAAAAGTTTTATGGGTGGGAAATTCAAGCATCAAATCCCCTTAAAACCTGAAGCTACCTTGTTCAGGCAAAAGAAAAGGAACTATAATCCCAAAGTTGTTGAGGCAATATTTAAGGAAGTAGATAAAATGCTTAAAGAAAGAGTCTACCCTATACACCACTCTACCTGGGTGGAAAACATAGTTCCTGTGAGGAAGAATAACGGAGAGATAAGAATCTGTGTAGATTTCAGAAATCTTAACCAATCTTCTTTGAAAGACAATTATGCTCTTCCCAATATGGGTCACTTACTGTAGATCATAGCTAGAGCTGAATCGATGTCTATGTTGGATGAATTTTTAGAATATAATAAGGTAGAAGTTGAGAAAGAAAACTAGCATAAAACGACGTTCACCACCCCGTGGGGCACTTTCGCTTACTATAGAATGCCATTTAGACTAATCAATGCTAGAGCTACTTTTCAGAGAGGTATGGACCTTTCCTTTAGTGATATAAAGAATAAAATCATTGGTATGTATTTGGACGATCTTACTGTATTCTCTAGAAAAAGGATACATCATATAAATGACTTAAGGAAAGTATTGCAAAGGTGTCAGGAAGATGGGATTTCATTAAATCCCAAGAAATCAGTCTTCTGTATAACTGAGGGGAAATTTCTAGGTATCATTATCTCCTAGGAAGGCATAAGAATCGATCCAGAAAGGGTTAGATATATTCATCAATTGATTTTACCTGTGAATAAAACTAGAGTAAAATATTTTTTTTGGTCAGGTTAACTTTCTCAGGAGGTTCGTTCCAGATTTTTTGGAAATTACTAAATGTATAGTTGATATGACAAAGGGAAATGTGAATTTCAAGTTGAATGAACCTAATAAGAAAGCCTTCAAAAACATAAAGAATGTCATAGCCAATGCTCCGGTGTTATGTCACCCCGATTACAAGAAAGATTTTTTAATCTATTGTTATTCTTTTGAACATACTGTATCATCCATTCTCATGCAGGAAAATGGGGAAGGAGTCCAGTCTCCTATTTCTTTTATGAGAAAGCCTCTGAGAAATCATGAGTTGAAATACTCTCAAACTAAAAAGCACACTTTTATAGTCGTTAAAGCCTTAAATAATTTCAGATTCTACATCTTACACTCACACTCTCTTGTGTATGTACCTGATATCGCAGTGAAAAGCATATTGACTCAACAGGATGTAGGATGTAACAATAGAGGAGCATGGGTAGCTAAAATGCAAGAATATAATGTGGAGATCAAGCCCACAAAACTGGTGAGAGGCAATGCACTATGTAGGGAAATGGCGGAAAACCAAGTGGGTGAAGATCCATAAGCTACACAATTGGTTTTGGTGGTTGTTGGTTGTATTTTCAGTTCTATTGTTTACCCTAAAATTTTTTATGTTCTCATGACTGAGAGTTGCCCAAATGCTGAAATCATGTCTGAAATTACAAAATCCCTTAGAATGTTCCATGTTTTTAGGTCAAAATCCAATGGAGTAGTAAAAACCCTATGTTTTAAATCTTATTGTGTGCAAAAATGTTGAAAGCCCTAGAAATGTTAATCAGGTTTATATTTTTGAGTTACCCTTTTGGAAGCTTAAGCCATGAAATAAGTCATGTAGTCTCTTAATACTAAATGAATAATTCCATTTTACTATGAGGCTTAGCGATTCACTTTAGTCATATTGTCTCTAATAGAAAGGCATATTCCTTTAAAAGTCATGAGACTTAGCGATTTCTTTTAATCGTGAAGTCTCCAAGTGATATTTACCCTTTAAATATTTAATGGTGACATGGAGACAAAGGCTGGGGTCACGGTGTCATAGAGAAAATCATGGGTTAACACAAAGTTTTTGGCGGCTTGGATTTTCCACAGTCGCGCAATCTCCAAATGAGATCAGGATAAGTGATGAATCATCAACAGGATGTTGCGAGATCTCAGAAAGAAAGTAAGGTTAAGAGATTTGTTCAGCAATAATGAGACAATGCACAATCGCATGGTCACTAGATAAGAAAAATGACTATTAAGGTGTGAAAAGGGTAAAGGTGATTGCTAACGTGACATTGCCAAAATCATCTGCCAATAAGAATGCAAAGAATTAATGACTAGTGGGAAAAGTAGCTGAAATATCTAAAAAAGAGCTAATCATGTCAAAGGTGATTCTGTTTGAATTTTATGAGGGTTTTTACTATGAATGTACTCATTTGAATTTGATTTCCTATCACACTCAAAGCCTATGGCTAGGATTTGGATTAATGACACAGTATGCAAACTTAAAGGAGGAAGTGACCGATTTTTCAATTATGAGCTTTTTACTTTATAAATTGTTTCCATAGGAGTATATTATATTCATTTGCAATTACTTTGCATTCAGAATTCTAGGGTGGAAAATTTACTAAGCTTTCTATGTTTAAGAGAAGAAGTGTTGATTTCAAGGAGTGAACTTAGTGAAGTTTTTATTGAATTTAAGGTGATTGTTCTAGGAATTCAGTGTTGTTGATTTATCTTTTGTGTGTTCTGGAAAAGAATAGGGTTTCTAAGAATAGATTTGTTTCAATATCAATAAGAAAGGGTGTAGAGCAGCACAAAATTGAACAAAATGAGCAAAGAATCCAGTGTAGCCTCCACCAGTGGGAGAAATGATGATGTTGATGAAGATGCCAAAGGAAAAAGAAACTTTTCTGATGAGTTCCTGAAGCTGCTGCCTAGTTCCACTCAAAACAAGAAGGTGAATGCAGACATTCTATCAGATGAGTATGCAGACATAAGGGATGCAAAAACTCTAGGGTCCATGGTTTTTTCTCTTTTCAATCATTTTTATAAAAATTGTGATAAGGCTATGCCTGTTTCAAACCCTTGGAATTGTGGATTGGATAGGTTTTTAGTCCCCAACGTCTTTGTAGATGTAAACTTATTTCTAGGACTAGCACACCACTATGACCCATTAACCAAAATAATTAAGAAGAATGAAAACACTCTCTTGTTGGCCTTGAATAGAAATTATTTCATGCAAGCTTTTGGCTTATGCAGCACATTGTCTACAGATATAGACCTCACTAGACATGAGAAAAGGTATAGGTTACAGTCTAGAGTGGTTAGGCTTCAAATAAAAAGGCACATACTTAGTGAGGTCAAAGACCATATTACCCCTATACCAGGAACTGCAACCTATTGTTACAAGGATTTAAATTTCTATATGAAATATGTTGCATATGCCCTATACAGAGTGCTAGGCAAAGATGGAGGAGCTGCAAGAATTGGTGCTGGTATTCTTATGATGGTTTTGGACTTACAGGATTACATTCTAGTACTAGCTATGACTACATTCAGTATATCATCAACATGATGCATGAGGGATTTGTTGCCATTCAAAAGAAGGAGAAGGATCCTAAATTCTTGTACTATTCAATTTTGATGCATCTAGTGTTGCATTTCAACTATAATATCGTGGACTTGACAAATTTGAACCCTCATTGGTTTTATTACAACTAGCCTAACCCTATCCAGTTTTGGATTATAATTTGGAACTTCAATACCAAAAACTGTGACTTCTACAGATTTGAGAATTGGGTAGTTTACCCATTAATGAAAAGTCTAGGTGTGAATAAGACTAGGCTCCCAGTAAAAGTGTTACAATTGTTAAGACCCTGTGAGTATGTAGACAAATGGGAGGGAGACCATAACTAGGGTGATTTCTATTTAGAGAATAATTTTACAATGATTAGAGTCTAAGGATATTCTCATCCTCCTCATATATTACCATATCATGTACCAACCAAAATTGCTGCAATGGAATTCATATGGCAGCTTATATTAACTTATAAGGAACACCTTGCACCTCATAGGAAAGGGGCATTTATCCCTAGATAGTTAAAAATATATCAATTCACAATTGGCAAGAAGGCCCTTGAATTACTGACCAACTGGCTGAATGATTACAAGATGGGTGTTGCCTATACAGGTATATTGATACAAAAGGTTTTACTGCAGGAGCTAAGAAACTCCTTATTCCTACCATTCCTAACACTTATCTCCATGGTTAATGTGTGGAGGAAGATGCTACAATAAATATCATGGATGAAGGAGAAGTAAAGCTGAGAAGAGATAAAATCTAGGAACTATTGGGTTTGGAAAAATAAGTGAAGAGAAGAGGAGTGGCATTTGGGGGTTTCTTCCCTAATTTATCCTATTTTGATAGAATTGAGGCTATGTTGGACAATCATCACACTTTGTGTGAAAAATTGGAGAATCACCTGGATAACAAAGGAAAAGAGCAAGAAGACCCTGAACACTCTGATTCAGAGTATGAGGAGGATAGTGATGGAGGACACTCAAATCCAAGCCCACCTCTAATGGATTAGCCCCCACCAGGTAGGGAACAAGCAATAACAGTAGGTGAAATGATCACCATTGATTTGATTAAGGAAACAGAGGGAGAGAGCATATATGAGCCTACCCTAAAGAGGCAGAAGAGTGATTTTGGTCAATTTTTTCACGCTCAAATTTATGAGAGAAGAGAAAGGAAAAAGTATAGAGTAAGTGCCCTTATTCCTGGTAAAAGGGCCTATGCTCATAATTTGAGGAAAGAAATAAGAAAAGCGAAAAAACTACAGCAAGAAGTGGAAGAGGACATAGAGCTGCCTCTGAAAACATGTATAGATGAGAGATTGATTTATCAGTAGCAATTTTTAAAAGATGACAATTTCATAAAAACTGATGAATTTAAAGATTTCCTTAGATGTCTTAAGCAAAAAGAGGTCAAAAATAAATTGAAATTAGCTGGTGAGGAAGTAGTGACAAATGAAGCCCTTTTAGCTTTACAAACATATGATCCTAAGACTGAGGATATTACTCCTGAAGAAGCTAGGAAATTAGTCTTGGACAGTGGAATGTTGCTCACTGAAGGCTGGGATCTAGCCTCAACATTTATAATAGATCAAATAAGAAAGCAACCAGACTTAAAGTTGACAACTGAGATCTAGATTGGTGATATGATCAAAGGATTCAGATATAGTCCAAATTCCCAAGCTTTTGCCATGTGGAGTTTATGTCCTAGGGACCAGAAGCCTCAATTGTTAAATATTCAAGAGAATATGGTAGGGAACCAAATGGTATGGAAAGTTCAAAACACAGGTGATCTAGAGATTTCCCAAATAATGACACACTGGGCACATTTGAATGAAGATAAGACAAAGTAATTATCTGAGAAATGTGGTATTCTTATAGAGGAGGCTAGTGCTCTAGCTAAGGATAGAGAATTATGCTAGATCAAGATTCATGAACAAGATAGGGTAATTGTTGAACTGACCAAACAATTGCTGGAAAAGCCAGAAATAGTATATGTACCTTCAGAGCATCCTCCGCATACAGAGGAAAAAATTGAGATAGAGGAAGAAGAAAAGACAAAGGACATGGCCAAAATGGATAAAGAGATTTCCATAAATGTATTATTGAACATACTTTAGCATATGATTGATATCCTAAAAGATAAAACTGATATAATCTTAAATGCATACAAAAAATTATCTCCTTTACATGCTGAAGTGACAAGGTACATCTCCATTTTAAATCTTTATTTCACAACTTGGTCAAGCATGGTACAATTATTTGAAAATTTGGGTTATTTACAACCACATAGGCAGGATCTACCAGAGATTGTGATAGAGGTGGGGGATGAGATTGGGAAAATAAATGTGGCTTTACCTTTCTTCAAAGGAAAGTTAAATCAGATTGAGGCAAAGATCAGCCTCTTTGGATCAAGTTTTAAGTGGTTTATTCCTCCAATCAAAGGAGAAGATGATCATATCAAGGCCTTGGAGATTTGGAAAAGTGAATTTCACATCATGCTGCCAAGTAAAGAAGCATTTATTTCAGATTCAAATTTAGATATGGAAAGCTATAATAAGATTTTAGATGAAGCTTTAAAGGCAGAGACTGACATCAATAAATTCATAATGGATGTTAAAAGTATAACTGATGTCAGATGGGAGAGGCAAAAGACACAACTACAAAGAATTCAAATCTTTAATTGGCCTTTAGAAGATGATGTGGCATCATGGGACCTAAAGACAAAGCTGAAGAAAAAGAAGGTTGTTGCAGTTGATGTTGATGTTTTGGATGAGGAGTGAAAAAGGGGACACTTGGCACCTAATCTAAGAGCATAGGAAGGTTAGTAATCATAAAAGAAAAGTGTAGGTTAGCCTATAATGGAGGTCACTTAGTCTCAATGCAATCATTTGATTCTATCCTGAACATAATCAAACAAATGTGCCAAAGTCCATATAAAGACAAAAAAGAAGAATGCTGCCATATTTGACTTTTTTGAGGAACAAAAGAATGTTTTAGGTTCTGACACAAAGTTTCTTGGAAAACAGATAGGTTAGTTATCATCAAATAATATTAGAAACTATCCTAGGAGTACACAAACCAAAGGTTTCCAGGATCACATAAGGACAAAGAGTAGATCAGATTTAATCCTTGACTTTTGTCTTTTCACCGCTTGGGTCACTCTTCTCTTTTGTTTTTTTTTTCTTTTTAGGGTTAGTTTTCTTAAACTATTCGAAGCTTGTTGCATCCTTTTCTTAAGGATTCCAAGATGGTTTAGACTTATATATAGATCAATTGTAATAATTTTTGGGAGAGATGAAAATATAATTCCAAGACAGGCTTATAGATTTCAGTCTGTGTTGTTGAGCTCTTAGCATGTATATGTACTGAAGCAGAAATATATGAATAAAGATACAATGGAACTTTATTCTACATTGTTGTTGTCTCTTTTCTTATTGTGTGTACTCTTTTATATTTAATTTGTAAGGCATGTTAAACATATTAGCTATAAGGTAGCTATCTAATTATTTGCAAGTTTCTTCTAAGGGAAGAATTAAATTTTGTGAGTAGTTTCAGAGAGTACAATAGTAATTAAGGATTTGATACAATGTTGTGGAAGAGATAGGGTAATTTTTAAGGAACTTTATCTAAGTTGTATGCAGGTTGTAAGGCATCCTACATTATTCTTATTTTTTTATTTTGGCGGATTTATATCTTTTGACTTTGTAGCCCAAGGATAGACACTGGTCTAGAACCTGGTCAAGTGATCCATCATCATCCAAATATTCAAAATCAATCACATTTACATAAAGAGCATATATTTAAAATCAATTGTATTCATAGAGTTTACAATTTGATCTTGTTGACTTCTTAGAGAGAAAGTCAATAGGTTATTCCTCCTAAATTCATAAGAATTATAAAAGGAAAAAGGATGAAATTCCTTATTATGTTGCTGTCTGTCATCATCAAGATAATGATTTGGATTGTCAAACTTTTCCTCAGAGTAATCATAATTATCTACATTTTTATCTATTTATCCATATAAGAGTAGAGCATTCAGTACATAAGTAAAAATCCACTCTAAAGATACTGTCAAGACAGTAATCAATCAAAGGTAAAACCTACCTGAGTTAGTGGATCTCAAAAAAAGAGGTGATAATAGGTATCCCTGGTGTTATCAAAATACCTCATCAATTAGTTTTTTCTCTTGCTTGAGTCATAATTTCAAGGCATTGGGAGTCGTTGAGTTAATCAAGTATTCAAGCATTTTTATAGGCCTTGCAAGAAAAAAACCCTAACAGCGGTAAGTATGCAAGATCCCTGGTTGGAAAACATTGTGTATTTCCTTACATATGGTGAATGCCCTGAAGGAATGACTTCTAAGAAAAGAAGAGACCTGAAACTGAGGCTTCTAAATATGTTATCTGGGAAGATATGTTATATAAGAGATCAATAGATGGGAACTTTCTCCAATGTGTCGACGGATAACAACAAAAGAAGTTGTTAAAAGTATTTCATGATGAAGCCTGCAGAGGACATTTCTCCTCATCAGTTACCGCATTCAAGATTTTGAGGCAGTGTTACTACTGGCCAAGAATGTTCTATTATGCTTACCACTGGGTAGCAAAGTGTGAGAAATGCAAAATGTTTACCGGAAAGCCATAGTTAGTAGTGTTGCCTCTAAGATCGGTGATAATTGAAGGCCCTTTTCAATAATAGGGTCTTGATTTTATTGGTCCTATAAACCCCATGTCCAATGCAAGTCATACCTATATAATCACTATGACTAACTACTTCACAAAATGGGTGGAGGCAAAAGAAACCAAGAGGACTACTTCAGAAGTAGTATGTGAGTTCATCAAAGAAAGCATCCTGGTAAGGTTTGGTGTGCCTATTAAGTTAGTTATGGATAATGCTGCATACTTTCCTTCTCAGGAAATTACTAAATTTTTCTTTGAGTATGGCATCATGATCAGTCATTCTTTTGACTATTTCCCTCAAGGGAATAGTCAAGCCGAATCCAGCAATAAAAATGGTGAATATCACGAAGAAGCTTGTGGCAGACAACCAGAGAACTTGGCATAAGAAAATCTATGAAGCCCTCTGGGAAGATAGAGTGACTCCCAAAAGAGCCACAGGTGTATCCCCTTTTGAACTTGTTTACGCAGTAGAGGCCAACCTTCCATTACCACTAAAGCTAGAAACTTGCAAAGTGAGAACAACAGTAGAAGATGACATATATGAAGATGGTTTAGAAAAGAGGATTTTGTACCTAAAAAAACTGGAAGAAGAAAGAGAGAAAATGGTAGACCACATTACACAGCATCAGATACGTGTAAAGAGTTTTTTTGATAAAAAGAGCAGACCCTAGAAATTTATGATAGGAGACATGGTGTTGTTGTGGGACAAGAGTAGGGCACCCAAGGGCATGCATGGAAAATTTGAAACACTATGGAAAGGACCTTTCAAGATCCATCAAGCGCTCAAGAAGAATTATTTCAAATTGACATATCCAGATGGTGAAGTGCTACCCCTGATGTATAATGGTCAGGATTTGAAGCTCTATCAGATTTAAATTGAAAACAAGTAACCCCTGTATTGTACAATAGTTACTTTTAGTTCCTAATTTTGTTTTCCTAGTTAGGTTTCCTTCCTGTTTTCCCTTTTTGTGTCTTGCTTTATTTTTGTTCTGAGCCATCTTTTGTTGAGCTTTGTGAAACCAGAGATTTGAGATTCCTTGCTTGGACATGTGAATGTCCAAGTCCCTAGAAAGATCCAGTTGTTGCCCCACTTTTAGTCCGCATACCCTTCAAATAAAAGTGAATGTTTAATATATAGTGGTGGTCTTGAAAGCTTCTTTTTCATCCTGAGTCTAAGTCTAGAAAACTTTCCCTTAGGCTAGGGAGCCTTTACCAGATTTTTCCAAATTGCCTTCTCTTTTGTGAACTGGAGGGTTTCTGTTTGTGAGTTTATATTTTCATTGGGTAGGTTAAGTTCCCAATTTGGTAAAGGTCATGGTTCAAAGATTTCTAACATCAATGTTACACACAATGGAAGTATGTAGCCATAATCCTTCATTTTGTAGCTTGGTGGAAAATCAAGTTCAAGCTTCTCCACTAGTGAAAAAGTATCAACAGAGTGCATCTTCCACCAATGACTACTAAGTGATGTCTCAAAAAGAAGTACAGTTCTAAAATGGATCCTTTAGGCTTAAGAAGGGATGCTATGTCTTTATTACACCTCTACAAGCCAAAAGGAATGATTCAATGGAAAGAAATTGAGGAAATAAGCCTAAAGCCAGAAAAGAGGAAAAGGACTTATCCTCTACTCCTACAGGCGGGTTTTGACCCACGAAGTATGTTTTCTGCCGAACCATTTAAATGAAGTAATTTTGAAGAAGGACCTATCTCACAAAGAATCTAAGATATAAAGGAGGCAGGTGAAATCAACACATGCCATTTTGGCATCCTGATAGACAAAATTTCTACCTTGTCAAATTTTTGAACCGAGAGCACTCCAAAAGCACTTCTCCACCAAAAGGAGAAGCAAAAAAGTGATTTTCTGCTACCTCAGAAAATTTACTGTTGCGGTTACTAAAATTGAAAAGATATTTCTTAACGGCCTGTAAAAGAAAGGTAATTAATTCAAATAAAGCCATTTTACTTCATAATATATTGTTTCATTAATGTTGAGATCTTTTCATTCGTGTGGGGCAGGAAGTCAGTCGTTAAATGGTAAAAATTCAAAAGTTATAAGATCAGTTGGAGATTTCCAAAAAAATTCACTGTTTGCTTAAACATATTGCTTAGATTTGAAGCTTTAATATTGGTTCTTCTTTATCCCTGCATTCTCAAAGATATTCCTCATTCCCAAATCAAATCACTCAAATCATGGCTTCCAGATTCATGGGATTCGATGGAATGAATGACATTACTTCTGAATGGCATAAGATTTCAGATACATCTCTAAAGTTCTTTGCCATGCAGGACTTATAGAATAGATTAAAAGTGGACCAGATACATCCAATTACTAAGAAGTTGAAGGAGAGCGGATTAGTTGAGGCTACTAGTTTTCCTATGGTTGTTCAAGCCCTAGAATTAATCTGGGAATGCTTCACTCAATACAACCCAGATACCAAGAAAATTCTCTTGCCCAATGATACGATGATGTTATCTTTTTACAAGGAATTGGTCCAGAACTCGCTTTGGATCCCACAGGAAGCTGAGTATTCAAAAATGATATACAGTCGAGCGGTGACTGAATATATAGCCAAAAAGTCAGTTTGGAAGAAGGAGATAATGAAAGCATGGTTTCAAGAACCAAAGAGCACCAAAGGGAAGCTGCCAAAGACATTATATGGCACTACCCTGAAGCCAAAGATCATTGAAATTCTGGTGTTACTCCATAGGATTAGAGGTGATATTGAGGCACTCAATTTTGTTGATCATCACTTCTTCCTAGTTTAGGTAATCTATTCCCAACATCACTTCATTGATTAGGCGCTTATGGTAAGTGAGAATCTCTCAGAGGGCCTAGATAGAGCTAAATGCCAGAATGAATTTTACATGTCTTCAGTCCTCTTATATATTCTGGCTACACTCCAAATTTGGCCAGGTCTTCCTAGACTAGAGGAATTTCTTGATGATGTCAAGAGTTATGAATTTTTCTCCTCTTTGCAATTGTATAACAGTTATGCTGAGAATCTTTGGGTTAATGATGTATTTACAATGAGATTGTGTAGGGAGTTGCAAATATATCCAGAAAGGAGATTCTCCCCTAAATCCATGGCTTTCATCAGCCAATTTGGATACTATTTCATTCAATCTAGAGGTTTTTCATATCTTCGTCTTGCAGGTTTTGATGATTTCCCTTTGAAGCTTCCCAGGTATCCTACTGATATGATCATGCTTATCGAAGTAATGAGGCAAGCACTCCAAGTGAACTTACTCTATGCTGAGGCTAAGAAGAAGGGATACAACTTCCCCATGACCATTGGAGCTTACAGCTGCGTGTCCTGGTTAGAGGCAAAGATTGTTCTCAAGACATTCTCAAAGAGATCTTTGGAAACCTACGATGTCTTGAGACCGCAATATGACCCAGTGAACTATGCCAGGGATGTATTGAAAATGAGTCACGCAATCAATTTATCATGTACATGATATTGAAGACTACTAGGCTAATTGTAAGGATGATTTGGAAAGTAGAGAGAGATTGTATGCCCAGTTGACTATTGAACAAATCAAAAGGTTCAGTGTTAACATTGCAGTAGAGGGGCTAGAAGATGATGGCAATCATATGTATGATAATACATATCTAGAAGAGATAAAGCTCACCCCTATCAGTTCTGAGCCCATTGATGAGCCTATTTTACTATCTTTATTATATTGGTCCTTCCACTCTATTTTCAAGTATTATTAGAACAATTGTGAACTTTAAGTCAGTTGAACTTTTGTTAAGTATAGAAAAGAACCATTAAGCCATGGGTCGAATAGATATGTCATATTATGCCAATATTATATATATGTTGCAGTATTTCATATAATAATTTGAATGTGTGTTCTAACATTTGGATTAATTTGATAAGCTTCTTGTGATGTAGGAGCATCCTGGGTGTAAGGGCAATCTTGCATCACCCAAAAATATTTTTGTTCATTTTTCAATAAGGGCTATCTTGTGCAGAGCTGCTATCTATGGAAACTTGCTATTTTTAGTAGGTTTGTCATACGATCTCAGAATGTTCTGATTTCACATGTGGAGGTTCATCTCAGTCTTATTAGCCTGCCAGTAAATTTACATGGCTAGATCAGGTCTAGTTTTGAAGATATTAAAGATTTTCGGTATTGGCAGCAGGGTACAGAAACTTTGAACTCAGTTTTGAAGGCTTTATAGGCCCTGAATGAGGTCAAAAATTTGGGTGACGGGTGCTTGTGTGGGTCAAGCCTATAGAGAACTTCGTGGCCTTTCTAGATTGGGGTCATAATAGTCAATCAGGTTAACTGGCGATGACTTATGGTCTTCGGAAGTTGGGTCACCTGAAATGGCAGAAAATAATTTTTCTTCAAAATTATTGTTTGGGTTTCAAAAGTTATTTTGAGCCGATTATGATGTAATAAATTGTAAAATTAAATAATTCTAAGTTTGGTCGGCCCTATGGGATAAATTTCTGGAACCTTCTCGGGCGGTGGAAATTGCCTATATAAAGAAGGCCCGTAGTGTTGTCTAGCACAGTTTTGGGTAGATCTGGATAATAACTCGAGGCTTTGTCCTACAGAATATTGTAAGGGGAATGCCCGTGTGGCTTTTCATATTGTAATTCTGAAAGTTTGTAATTCTACATTTGTGGAGATAATAAGAAGCTGATTTTTTGTTCTTACAAATTGTTGTTGCTTCTCTATTTCTGTTATGTGTTTGTGGTATTAAGGGGAGCACCCTTCATCAGGTGGTATCAGAGTAGGAGTTCCTAAGTGTGTAAACAGATCACCAACTATGAGGCAATTTGCACCAGGACCGTGGGTTAGGGTTTTTCTGTAAACAGATCAACGACTGTGAGGTAGTTTGCACCAGGACCATAGTTAGGGTTTTTGCACACATCGCAAAAATGCCTCCACGAAGGGAACGTGGCAGAAGAGCTAGTGTTGTGACACCTAAGGTTAGAGAGCTCCAGAGACAAGTGTGAGAATTGCAAGAAGAGATTCACAAAGGAATGAATCTTAATGTTAGAAACGAAAGTGAGGCTGAAATCGAAGAAGGAAATGATGATCAAGAAGAAGTTAAAGTTTTGAATCCAGAATAAGAAAGGCTTTTCCAAGCCATTTCCAAGAATTGGAAAAGACCTAAGATTGAGGTTCCTGCATTTTCAGGGAATCTTAACCCAGAGGAGTTGATAGACTGGATCAATGAATGTGAAGAATATTTAGAGTATGAGGATATTAAGGATCCTGATCGGGTCAAGTTTGCGAAGGTCAGACTGAAGGGTCATGCGAAGATCTGGTGGTAGGAGATCCAATTGGAGAAAAATTGAAGGGGAAAGGATTAAATCACAAGATGGGATCAGATGGTGGATAAGTTGAAGTGACAGTTCATTCCTATTGATTATGAGCTTGACCTGCTGAAGAAAATGCAAAGTTTGAAGCAAGCAGGAAGATCTGTTCAAGAGTATACAGAGGAGTTCTATCGAATCCTCATCAAAATAGGCCATGCAGAAGCTGATAAGGAGAAAGTTTCCCATTACCTAAATGGGTTGAGGCCAAGCATTCATGAGGAGCTGAATCTGGTTTGAATGGACAGTATTGAGGAGGCATACCAGTTTTCCCTAAAAGTAGAAGAAAATTTGAACAAGATGTTTGAGAGCAAACAAAATGGAAGAGGACATGGTGGAAGATCTGGTGGATGGTCATATGGTGGCCAAAATGAAGATCAAAAAAAGAAGGATGAGGCTAGTAATAGTCAGAATCAGTGACGAAAAAATTCCAATCGTTTCCAAGATCATAATAATAGAGATCAGAGAGGAAGAGGAAGAGGACAAGGATCTAGAAAAGGAGGCTTCCATGGAACATGTTTTCACTATAGAGAAGAAGGTCATAGGGAATTTGAATGTCCTTAGTGCCAAGGAATAAAAGATAATAGAAATGAAGGCCAGGCCAGAGTTGCACATGTAGATGAAGATGCAAGATCGTCACATTCTGAAGATGCTGAAAGAGGAGAAACGCTGATTAATAGAAGAGTCCTGCTGAGTGGTGAGAATGAACCTGAACAAAGGAGGAGCCTGTATCATACCAGGTGCAAGTGTGAGGGTAAGTGTTGTGATGTGATTATTGATAGTGGAAGCACTGACAATTTGGTGTCAGAAGAGATGGTGACAAAGTTGAAGCTCAAGAGATAGAAACACCCACATCCA
>MU223153.1:651359-668969 GCA_018584345.1 Thuja plicata
TAGCACTTATCCATTCTTCATTATCTAGTGCAGCATTAACATATTTTGGTTCAAACTCACAAATTAAGCAATTTGAGTTTAAAGACTTACTTCTTGTTCTTGTACCAGCTTTCTTATCTCCTATGATCTGGTCCTCGGGATGGTTCTTTCTTACATATCTTTCAAGTACATGTATAGCTCTTTGTATATCACCTTTATCTTCATTACCTTGCACATTATCTTGATCATTGTCCTGACCATCGGTAATAGCATTCTAACCATCGGTTGCAACATTCTATTGGTCTGGATTTAAGCACTGTTGCTCGGGTAGAGTTATGGGTTCTTCACAGTCTACAAACTTGTTATAGTCTTATGGTTCTTTTGTTCTTTCTAGCTCATTCTTTTCTGCAAATTTATCAATCTTCACATTTGCACTTTCAACTATTTTGTTAGAGGTCTTGATTAGACATTTAAAATCTTTGCTTTTGGTAGAATACCCCAGAAAAATACCTTCATCACTTTTGGCAGCAAGCTTTCTATTTCTATCATCTTGTAAGACATATCATTGACTTCCAAATATTTTGAAGTAACTTACATTGGGTGTTTTACCATACCATAGCTCATAAGGAGTCTTCTTTGAGTCCTTCTTTAATTGTACTCTATTAAGTGTATAGACAGCAGTGCTAAAAGCTTCTCTCCAAAAGATCTGGGTGATGTCCTTCTCTATCATCAGTGTTCTTGCATAGTCAACTATTGATCTGTTCCTTCTCTCAAAAATACCATTTTGTTGTGGTGTTCTTGGTGCAGAAACCTGTCTTTTTATACCATGCTCATTACAGAAATTAGTGAATTCATCTGATATAAATTCTCCTCCTCTATCTGATCTCAAATATTTTAGATCCTTACCTCTTTTTTTTTCTACCATAGCCTTATACCATTTAAACATCTTGAATTCTTCATATTTTTCTTTCAAAAACATGACTGTCATCATTCTAGAGTAATCATCAACAAAGAGAATAAAATATATATCTCCATAGTAGCTCTTTGTCCTCATAGGTCCACATAAATTAGTATGGACTAATTCTAGAATATCATCAGATGTATGGGTTTTGCTTTTGAAACTAGACTTTGTGATTTTACCTTTTTGACAATTCTTGCACAGATGTTGTCTAGCTTTTTCATCATTGATAAGCCTCTTACACTTCTTTTCCTACTTATTTTCATCATGTTGTCAAAATTCACATGACACAACCTTTTGTGCCACAGCTATATGTCTTCATTTCTAGTCATTAAGAAAGTGGGGTTAGTATCATTTAGATAGAATAAGTTACCTTTGGTCTGTTCACCGGTACCAATCAGTTTTCTTGATTCATTAAAGATCTTTGCCTTCTTGTTCTCAAATGTTGCTCTATGACCTAAATTATTCAACTGAGAAACACTCACCATGTTGTAATTCAATCATTTTACTCAATAAGCATTTTCACATTTAATCAGGTTATTCAGGATTACTATTCCTTTACCTTTAATTTGACAAGGTGAATCATTCTCATTCTTATTGTACCACCTTTATAGTATTCAAAAGTATTAAAATTTTCTTTGTCACCGGTCATATGGTGAGTGCAGCCACTATCTATAATATCGATATCATTTTTACTAATCTTAGATATGATTACAGTTTCTTCATACCTTTCATCTTCATCTAAATCATCCTTCATAGCTACAAATACTATCTCAACATCATCATCCAATTCGGTGTCAGTATCTTCATCTTTGCAGGCAGCTAGATAACTAGCCTTCTTTCCTTTATCCTTGTAATCCCGGGTATCACTTCTTTCTGATCATCGGTAACCTCTATAATCTTTGTTATCACCTCTGTCAGATTTCTTCTCAAAAGATCTGTTATCACTTTTGTCATATTTTCTTTTGTTAGGACATCTTGCAGCAAAATGTCCAATCTTCTTCTTCACTTTCGCTTTCACTATCTCTTCTAGATGAGTGTCTCTGACTAGATTTTATTATTCTCATAGAAGACTTGAATGCAGACTCTAAGCTTGGTAAGACACTATTGTCAAAGTTATTCATCTCAAATGAAATCAGTCTACCAATCAGGCTGTCAAGAGTGACTGTTTTCTACTACTCTCATTTCTTGAATAGTAGAGACTCTAATAGCATATATAGACAATAAGGTTCTTAATATTTTACTTACCACTGTCTCCTCTTCAAGTGTACCTCCAACACCCCATATAACATTGACTACTTTTATTCTTGTGTTGTACTGAGTGATGTTTCCACTTCTCTCATTCTGAGATCATCAAACTTTTCTCTAAGGCTTTCTTCCTTGGCTCTCAGAACATTTGCATCACCTCCATGTACAAGTTTCAACTTGTCCCACATTGTCTTAACATTTTTGCAATCTTTGACATCCTCAAATTCAGCATCAGAGAGTGAGGCTGAAAGCTCTATAACCATGCAGTTATGTTCATGCTTTACTCTCAATTGATCTACTATCAATGGTCCTATAGGAAACACATATACAGTATCTAAGTATTGAGTAATATCATTTCCAATACCTGATAAGTGAAGATTTATTCTTCTTTGCCATGAAGCAAAGTTGTCCTTGTTCAACTTGAGCACATCTCGTCTGTTCATCTTGTGATCTTTACTTAGGTCTTGAAACCTTCCTTCTAAGCACATAAGCTCTGATACCAATTGTTAGTAATAACTGAGAGGGGGGGGTGAATCAATGGCCTCAAAAATTTATCCTTTAAACTTAAATCCACCAATTAATACACTTTAGATTATTAAGTCCCTACAAGATGTATGCCTTTGAAATACTTGAAATAAATAATTGTCTGTCCGTTTACCTTGTCTATCCTTCTTCTCCTTGATAACTGATAAGCAGTAAAAATTATTTACCGATGATCAGTAAATATGTAGAGTATACCAATCAATCTAGAAATTCATATGTGAAATTTAAAACAATAAATTAATAAACCATACACACATAACACAAGAAATTTAACATGGAAACCCTGTTAAGGAAAAACCACTGGGACCGATACCCAAAATTTTCACTCTTCTAAAGTGAGCCCTGTTAGGAGCCAACCCTGTTAAAGGTTACAAACACACTGTTAAGTGTGACCTTGTTAGAGGATTTTTATACATAGATTATCACTAAGTATCTAGCATCTACACTACCATCCTTGAATCAGCCTCTAGACTGTCAATAGGCTTTATGCTAATCTTACTACCATCCTTGAATTAGCCTCCTTCTTAGACTGTCAATAGGATTTAGGTAAGACCGATGCTATTATCATGAGTCAACATTTTTGGTAATCTGTTAGGATATACCTCAATTATAAAAGACTGTTAAGTCCTGCTCTATTAAGAGACTTAATGCTTCAATGGTTAAACTAAAACACAATGACCTATTTCTAATGCAACTTTGAATTGTAGATATTCAGATCTATTTACTTACAATACCTCTCTGATCAATGTATCAATTCAGTTCCTTTGTACTTCACACTTTCTACTCTGTGATGTTGTGCTTCACTATTTGTCGGTGTCTGTAGAATTCTTAGCTCTCCCTTAGCTTGATTGATTAGGACTGTATGAAGCTTAACCTTCACCAGTTTCTCTTCAGAATCTTCTTTCAATTTACTCTCCTGTGTATTTGATTGCTTATTAGAAATGAATTATGCTTGTTTCTTATATAGATATGATATCCCTTAATTCTTGGTTCTTGATTCTTGGCGTAAAAAACAATCCATCCAAATTGA
Source organism: Thuja plicata (assembly GCA_018584345.1). Lineage (NCBI taxonomy): Eukaryota > Viridiplantae > Streptophyta > Pinopsida > Cupressales > Cupressaceae > Thuja > Thuja plicata. The sequence continues at coordinate 655,118 of MU223153.1, forward strand.
TTTATGGCTTTAACTCCTGATTTATCTCGTAGTTATCTTCTTGCCAACTATATAAATCATCTTTAAATCACTTACTTAACTGTGGTTGAATAAAACAAATAAAACAACTAGTTAAGTCTATCCTTAAGCTCTGCCAGCTAGATATTTTGTCATTTTCTGATCTCTCTGTTCTGTGAGTCAATTTTGTAGTTCGTCGCCGATGACAACTGCCTGTTCCGTCGGTGCAACTTTAGTTGGCTTTAGAATCTCCATCCATCAGGCATCATTGGATCTTGCTCGTTGGGCAACACTATCTTTATCTCGTCGAGCATCCTATAATTTTTCTTCATCGGGAAACACTATCTTCTGCTCATTAGGTATCAATGTGACTTTATCTTTGTCTTTACCGATGGTGTGCACTCCGTCGGTGTGGTTTGTCACTTAGTGAATACTTGTCTTTTATGTATCTCCGAAAGCATAACCTCTATTCCACTGATTCTCTAAAGTCTTTTTCATTATGTATATGACCCTACAGATGATATCAAGTTGAAATCAATGACAATACAAACCATTAACTAATTTAATGTCTTGCATCATCTTCAACTTAACATTATCAAACATTCAATCAGTTACATGTCATCACTCATGGTGGGAGAAGTGATCCTTAGATTGAATACATTATTCCTAAGAGAGGATTTGGGCATGATTACTAAGCACCTATTGTGAGGTGGTTGATTTTTGGCACCGTTGCCGGGGATGGTGTCAAACTAAGATACCTTTTGAGTCTTTTAGTTAGTTTAATGGTTTTTGGTCCTAAATTTTCTTCACAAGTGTGAAGAATTCATTTGCATGAATTGAAGGGGAAGAAGAAGAGACAAATATGGAATATTTCTTCTAGGAGAACCTATGAATTTGAATGAGCAAGATGAAGAAGTTGAGTTTCCTTTTGTTGATGCAAGTCCCAAGTTTCCTGCAGCATCTACCGCTGGAGAAGGATCTTTTGATATAAGTGGTTTTGGCCTTTTGCTGAAATCTTGGCCAGCTTTCTTGATAATTCTTACCCAAACACATCTGCTAATAAAAATCTTGTGGCTAATATTCCTTTTCAATAGCAAGTACCACCCTAATACCTCCAGTAATGGCACACCCTACTTTCCCATTTCCTCTGCCAAGCTTTATAAATAATGCAAACCTCAAGAATATACCCTCTACTGCACTTCCAAAATTTTATGGGCTGATAACCAAAGACCCTGACACCTTTTTGTTCAAGTTCAATATCCTTTGTTATAGCTTTAACTATAACACTGATGCCCACAAACTCAAGCTATTTCCAACAACACTAAAAGAGTCATCCTTATTGTGGTTCATGGGATTAGGAGAAAATACAGTAGGCACATGGGATGAGATGCAGACCCTGTTTCTAGAGAAATACAAAGAATATTGCAAGGGAAGTGAGCCAAGGGGAGATTATATTTTTAGAATGTTGCAGAAGGAGGATGAAACTTTGGAGGACTATGTTTCATGTTTTTTATACACCATGCAAAAGAACCCCCAACATGTTCTGGCGGATGATTCACAAAAACTAGTCTTCTTGAGAGGAGTGATAGACAGTTGTCTGGAAGCATTAGACCTCATGGCTGGTGGGGACATATCCCAATCCTCTTGGGATGATCTCAAAAAAATCTGTCTCAACTACTCTAGATCAACTGGGAAGAAAAGCAGAGGATATTGTTCTATAACAATTAAAGGGAGCAGTTCAGGCATTTCTAAGCTGGAGATATCTAAATTGCTAGTAGATTTCAAGCAAGATAGATCATTAATGATGTTGCCACACATCTCGACACCATGAATTCCAAGAAGAAACATGCAGACACTAAATTGCAGTTGGTTGAATATTGTCCTCATTGCCAGAAACAAAAGAAAGACTGTGAGTGCAAGCTAGTGGTGAACCAGGAAAATAAACATTTTCCTATTGATTACATGAAGATAGAAGGAGATAATGAGCAAGTGTTCTTCATTTCTCAATGTCGCACATGGGCACCATGACAAGGTATGCCTCAAGACCCATTACAATTTTCAAATCCTTACAATAGTCAATGGAAAAACCAAAGTTATCAGAATAATCCTTAGTACTCTCAGCAACCCTGGAATAACTAGTGGCCAAACCAGCAAAATAACTAGTGGCCTAACCAGCAAAATAACCATTGGCAACCACCACCAAGGAATTGGCAGCAAAATAATCAATGGAGGGGACCTCCATAGTGGCCTAACCAAAATCCTACTTTTCCACAATTATCGCCACCAGTGCCACCTCTTGCAATAATGTTGCCTCCTGTAGCCACTAGCCCCAATCCAAAGCAAACACAATTGCCTTCTTAGCTGCAACCAAATCCAAATAAAAAGCAACAGCAACAACCAATGTATACTACTGATACACAATAGTATCCTACTTATGCTCTAGAGATATCTGACATACATCTGAGTTCAGGTACTACTCTACCTGCACCCAAATAGCCTATTATCATAGAAGTTGCAGACACTCCTACAACATCAGCACCTCTTCCAGAGGCTATATTGCAAAATACCACCCAATCAACTCAAAAATCCAGCAAAACTGATGATGAAACTGCAGTTAAACCTCCTTTTCCACAAAGGCTCACGATAGAAAAACCTATGTCCCAAGAGGAAATGCCTTTTGATATTCTTGAGCAGCTAAAAAATATGCACATCCAAATACCTCTATTTCAAGCTATCAAAGATGTTCCTATCTATGGGAAAGCAATTAAGGATGCATGCCTTAAAAATCCTGGGAGGAAGAAGAAAGACCCTCAAACAGTTCATGTCATAGGGAAACTTGTGGATATCATGTTGGGAAAGGTAGTTATACCCAAGTATTCAGACCCTAGAAGTCAAGTAGTTGACTTGATAATTAATGGACAATCTATTAAAAATGCTTTAGTTGATTTGGGGGCAGCAATTAATGTGATGACCAAAGATACAATGCATAGAATAAGTATAGAAGGCTTAAGAAAAACACCAACAATATTACAACTTGCTGATAGTTCAACAGTCACTCCAGATGGTCTTGTAGAAGATGTGGTAGTTACCTTAGACTCATGGGAATACCCTGCTGATTTTTTCATCTTATCACCAAAAGTAAACTTTGTTGGCTATCTAGTCATCCTGGGGAGACCTTGGTTAGCCACCACTGATGCCAAAATTAGTTGCAGATCAGGAAGTATGACAATCTCAAATGGCCAGGCAATAAAGAAAATAGCACTCTATCCTCCTGCCTAGCCTCAGCTAGATTTGAAGGATCCCATTTGGCTAGAACTAGAAGATGAGGAAGAAGAGGTCAATTATGTTGCTTAGCTTGTGATGATGCATAGACAGTCTTTTTTGAAAATGCAAGAGGAAGATGATGTAATACAGAGTATTCTTACCAATGAGTGTATAGCAGCAAAAGATGTTTCTGAAAGTATCATTCTGCAGCTGTGTACCTATAAAGACTGTATCTTTCCAGCAAGCCCAAAAATAATTAGTCAATTGTTATCATGTAAAATTTCTACAAACCCAGTACCTGAGATGTCAAGGGTAGAGCTAACAACTGCTATGGAAATTTCCCCTGGTCATGATCTCCATGTAAACAACAAGTTGCCACCTCAGCAAATGGAATAGTTAACTAAACTCTTGTGTAAGCATGAGAGAGCCTTTTCTTATAATTATGGATACATGCTAGGATAGAACCCCAAGTTTTGTACCCATAGGATCTACATTAATGATGGTATCTTACCACTACGCCAGCCTCAAAGAAGGATAAATCCAGCATTGATAGAGATAGTCAAAAGTGAATTACAAAAATTACTAGATGTTGGTTTCATCTATCCAATCTCTGATAGCAAGTGGGTATCAATGTTAGTCATTGTACCTAAGAAAGGGGGGAAATGGTGAATATGTGTGGATTACAGAGAGTTGAATAATGCCACAAAGAAGGATCATTTTCCTTTACCCTTTATTGATCAATTCTTGGACACTCTAGCTAGTAAGAAATATTCCTCCTTTCTGGATGGATATAGTGGGTACAACAAGATCAGCATTGCTCCAGAAGATCAGGAGAATACTAGATTCACATGCCCCTATGGTACATATGCCTATTCTGTATTACCATTTGGCCTATGCAATGCACCAGCTACCTTCTAGAGAGCTATAATTAGCATTTTTGCTGATATATCACATGATTGTATAGAGATATATATGGATGACTTTACTACCTTTGGAGTCACATTTAAGGAATCCCTGAACAATTTGGAAAGAGTGCTAATCAGGTGTTAGGAACACAATTTGTCTCTCAATAGTGACAAATTTTTCATGATGATGCAATAAGGCATAGTACTGGGACATTTCATATCTGAAGCTGGAATCCAGGTAGATCCTGTGAAAATAGAGGTAATTCTAACATTGCCTATTCCTATAAAGAAAAAAGATGTTAGGTCTTTCCTAGTACATGCTGGATAATATAGAAGGTTTATCCAAAATTTTAGTCAAATAGCTAGTCCTCTGTATACTTTTCTTACTAAAGAGGCTGAATTCAACTAAACAGAAGAATGTGATGAATCCTTCCTATAGCTTAAGAAACTATTAATTACTGCACCCATACTTAGGGTTCCTGATTGGACTTTTCCATTTCACATTCACATAGATGCTTCAAACTACGCAATAGGTGTTGTCCTAGGACAAAAGTCTAGTAACCTAGAAAATGCAATTTACCACATTAGCAAAAGCCTACATGGACAAGAGTTAAACTACACAGTGACAGAGAAAGAATTACTAGCAATATTATATTCTTTGAACAAATTCTGTCATAACATAATTGGCTATCTTATTTTTGTTCATACTGACCATGCAACAATAATATATCTCATGAACAAACCTACTATCATAGGTAGGTTAGCAAGATGGCTTCTTCTTTTGTAGGAATTTGACATTACTATAGTTGACAAGCCTAGCAAAGAAAATGTAGTAGTTGATTATCTGTCAAGAATCCACCATACAGAACAAGATACTACTCTAATAGATGATGCATTTCTAGATGAGCATTTGTTTCATATTTCTATCCAAATTTCATGGTATGCAGACATAGCTAATTACGTTGCAGCTAACAAAGTTCCAACACATTTTTCTTACAAAGAAAGAAGACTACTGGTTGAAAAAAGTTTTAATTTCTCTTGGATTGATAACATGCTATTTTATACTGGACCTAATCAAGTAATACATAGATTTGTGAGAGAAGATGAGACATATGAACCATGTGCGGGACACTTTGCAGAAAAAATAACAGCCCAAAATATTTTAACAACTGGATATTATTGGCCTACACTTCACAAGTATGCAGCCAGCTATACAAGAAAGTGTGAAAAATGTCAAAGAATGGGCAGACCGACTAAGTCTGATGAAATGCCATTAAATCCACAAGTGGTGGTCACTCCATTTGACAAATGGGGTATGGACTTCATTGGTCCAATAGACCCTCCATCCAATGGGAAGTCTTACATCCTGGTGTGCACCGATTATTTGACCAAATGGGTCTAAGTAAAAGCTATGAAACATGCCCAAGACTATAAAGTTGCAAAATTTTTGTATGATGATATTTTCACAAGATATAGAATACCAAGAGAGCTTGTAACTGACAAAGGCACCCAATTCACTTCCAATTTAATAACAGAGCTCATGAAAGAATACAATATCAAACATAGGAAGTCCAACCCTTATCACCCTCAAGCCAATGGACAGGTTGAAGTTACAAATTGGGAAATAGAAGCCATCCTCACAAAGATAGTTCATCTACATCGCTGGGACTAGAGCAGCAGATTATTAGAAGCCGTCTGGGTGTATAGAACAACTTGGAAGACAACTACAGGATTCACTCCATTTGAACTATTGTATGGAAAAACAACTATGCTACAAGTTGAATTTGAACACAAAACACTGAGGACAATACTGCAGTTAAATATCGATCTTCCTGCAGCATAGAAAGAATGATTATTGCACCTAAATTCTCTGGATGAAATCTATAAATCTACACTGGAGAGAACTAAAATAATTCAAAAACAAAGGAAGAAATGGCATGACTCGCATATCAAGAGAAAATAATTTCAAGTTGGAGACTGGGCATTGCTATATGATTCAAGATGTAAGGAAATACCAGGAAAGTTGCAGACAAGATGGCTGGGGCCATATGAAATAAGCCATGTTTTCACCAATGGATTTTTCCAGTTGACCATAATTGATCCAATACACTTCAAGCTTCTAGTGAATGGACATCAGCTAAAGTTGTATCACCAACCTCAAACAAAAGAAGACTTCTTGCAGCAATTCAACCAACAAAAATTAAACAAGCAATAGGTAACACTTCTTGCAGTAGAGGGTGCAAACCTTCCTCCTACAGCTCTTCAGTAAAATTCATCGAGCATGTCCATAATAAAGGCATCGTGTTCACATGAAGTACATTCTTCCATTCACTTTCTATTTCTACTTTCCAACTCATCTCATTTCTTTAATCTACCACCCACCCACCTTCCATGTCATCATCATTTATTCCTTTAAAAAGATTTCAATAAGCAGTCAGGTACACTGACATAAGCCATTGCCACTTTTTTACCACTCTCACCACCTTTTCTGGCATGTACAAAGATCAAATGACAGTTACGGGCTTTTCAATTTTTTTCCATTTTTAGCACATAGATTTCGATAATTGTATCTAGTACTGCAAAATATATATCATTACGACATTACGCTAGTTTCATCCCTCGTGCCACGTCCGCCAAGTGTGGACACTTGTCAATGTTAAGTAGGGGGAGGGAAGTGTATTAATTCCAAAATGTCATTTCTATTTACGCCTGAAAGATTTTATGTCACTTCAAATCTATACTTAGCCTTGCCTCATTAAAGTTCTAAGTGTTATATCGCACAATTGTTGTACTTTTATTCCTGAATCCTCCATGATTGTCAGACTTGATGTGACTTATAATTAAGTTAAGTAACAACCCATGTTGGAATTATATTGGAATGATGTACTGAGAGGGGAGGGGTGAATCAGTACCTCTAAAACTTTTCTTGGTCATCCCATTAACCCTTAATCATCAGTTTGTAAATTATCTTATCTAACAGTTCATCTTTCTTTATGTATATGCAATCAAATCATAAGTTCTTTTGTATGTAACCATAACAGAAACATTCATGAAAATAGATAACACATAACACAAGATATGATATCGCAGAAAACTCTTGTTAAGAAGTAAAAAGTACGGTGGGGATTGTTACCCACAAGAATTTACTATCAATAGATAACAAGGGGCCAGTTAAGGCTTACAATTGGTCACTTCTAATGACATACCCTGTTAGGAGTATTACAATGGAGACCTATTAAGATCTACTTCATTTGAAGCTTTAGCAACACTGTTAAGTGTGCACTCTGTTAAGATATTTGTAAAGAACAATTAAGTCCACCTTCTACAAAAGGATTTTAGATGTGATGCACTTGTTAGAATGCAACTACAAAAGTCTTTGATCTGATGATGTATGCAATCTTTAATTTCTGATAACATATCCTCTTAAGCTTCATACATATTAGTAATCATCCTTCCATGATTGAATAATACCTGTATCTTCTCGTCGGTAGCCTCTGTGTGTTCTTGACAACTAATGTGATCTATTTCTAAACTTTGCATGAATTCTGCCTTCGGCTCCTTAGATGCTCTTCGTGTCTATCAACAACAATGAATGCTCCTTTTCACAATTGATTTGAACATCTATTTATACTATTTTTTGACTCAATTCTTGATTCATGCTTCGCAAGTTAACTCTAGATCCAAGGTTCACAACTTGACCTTGATCTTTAGTTAGATATGTTTTACATCCGTTAGGATGCTTTAAAACATTTACATAAAGCTTGCTTGACCCTCAAGTTATAATTTAAAACAAATTAAAACTCTATAAATAGAATCACATTGCTTTATCCATCATGTAAAACTCAGATCCACTTTTTGCGGGTTCTTTAACTGACTATCGGTTCTAACAGTCAGTTTTCTTGGTCATTGGTATTCCTTTCTTGAACTTGTCATCGGGTATGCCATTTTTGTTCCATCAGTTTTGTTCTCAAAACTGTGTTGCTGGTGATACTTGTAGTCTCTGGTGATGCTTGTCAATTCCATACTTAGCATTTTTCATTAACTTTGTGTTCTGTTGGGTATGCTCATTGTTTGCCGATAATACTCGTAGTCCTCAAGTAATGCTTGTAGTCCACCGGTGATCTCTGTAGTATGTCGGTGATCTCTGTCAATGTTTTTCACTAAGTGTACTCATGGAAAAATTAATGTCATCAATCGCCCCCTTTGACATTAGTATCAAAAACATGATATGTGCAACATACTGAGTGTATTAGTATGTACACCTATGTATACTCCTTCCTTAGTCATTTGAATGACTCCCCCTTTGTATATGCTGGTAAGTGTAAGTATATATACATATCCTTATGTACTTTATATTTATATATATATGTTCCTTCTGTACATACAATATATATTTCCTTTCCTCCTTTTTTTATTCTAAAGGCAAAGGTACTTACAGCTTGTCAAAAAAGTGGGAATGTGAGGATTTGATCTCCTCCATCATCTTTTCCCATTTTTACTTTAGCATTTCTAGAGCCATGTGCTCCAGTGAGATCCTTACATGTATATCATAGATGTTGTCTACTACAGACATCTCGGGGGTTGCAATAAGATTTCTTTCATCAGAAATATGTTGTTGTAGAATTGTAAGATTAGGAAGATTGTGTGCCTGTAGTTCTATAATCTCACCTCTTAGTTGAGTTTTAGCATCCCATATTTCTTGCCTTAGCCTGTTAGCCTCTATGACCTTGTCATGATGTGCCTTTATACTATCTGCATGTGAGGTTAGGCTTTGTGCACTTGCTGTGACATTAGAATCTATTTTTGCTAATTTGTCACGATTTTCTTTTGCAAAATTATCAAGTGTGCACATCTTTTAAACTAAGGTGATTGCTTCAACAATCAATGGCTCTAATTCATCTATGAGTTCAGAGAGCTTTACCTTGTTCAATGCCACTTCTTGGCTGATTTTATCAATTAACTTTTATTGATATTTCTTCTTTGCTTGTTCTTCCATAGCTTTCTCTACATCTATACTTTGCTCTGTGATGGCGTCGGTAAGAACAATAATTTGTTCCTTAACTGTAGCATTTGCTTCAATTTTTACTTCAGGAACAAGTTGTTGGAGAATATATTTTGCTTTGTCAAGTGCCATTGTTTCCCTTTGTTCTTGTATCATTTTCTTTTGAATGGATTTTCTCTGACATAGCACTCCAAACTCTTGAAGTTTGTCACTGTCCAAAGTGGTAATATCCCAGTTTGGAACTTCTATGATTTCATCCATTGTAACAGCCAAGATGTCTTTCTTTACTATTTTCTTTTTCTTCTTCTTTGGCTGGGTGGCAGATTGATGTACCATCATCTGTAAAGCATGAGATTGGGTTGATTTGGTGGGTGAGGGTTGAGAAGATGAGGCTTCCTTTTGTATCTTTTTTGAGTCCACTGGCCGGTTTGGTGAAGATGTCTCCTCATGTGCCTTGGGCATATCAACAGATGAATCTTCTTTAAGTTTTATACCTTTATTTGTCTTGACTCCTTCACTGTTATCTTGTTCTTCAACCTTTCTCAATGTATCATCAATTTTGTTATCTGCCTCTTTGTTTTGATCTTTTGATACATCTTTTTGATCGTCGGTTGTATCCTTCATTTCTATATATGTATCCTTGGGAGTGTTGGATGCAATTTTGTTTTCAATGGTACCCATATCCTTGGGTATATCATCATCTTTCTTAGATGATTTATCCTGACTAGACTGAATATCAATAGCATATATTAATATATTCATGTTTGTCGGTGTATTGACTATTGTAGTGTCAATAGTTGTGTCCTGTTCATCAGTATTTCCCTTTGCAGCATTGATGTCTTCATCTTTTTGAATTTCTACTGTAGGGTCTTGTCCTGTAGTGGTATTGACAATGTTGTCTAACCACGATTTATCATTTATATCAACATCTAAGTTACCTTTTATTAACAATTCTTCTTTGGTAACTTCTTCATCCTCTAATCTGATGTGGATGGGGCTTGCTAGTACTTGATCATTTTCACCGTCCTTTGGCCAGTCTTCATCCATAATGTTAGTCTATTTTTGGCCTATTATTTGTACCTCTTCACTGTCTAAATCAACTATTGAGTTATCTATTTTAGTGATTGTTTCCTTCTCTTGTCTTCTCTCCTCATCAAGATTGAGTATCTCACTCCATACATTATGTGTTTCTTGTTCTAGCTCTATAAGCTTCTCTTTAAGATATTTATAAGCTCTCAATTTGGGTGAGAATCTTTTTGCATATTTATCCATGATTTCATTGATCTCTTCTCTCATTGATTTAGGAGGCATAAGAGAAACCAGTAATATTTCTCTTATCCTTTTCTCCTCATGGAGTGAAAAAGTGAATCTAGAAGATATCTTATCCAATAGCTCTTGTGGAACATCACGTGTAGTGAATTGTAGTGCGACATAATAGTGTATGGACATCTTAGAAATAAGTGCATATTCAATCTTATTCTGTTCTACAGTATCCCATCTTAACCATTTCCTAATCTTAGGATGTCCAATAGATGCAGCTTCAGAAATATACTTACATATTTCATCAATTTCTTGAGTGGGTGATGTAACCTTTGTTGTTTCCTTTGCTTGTTTCATAGTTTCAGGTTCATCCATTGCCGAATCCTCTAAGTCCTCATTTGTCTGAACAAATTTCCTTCTTTTGGCAGGTGCCCTAGCTGGTTGTTTTTCCTTTTGTGTGTCAGGTTTCCTCTTATATACCTTTCATTTTACCATGGGAGAAGGAGTTGCATCTTTTTCTATTTACCTCCTTGTTCTAGATTTCTTAGGTGGAGGAGGAGGTGGTGAATCAGACATCTCTTTCTCTGATTCATTGGCTCTATTGTATTACCAATGGGAAGCTGGTCCTTAGTGAGTTCCTCCTTACCATGTTGTTCCTCTTCACCTTCTCCTTTTTCTTCTCCTTTAGAAGATATATTTAAGTTCTTTTTCAGATCTTTCACCATTCCTTTTTACTATTTTACAACCTTCTTGACAACAAGATTTGTCTTAATCTTTTGTTTGGCCTCTTCATAGGTACCAAATCTTAGTTTCTTGTTGTCCACTGGTTCATTTAATAGTGCCTTGATGCACTCATTGGCTACTCCTGCTTTGATTTCATAATCCATTTTTGAAAGCCATGATTTCCTTGGTACTACTGCTTGTATGTATGTGAAGTTAGTATCTACCATGAAACATATTTCTTCATGATGTTCCTCTATTAGATTCTCAGGAATCCTAGTTTTTGCTTGCAGCATTTACTTTATGGTTTTGAAATACTCATGCATAACATTATCAAAATTTGTTCCTAGTGATTCTATGAATTCACCTATCTAAATGGTTATGGGTCTGCTTGTGTCCCATGTAACTTTTCCAATGGAAGGAAAGTATTCTTCAAAATAAAATAATATGCACATTATGAGGGAACCAAACTTACATGTGTTTGTTCTTGAAGACCTTATTGTGCACATGTTCTCCTCAAATTGATGTAACATGATCTCTGCTAGATCCATCTTCTTCCCCTGTTTGATAATCTTGTATGTTGTGCTCATAGCAGTACTAGATATGTTGTTCATTTGGCTTTCTTGGAAGATCTTATATCCAACAACACATGCTCCAAACTTCAGCTCTACGTCGGTAATGGTGTTGACCTTTAGTGCTCTTTTAGCTAATTTAGCACCAGTCAGTTATTCCACTTCTGCCAGAGATGGGTGCTTGTGAGCCTATGGTTTATTAGTTTTTAGGATAACCAGTAACTACATGAATAACATATTTTGTTATTTCCTTTGGCTTGTTTAGCCATAGAGTCCTATTATGGACTCTGTTAAGAACAATCTTTATCCATTCCGTTTTGAAAACCTTGGGAGAATTCAGTGCATTTGTGAGTCCCTTTACTTCCAAGTGTTTGTGCTCTTCTTTGAGCTTTCCAGCATCATCACATAGTTCCCTATAGGCATTATCTAGGTCTAGATCTCCTATCTATGAGATCTTGCAGTGAATATAGGACCTTACATCCTCTACCAATAAAACCCTAGGTGGGATTCGGGAGAATGCTCCAGAATCGTCAGGTTGTGAATCTATTTCAGGATGTAACTTGTATTTAGGTTCAACATATGTTCCTTTGCTGATGAGATTGAAGGATTTCTTCTTATCCTCCTTAATTTTCTCTACTCTAGAAGTTGATGCCATCTTGTTTGCAATTTAGGGCTTTTCGCAAATAAAATAGTGTGGTCAGTGAGTGTATTTACTTATGGATTCTCTGTGATTGCCTATGAATGTGAATGCTTCATGTCAAATTGATTTATGTTAGGTCACTTTCGAATCTACTCTTAAATCACTCTGGTCTGCTCTGCTCTGCTCGAAGATCGCGGGTGCGAAAATGAGTTTACTCGTTGGGCTTTTATAACCTCTTTGTACCCTAAGTTGTCATTAATGCTTACTAACTCGTCAGTTTATGAAGACTCATTTTATTGGTAGAGACATTCATAACATCTTTGGTGTCTGTGCAAAGCATCAAGGTTGCTAGCAGTTTTGGATACTTCACCGATGATTGTCGGTGAGGTTTGCGAAGACAGCTTTTGTTGATTCAACGTTCACCAATATCCGTCGGTTTACACTTAGCTTGTGTAATGACCGATACATTCTATTAATTAGTGCTAAATTTTCTATGTGTGTTCACCAATGCAAATTGTGCCCAATAACCGATGGTTGCTTTTCAATAGTTTAGCAAATAACAATATATTACATCTTTATTCATGCTAATATTACAATATGAACTATATGTGATGGAACCGATGTATAATGTAATTTGTCATAATGCAGTTCCATACTTACTTGTGCAATCTAGTTGGATGTAGTGATGTCACCAGATACATTGGATGAGGTGGCACCATTTGCATTGCTTGTTCCAGCACCTTTAGTGTTTGTGGCTTTTACCCACACTAGTAAATTTGACCTCAATTTTTGACGACAATTGGTTGAAATTTCGACAGTAATTGGTCGAATTCACGACCAAAACTTTCGTCGGTCCTTTTTTGTCAAATTTTTGACGTATTTATAATTGGTCGAAATTTCGACCAAAACAAAGGTCGGAATTTCGACTATAGCCCAACCTTAAAATTGCCGTCATTTTTTAGGGCATTGGTCAAAATTTTGACCAATACTTCCACTCGTTGTTGGTCGAAATTTTGACCAATCGTTGGTGGAAATTAACCGTGGGATTGGTCGAAATTTTGACCAATGTTAATTGTTTTTAAAATTTTTTTTTTTTTTTTTAATTTTATTTTAGAAAACTTTAAATTTTAAAATACTATCACAAATTTTAAATTTTTATGCACTAAAGTATCCATAATCGAAAGTAACACTAATTTTTTCATTGAATGATAAGCACTGAATCGTATTCAAGCATCAGTAAATTATGCATTAAAAAATTTTAAAATTCTGGAGCGAGGCAATAGATTTATACTTTGAAAATTTAGTGTGTGATTTTTAGTAGTAAGAGATATATTTCCCAGTAAGATAATTAGGATTGGTCTACAATTTTTCAACTATATATTAGCATGGCACACTTGAAATCTAAAGCGTTTCAACTGAATATTAGTACAGAATAATTAAAACAGTATACTTGAGCCCTTTCAACAATCTATTGATATAAATATGTGATGAA
>MU223153.1:669069-701403 GCA_018584345.1 Thuja plicata
ATTCATCTTGCATGTAGGACAGTACTTTTCCATATAGGTTTTTCTCTTTGGATTTGTCACTTTAGATATGCACTCATGTGCTTTGTGTCCTTTCTTTTGACATTTATAACAATTACCAATAAAAGTAAATTGTGATTGAGAAATACCTTTCATTTTGCTTCTGCAGATGTTTGAGGTGTGGCCTGGTTTTCCACAGTGATTGCATGATAGCTTCTTACATCTTGGGTTTGTGAAAGTAGATTCACCATTCTTGTTGTACCCTAATCCTATGTAGTTGTTGACTCTCCTTTGTCCATCAAGAAAATCATCCATCCTTTTGTTGCTATCCTTGACCTTTTTGATCAATTCGTTGTGTTGATTTTGGACTTTGATTTCATGCTTCAAGTTTTCATCTTCTTCTCTTAGCTCACCTATGATCTGTATTCTTTCAATGATTTATTTATTTAATATGTTTGCTTCTTGACTCATAAGAATAATCTGGTTGGTGACCTCATGGTGATGCTCAGTGAGTCTTAGAATCTCTTATTCTTTCTCTTGTAGTTTCTCTGTAATTTTCCTCCTATCATCAATGGCTAGTGTTCTTTCATTTTCAGCTTTTCTTGCATCATTCATGACATCAATAATTTTCACCATTTGAGTCTCTTGACCAATTTGTAGCATCTTGATTTGATCTGACAGATGTAGATTGATCTCTTGTATACTTGTAATTTCTTTAAATGATGCATCTGAAGCTTTGCTCATTGATGATTTCACTATTTTAAAGTAATCTTGTATTTCCACTTCTTTGTAGTCTTTCTCATTCAGCCTGGTTGCCATAATCTTTCTTTCATCAAGAAATTTTCTCAGTTTTATTCTCGCCTCCTTATACTGCTCATAGTTTATTTTCATCTATAACTTCTCATTCTCAATAGTCATGTCCAGTCTGAACTTGTCCATTATTCCGATCTTTGCTCTCAAGTCTTTAAGATTTTCAAGAGAGAGACTTAGATCTAATACCAATTGTTGGAATTATATTGGAATGATGTACTGAGATGGGAGGTGTAAATCAGTACCTCTAAAACTTTTCTTGGTTAGCCCATTAACCCTTAATCATCAGTTTGTAAATTATCTTATCTAATTGTTCATCTTTCTTTATCTATATGCAATCATATCATAAGTTCTTTAGTATGTAACCATAACAAAAACATTCATGAAAATAGATAACACATAACACAAGATATGATATCACAGAAAACTCTTGTTAGGAAGTAAAAAATGCAATGGGGATTGTTACCCACAAGACTTCACTATTTGCAGATAAGAAGGGGTCGGTTAAGGCTTACAATTGGTCACTTCTAATGACCTACCCTGTTAGGAGTATTACAGTGGAGACCTATTCAGATCTACTTCATTTGAAGCTTTAGCAACACTGTTAAGTGTGCACTCTGTTAAGAGATTTGTAAAGAATGGTTAAGTCTACCTTCTACAAAAGGATTTTAGATGTGATGCACTTGTTAGAATGCAACTACATAAGTCTTTGATCTGATGATGTATGCAATCTTTAATTGCTGATAACAAATCCTATTAAGCTTCATACATATTAGTAATCATCCTTCCATGATTGAATAATACCTTTATTTTCTTGTCGGTAGCCTCTGTGTGTTCTTGACAACTGATGTGATCTGTTTCTAAACTTTGCATGAATTCTGCCTTTTTCTCCTTAGATGCTTTTCGTGGCTATCAACAACAATGAATTCTCCTTTTCACAATTGATTTGAACATCTATTTATACTAGTTTTTGACTCAATTATTTATTCATGCTTCGCAAGTTAACTCTAGATCCAAGGTTTACAACTTGACCTTGATATTTAGTAAGATATATTTTAGATCCATTAGGATGCTTTAAAACATTTACATGAAGCTTGCTTGACCCTCAAGTTATAATTTAAAACAAATTAAAACTCTATAAATAGAATTACATTACTTTATCCATCATGTAAAACTTAGATCCACTTTTTGGGGGTTCTTTAATTGACTGTCAGTTTTAACGGTCGGTTTTCTTGGTCGTTGGTGTTCCTTTCTTGAACTAGTCATCGGGTATGCCTTTTCTATTCTGTCAATTTTGTTCTCAAAAATGTGTCGCCAGTGATGCTTGTAGTCACCAATGATGCTTTTAAATTCAATACTTAGAATTTTTCATTACCTTTGTGTTCTGTCGGGTATGCTCATTGTTCGCCGGTAATACTTGTAGTCCGATGGTAATGCTTGTAGTCCGCCAGTGATCTCTGTAGTCTGTCGGTGATCTCTGTCAATGTTTTTCATTAAGTGTACTAATGGAAAAATTAATGTCATTAACCCATAGTAAAGATTATAATCTCTCCTAATTTAATTCATCACCATTGTTCATGCCAAGAAAAATAGAGAAATTCAGGATAAAGCTCATAGTCCTTGTTGTCAGGAATTCAAATAAGGAATAAGGCATCTACCTACTGCTGAGAAGGAAAATCAAAATTAGCAGGCATAGATGGGAGGCCAACTACAAAGACATGAGCTGGTTATGCATGGTGTGTTACTCTCAGATGTTGAGGCAGTAAGAAGATTCAATGCATGCGACTGGTTGGGGTATTTCCTAAGGTTAACAGAATTTGATGAGGACTCAGCAGCAAAATTTGTGAGTACATTTGAAGAAGGTTAGGCAATAGTGTGGGGATTAACAGTGGTCATGATAGAGGAGCAGATTGCAAAAGTTATTAGATTACCAATGGTTGGATAACATTACCCTAATGTTCATGATGCTTGATCAGCAAGGGCTCAGTTCACCCTATCGGGTGATCCTCCTTTGGAGATTACCAAATAGGGTTGCAAGAGAATGTCTATCCCTCCGCCATATAATGAGTTGGCTACGCATATCATCAGGTATTTCACATGTGAAGGGATATTTTCCAATTTACACGCACATCATTTCAAATTACTAAGTTTTTTGAGGCATAATCTAGCAGTAAATATTCCAAATTTTTTATATAACATACTATGCATTAGTGTTGAAGAGACCCAAAAAGGGAATGCAAATTTTGTTACCCACCATGCCCTAATTAAACTGTTAATAGAAATATCTCTTATGGATGCCTCTCCCATGACATGGTCAGAGTTTGTCCAGCACAAAACCCTACAACCATAGGTTAACCCTAATGAGAAAATTGGGCATGATAATGTAATACCAACTGACCCAGTCGTTGAAAAAGATACCCAAGGGACAGAAACCATAAATCTTCAAGGAAATGTTCCCTTACCTACTCATGAGAGAAATGTACCTACCTCTTCTCAAGCCAAAGGTAAATGTAAATTAGAGGAAGAACCTTTAGTTCCTGCAGCCAAACCACAAATCTCTACTTCTTCAAAAGGGAAGAAAAGGAAGTCAGTTCCTACAGCAGCTACTCCTGCAGCAGAGAAGCCGAAGAAGACTACTAAAGAAAAGGATGTAGAAATTATGGAGACCCCTATGCCAAGGAGTCCTAGAATGAGAGGGAAGCTCCCTAGGGAATCCTCCATAAGCCAACCTACTTCTCCTATGCAATCTAATCAATAGCCCAATGTGCAAATAATTCCAGACGATTCCCCAAATCAGTCTATACTTCCAGATTTTCCTCCGCACGCTGCAAAAACTTATGAAGCTAAACCTGGTGATTTTCGAAATAGTTCCCAGGAAATCCATTAGGATATTCTAGTCATTAAAAAGGAGAATTCCTCAGTAATTCATCAGTCGGCCTATGTAGAAAATGCCTTAGTGCCCTATAAAAGAACTTGGTTAGTAAGTTTCCTAGAGCAGTCTTAGAAGGAACATACGAGGTAAAGAAATTAGACAGAAGATAGTGGCCCGATCACATTGCAATTTATTCTCTTTGGATTGCATAATAAGTATGTGTTAACAACAAATCTATGGAGAGAAGAAAAGAAGAAACTAAAGAAGGTCATAACAGAGCAAGAGGAAGAAATTGCAGAATTGAAAGAACAACTGGCGAAACAAAAACAAAAAATGGATCATGCCCTCAAATTGGCTGATCAGATCATTGCGTGTAGGCCACCTCCTAGGGTCTATACCATGTGTTTGAAGGAATAGTTCCTCTTGTTCCAGCTAACGATGACCATCAAAGATATTGATTCTAAGTTCAAGTTAGACCAAGAGTTTTATGGTCTTTATTAGACTCTTCCCTCATGGAAACAAAATCTCCTCAGTGAACTATACATGAATAACTTCATTATTCCAGCTGAGACTGAGTGGAATCATCTACTCTAAATAGGGGATATCCACCTAAGGGAATTGATGTCCTAGATGAACAATGAAGCCAACTATGATAGAAAATTAGAAAATTATAGGGAATAGGAGAAAATAGAGCCATTACCATTAAGAGCAGAGAGCAGCAAGCCAGCTACACTCTTCAGAGATTGGCTCAATTTGAGTTATGGAAAAATTAAGAAACAAGGGACAAAAATTTTAGGATTAGAACAGAGGTTTATGTTGAATATGATGGTTTATCTTACTTTTTCTTTCAGAGAGCCCTGGCCGGAGCCAGAAGCAGATGGGGTAGGTTATCCGAGATATTGAAGAGATCAGAACCACATAGTCCTATCAACCTCCAAGCAGCTATCCAAAGGGTGCCAAAATACATACAGTTGGGAAGGAAAACTAGATAGGAACTCTGGTGTCCACTCACCATGCAGCCACCGATGCTCCTATGACCCCTGTATGACATCAACACTAACAGACTGGACCGACTTCAAGAAGATCACAAAGTGGGTGTCTGGGAAAGAACAAGGGGGTTCTATTACACCTTTAAAAGTCAAAGGAGAGGAAGAAAAGAGGTTGGAAATTTTAGGGAAATTACCAAAAGATATAATACTTGAGGACAAGAATTCATCTTGCCAAGCGGAAAATGATGAGCCTGTTTTACTATTTTTATAATATTAGTCCTTGCACTCTGTTTTCAAGTATTATTAGAACAATTGTGAACTTTAAGTTAGTCAAACTTTTGTTAAGTACTGAAAAGAACCATTAAGCCATGGGTGGAATAGATATGTCATATTACACCAATATTATATATATGTTGCAGTATTTCATATAATAATCTGAATCTGTGTTCTAACATCTGGATTAATTTGATAAGTTGCTTTCATGAATATGTTTTTCATATTAACTAATCTTGCCAGGAAGTAGGAGTTGCTGGGAGTGGTCGACAGCAT
This sequence comes from Thuja plicata, assembly GCA_018584345.1. NCBI lineage: Eukaryota > Viridiplantae > Streptophyta > Pinopsida > Cupressales > Cupressaceae > Thuja > Thuja plicata. The sequence goes on from MU223153.1 coordinate 674,287, forward strand.
TGAAGGAGGACATAAAGACCAGCTTTGTGTGGATAAGCCATCATGGCAATAGAAGACACATCTGCCATAAATAAGGAGCCATTATTTCAAAGATGCATAAATATAGCTCTGCTATATTCTCTCCATATTACCAGCATGTTGACTTGATCAGCCAGACTTCATTGTGCACGTCATGGGCTGTTGCGCTTCCTATTCTCTTTCTTTGGTGTGGTTTTAGTTAGTTAGTTCCTTTTCTATTTTGAAATAAAGAAGTCAATCCTCTATTTATAGGGAGGAGACTATTTTTTCGTAAGTTTGGATTTTTGAAAAGAGAACAATGCTCTGATTGTATCTTGTTCAGCGAGTTCATTTCCAGCTTGATGTCTTATTTTTCATGTAACCAATTTTGAAAGATAATGAAGTAACTTTTGGTTTATATTTTGTGTTCATAGATTAGAAGAAGCCAACCAAGGGGGCCCACTTGGTAGGTAGATTAGAGTAGAAGTAGAATAGATTTACTTCCTACATTTCTAGTATTCTAGATAGAAGATTACAGTTTCTTCCTGCAGCATTGTACTTTGTGAATGTTCCTACAACACCTGCAAGGATAGCTTTAGTGAATGATCTAGGTTGAAAGAATATATTTTAGTAGAATTTTGCAAGTTGTAGAATTCATTTTAGTAAGTACTAAGTGTGTTTCCCTTCCTGCATCCCTAGTATAGATCCCTTTCATGTATTTTACTTTCCTGCAGCATAGGTAGATTGGCTCCTTAAGGAACTTAGTGCACATACTGTGTTGTACCATTTCAAGTATACGTCCCTAGGTTGACAAACCAAATGCACCTCATGGTGGGAGAAGTGATCCTTAGATTGAATAAATTATTCCTAAGAGAGGCTTTGGGAACAATTACTAAGCACCTATTGTGAGGCGGTTCACCCATGCTCGACCAAGCCATTAGTGATTTGCTGACTTTAATGAGGGGTATCTACAAAAGAATAGAAAAATGGGTCAAATGGATAGTAGGAAGGAGGAAGAGGTTGAAAAGGAAGCCTCCTACTCAAAGAACTCTGACAAAGGATTCCTCTAACATCACAACAACTTCCTCGGTAATACTCCCAACTATGTCCAAAGTTCTTCTCAGCCAGCTGGTGGAGGTGATGAACCTCTTGAAAAAGAAGTTTAGCCAAAGAAGACTTGTGGAGAAGGTTCACTCCCAGATATCAGAACAACAAAGGAGCTCACCAAGGATGTAGAACTAGAGTGGTTAGTAAAAGCAGTCATAGTACATGTACCTGTTGACCTCTCAACCCAGGACCCTCTAAGGAGAGGGTCCCCTGTTATAGTGGAAGTAGGTGAAGATACTCCTTCAACCACAGAATCAGAAGGAGAGGCCAAGAAGAAATAGAAGGTTGCTTCAGTAGCCAAATTTGTGTCCTATTCTCCTACTTCATTAAATCCCTTTTCTTTGAGACCAAAGGCTACACCCCCAGTCATTAGGAAGTTGTTCATTGAGGAGTTGGTTTCTGCCAAAAAAGTTACTAGCATAGAGACATGGATAGAAAATACTCTAGAATGCAAGAGAAAGAGGGAAGAAGAAGGGGCTTCAAGCAAAGAAACTCTATCATGAGATTTTTAGCCAAAGGTTGCTATGAACAAACAAAAGAAAGTAAAGATGATGTCTACTCTAGGTTGTGACCTTGATACTGGGCACTTCACTATGGAAGTGGCCAAACCAACCAAGGATGGTAGATTCAAAGATATGACCACTTTGGATTTTCTGTTGCAGTCATTTGATATGGGATTAGCTCACCATGACACCAAGGTAGACTGGTGGAAGTCTACTATTGTGGTGATAGAAGAAGAACTCAAAGAGCTCAAGACTGCCAAGGTTCAACTAAAGGCAGAAGTGGCTGAGTTGATAAATTTCATAAGATAGCTTCTCACCCTGATTGCGAGTGTTCCCAACACCCAATCCACCTTTTATCCCATCATGGTAGAGAATCAAGCTATTTTAGCCAAGTTGCAGGAAGATAGGCACTTCACGCAGTTCGGTAGAGGATGGGGTGAGAGACTCAAATCTAAAGGGTTGGCAGTTTTTGAGCAATTAGGTAATGCTCTCTTGAGGTTGGAGACAAAAAGGAATAACATCAAGAAAAATTTAAAAACTCTCGCATCTAACAGAGCGAAGTGTCAGGAGTGTGTTGATGGGGTTTTGCTGACCGGGTCCGCCAACAGTCATAAGTTGTCACCGAGTATCGGAGGTACCGACCAACTCTGCCTGCAAAGGTTGTCTAGGAAAATTAGATCCCCCAAACCTTCAAGCACCTGGGTGTCATGTCATGATAGTGTGGGGCTCAGTTGGGAGAAGTGACTATTTTCGAGGGGGATAGTTGGTTTCTTCAACTCGTTCCCTCTAGAGATTCAATACGGTAAGGTTTCCCCTAGCATTCTACACTTAGCAAATAAAAATGAAAAAAAAAGATCCTGCAGGGTTAGAAACACTTCATCTAACTATAGTCATGGTTGAACATCCAGAACATCAATAATACTCTGACATACTACACTAAATACTGGAGAAATACCCAACCAGTAGCTAGTATTTTATCAGTAGCGAGGGAAAGAGGTCATTAATCTATTTTAACATATCAGAGTAGAAGACATAAAGAACATAAAACATGAAATACCATTAACTCAGAAGCAGGAATGCCAACAACATCATTGCAAAGAATTCTTCCTTCTTCATTAATGTCTCTTCCAGCAAGCACTAGTGTGTGATACAATGGTGGCTCTAGGGGAGCATATAACTATTGAAAACCAGAACAATGGAGCATTGAGCTTTGCAACTAAAATGAGAAATCACCTTTCTATTACTGTGGACAACAAAACCATCAATTTTGCTGACACTTGGAAATGGGCCGGTCTGACTATTTATACAACTCTCTTCTAACCCTAACCCTATTTTACATCATGTTTCAATAAAATACAATATCTGGGGGCTGCTAATACTTGCACCACCCTACAAAAGACCTTGAAACAGAATAGGCCTGACATGTCAGAAGAATGAGACAAGAATATACAGCGGAAGAATCAGCCTTGAGAAGAGAGCCAAGAAGGAGAAAGAACAAAGTAGGTCCCCTGGGGATTGAGGCTACATGCCTCATAAACAGAAAATGCGGTGTCTTGTCTCCAATGTGCTAGGTATACCTCTGAGCGGCGCCTCGAGAAGACCATCCTGTCAGAAGACCAACTATTGAGTCGATACCTCCTTGATGTAGCCAACCACCTTCTGACAGCCTTTATTAACCACTTCTGAAAGTGACCGGTCGGCCTCAGGGACCGGGACATGGGTCACTTAAAAGGATACAAAATTATGGATCCAGGACTCCAGGATCTGGGAACTTATGTCCCTAAAAGAATAAAGAATACCCAACGCTTGAGTTTTCCCTGGCCTCCGGAGAAAGCTCAAGGTTGCTTATTATCATTGAAAGCCTAGAGGAGGTGGGAAATGCCATCCTCATCAATATATTTTAAGCTGGCCCTTCGGTACTTTATCACTTCAATTTGTTCCCCCAGTTCTGGAACATTCTCTTTAAACTCATCAGCTATTTTTGCCATGTCATGGCCACTAAGTACCATGTGAGTTAATTTTTTCATCTGGGCCCCATCTATCCCCTCTGGGAATTGATACCGGAACTTCATTATCTCATCAAAACTTCCCAAAATTGAATCATCGGGTGTACATGTATCTGTGCTGAGGGGATCAGCCCCGAAAGTCCTCATTATAAAAGACTTATATAAATTGAAAGAATATTTTACTGCATTAACCTTATCCTACAGAGACCCTACCAGTTGCTTGATTACCTTCAATGTGAGGTCAAGTTTGGAGTGCTGGGTCCTCACAAAATCAAATGATTCATCCCCTAGAATTCCAGATTCAGAAATCATATCCTCTCCCAGGCTAAGGAGTTCTTCGAGCTCCACCTTCCATGCCTGGTAATTCTCGGTATCACCCTCCCATAGGTCAATGAGAGTCTCCGCCTGGTGTATAACATGTTGGGCCATATATAAATTTAGGAGGGTGGATACCAGGAAACACCAGGTGTTTCCTATCTGCAGGGTGACCCACTCGTCCACTGCCTGGGCTTTCTTCTTCATTACCTGTAGGGAGTCTATGTCACTCTGCGGTAGATCTTAAGAGGTGGAGGCCTCTGGAGAAGCGGCATTGACAGGTCGAGCCAGGTCAGTGAGCAACCCCATAAGGTTTGTGTTCTTTGTCTCTTCTGCTTTGAGCCTCTAGGATTCTTTCTCATAATGGGCCTCCACCGCCCTTGCTACCTCCTTCAGCAAATCTACCTTGCCCTACTTTCCCCTTTTACCCAGCGATACCTCTCTAACATTATAATCTCTAGGTTCCGCGGTTGCTTCATCGGCACCTAGGGGAGGTGTTGCCACAAAGGCAACTGTTTCTCCGCCCGGCCCAGTTCAAAGAGTATGAACTGTCTGGGCTTTCTTGGCCTTTGGCGGGGCTTGGACTTGGGCCATCATTTCGGCCAGGGAGAGAGGAGTTACAGGAACGGACTGAGATTTTCTTTTTCTTCTCTCTATCAGCCACTGAGGCGGTAGGGGTGGCCTTCCTGTGAAATTTGTTCCCTTGATTATTCCCCAGTGTCTTGCAGCTATTGCTCCTCAGTGGCGTGGACCTCATCCATCCCTCTCCCTGCATCTACTTCTTCTGTAGAAACATTTTCTTCATCAACCTCCATATCCTCAGTCTTGTCCTCTGTAGCTATTTCTTTGTCTAGACTTTGGTAGGCTTCCTCGGGGATTTTTTCTTCATGCTACTCTTCCTCCTGCTCCTCTTCTACTGTTGGGGCTTCTTCCTCTTCTAGTACATCTTTTGGCAGTAAGGGAGGTGTTGGGCCAAGATTTAGAGTTTGGGCCGCGGTAATCACCTGCCCAAAGGTTGCTCCTAGGAGTGGCCCCTAGAACGTGGCGGCTGGGGTTACAATTATTCCCAAAGGTTTAGTTCCCCCAACAGATGCCATTTTTTTACCTTGCCTTTGTTGGTCCACTCCTGGACCCTTCATCGCTTGAGCCTCGGAGGAAATATCTGGCTTTGGCTCTTTCTCTTCTACCTACTTTTCTTGTTCCTATGCGGGCTCATGTTCAGTAGCTTCTTTCTCTGCAGCCTCTTGTTCTGCCCCCAGGACTCCTGTCCCTGCTTGTCTGTTGTCCCCCTGCAAGTTTCCAAACTCATCTGCTGCAAAGACATCATCAAATTCCTCTTGCGAAGGGGGACTGGCCGGGGCTTCTGCTGGCTCTGTTTCCTTCTTTGGCTCTGGGGAACTGGAAGAGAGGATTTCCACTTGTTGCGCCTGAGATGTTCCCAACCCTGGCTCTGCCTTAGGATTTTTGTGGAGCCTTTTCTTTCTCTAGATTACCAAGGGTGGTCTCGCATCTCTTATTGCTTCCAGTTCCATGGGATCCACCCATGTTGCCTTTACCATTAAGGCTGTGAGTGACAGGGAGGAAGAGGGGCGAATTGGCTCGGCCATGAGCGGTAGAGTGGCCATTCGTGTTATATATTTTTCCCTCATCTGTTGGGAGGCCGCCACTGATTTTTTTATCTATTCCTTGATGGGGACATCTTACGCAAGAGGGGTTGTATCTATTTCTTTACCTTTATCATCTCTCTTCGAAGAAGTCCCGGCCCCCAATGTCAATTTTTGTGTCGACTAGCTACTCGACGGGTACTTCTGGGGCACACCTTCTTGAAATAGGTGTAGCTTCATTCGACCACCTCTTGATTGAAGTCCTCAATTTTGGGCCCTTCCTAGGTGTCCCATTTTACTGGTGGAAGAGTCTTTGTGTCGATCCCCTTTGCCTTGTACTCCAGATCGGTAGTGGGGGTGGCATCTGAGAAGTCCGTCGGGAACCTACAGAGCTTCAAATTTTACATCATGCCGGCTATCATTCTGATGTAGTGCCTACTCTACACCTCCACATCATCCTAGAAATTGGGCCAAAAATCTTCCATATGGATGTGATGGGGCTCTAAAGCCTGGGGTAGTGTCGTTGCAATCTTTCCATGCAGATCAAAAATTTTCCGCGCCAAATAAAACTCTCCCAAGTTGTAGCTTTTCAATTCATTGTTTTCCTCCTTTGCGGTGGCCAGGCTGCATGTATAGTTCCCACAGGTGATTGGGAATAGAATATTGGGTATCTTTTTCAAGGCAAAGAGGGCATGCACCTCCATTATTTTCCTATAATATTCCAAGAGCACGATCTTGTCCCCACAGTGTTTGGGCAACAAGTAGGGTTTTTTGAAGAAGCTGGGCACCCCATTGTAGGTGTGCTATTGGAACTGAATGTAATAATGTCCATAACTATGGACCAAATTCATCACTTCTGAGGACAGGCGGTATCTAGCATTCCGAGTGGGTGTAAGCAGATGATAATAAACGAACGTATTGTTTACCCAGCAAAAATTAGGGAAGCTGGCCTCCCATTGAACTTGTGGGAAATGGTCCCACGGTGCCTTTTGTCCTGGGCCAATCCTGAGCATGCCATCTATAAGTAGGCCGTGGGCATGGGGCCTCTGCTGTGCTAGGGCCCAGAAAATGTAAGAAGACATGTAGAATTTCTTCTTCCTATTTAGTTGCAGGAACTGGGAGTCGACATGGTTGGAAATTATTGTTGCCCAGTCAAATTATCCTCCCTTGGTTGAGATGCCGAGGAGGAAATAATACATCCATTTAGCAAACTCTTGGGCAGAGGGCTGCCCAAAGACCTGGGCCAATGCTATCATTCCCATCCGAATGCTCTCTTTGAACTCGGAGCAGGGAATCTCTATCTTCATTCTTTTGGGGTCCCTCTTTGGAACCTTGAGCCAATGGGTATTCATATATACTCGGGCGGCATCCTCCAGCTGTGTGAATTGCACCAAGGCATCAGTCCTTGTAACCACTAAGGCCTTATCAAATTGTGGGATTCCCAGTCCTGCCTGGAATGTGACTGGGTCGAGGGATACTAGAGGAGTAGGGTATCTGGTTGGTTCTACAGCCGTGAGCATAACAGCCCAAACATAAGAGTTGTAGTTGGTGGCCAGCATCAAGATGAGCTCCAGAGATTGCATGGAGCATGGGAAACAATCCGCCTTGAGGATTTCAGAGTCCCCGACGTTGATTGCTAGCTGATCTCTAGCCTGTCGCTGGATGTACATTATTTTTACCAAGGCCTGCATCTCTGGCCATGTTTCAACGCTGGTGTCAGTGATGAGTTTGACTTTGGAGTCGATCTTTGAGCCCATAATGACATTTTCCTACATGAACTTCATAGTCAGGGGCATCTTTTCCAGGGCCTTCTCCATTTTAGATTTTACTGCCGCCCTGGTGGCCACCGCGGAAGGTAGCTCTGGACTTCCGGGTGGAGATGATGCAGATGCTTCAGACATGCCTGGGAAACGGACTCTGGAAACCTACAAGGCAAAGAAACTGTCAGAACATATTAATCAAAAAAAATACTCTGGGGTCCAGAGATCTTACCACCGTGATGCTCGCTTTTCTTGAAAAGTTAGTTTCATTCAAAGATAACCAAAAAGCAAATGCATCACATAAACTTAAGATTTTATTAAACATCCGGGTCTAGGGATTTTATCACACTTGGTAAGGACACAGGATGGATGAGGGTGGGAGACCTGGAGCCCAGAGAAATAACCATTGGTGAGGACGTATAAAAAGGTAAGTCATCAAGCCCATGTGGGCGCTACGTGCGTAGGTAATAAATGGAAGTTATGGCGATGACGGCGGAGCCAACTGTCCAAACACACGAAAAGTGAAGGCCACTTAGCTGGAATTGATTGTGTGCATGAGACGTAAATGAGGGTCTGACTTATTTTATGGAAGAGAGAGAAAACCCCCTATTTAAAACCGGCCGAGAGCCAAGTTTCAAACAGGTAGTTTTCTGCCTAAAATGAGTTCATGGGTGGAAAACCAGCAATACAGGCGACTCGACCACCTTGTCAAGCCACCCGAAAGGATATACATGAAGGTTGAAGGATATATACATGGGACAGAGGGATATATACACCAAATATACACAAATATATATAAATACATATAAATATACAATGCAGAATGACATCCGCAGGAAACCAGGCAAGGCAGAGTATGTACATCTATCTGTGAAATCTACAAACTGACTACTTCTGCGTAGAGGGCGGACAACCCTCTAGCAGAGTTGACCCACTCACGGGCGGAAAAACTAGAAAATAGGAAACAAACAAAATAGAAAGACGACAAACAAACAAACAATGAAAGAAACACCAAACAAACTAGACAAAAATAGAAAGGCGAGAACAAACACACCAACCTGAGAATGCTAAAAGGTGGAGGAAAGGAGTTACCGCGGGAGCTCTACAACAGCTTCAGTTGTCAAACGGTTACAATCACTACCACGAAGCACTCACAATCACCTCAAAATGACTGGAAGTGTTAAGCACTGATTATCACTAACTCTCTGCAAATTGTTCTGTTAATCGCGCTAAAATCGCTCTGAGTGCTCGAAAGTTTTAATTGTGGTAGATGTGAAAGTGACAGATAAGTTTTATTTATACCCATGGTAAAAAGGGTAATCCACCTCCTTCTGGCAATCTCTAGATAAGCAAACCTCTGGACCCCCGGGCCCAGGGATTCCTCGCGACAACACCGCCAGGAACATCATGGTGAAGAATCCTGATGTCCGAAGTTTGGCTCCCAACGAAGAACAACCTCCAGGAATAGAGTCCCAGAAATAGAAACCAAACAAACAAAACACAACAACGGGGAAGAAAACCCCAGAGAAAGAAAACAAAAGGGAAAAAAGACAAGGCAAAGATGCAAGAAGAAATAAACAAAAGAAAAAGGGGGACCCAGCATTTTGCACACAAAATGTAGGGACGGGGATGTAGGGCATAACAAATGGTGACTATCTGGGACAAATGCCTTAGTGCATTTGAGAACTATAGAATCTCTGGTTAGAAAAACTAGAACAAGCCACTTCCCGAAGCATCTGAAAGGCAAAGAGTAACATATCTGAGAGAATCCAACCACGTGGGAATTAGTCCGGAGTCCTTCATCAGCAGTGTCATATGTGCTTTGGAAGGAAATCAAGCTGATGACCTTTGGGAGGAGTAGAGAGGAGGCACTAATTATATCAAACCAGTCATCAATTTGCTTGTTTCCCCTGGAGGCTAGAGTTTCATCCAGCTTTTCCTCTTTTGTTATTTTGTTTGTTTCTAGGTGGGGAAGGTGGTACTTCTTTCACCATTAAGCTTAATCTTAGCTAATTTCAATGGCGGTACTTCTTTCACCTGTCCACCTACATTTAGATAGTTGAAGAGGCAATAAAACTCTAGACCCGAAAAGAATTCTTTAAAGTTTCAGACCTGGGTCAACCAATTAGTACAATCGATCTACCCCTAGCATGTCCGATTACTTGTTCCTTATATTATTTGTGTTCACTGACTGCCAGACTCCCAGAGACAACACCCAATGAGGATTGCTCAAAATGTGCCATATCCTATGAAACAGCCCCAGGGACCAGGCTGATTCCACTGTGCTAAAGACAGATTCCAAAATTCACCATGCCATAGACATCGTACCAGAAACCAGTTTATGCGAAGCATTCCAATTCCTACAAGATAGAACAAAACACCAGGACCAAAAGAACACCAAAAATGAAAGTGAAAACAACAAAAGAGGACTGCCCCAGAGGACAACCGACAAATCTATTTACAAGACAGGGTACCTCGCAATGAGGCACCCGAAAGAAATATTTACAAGCAGAAGGCTTTACATATAATACAACTCTAGACAAACTTACCTTATTTGAAGTAGTGTTTGAGAAACTGTCCATTAACGGGCAATGAGACAGGTTCACCAGTTAGGGTGTTAAGGCGGTAAGTATTTTCCCTACAAATTTTTGAGATTAGATATGGTTCAAGCCAGAGCCATTGGAACTTGGTATGCTTTCTTTTCTTTTCTCGGGCCTTGTCCCACAACAGGACCAGATACGAAATCTGAAAAGCCTTGTATTGGGCTCTTTTTTCAAACCATCATTTTACCACTGCTTGATGACACATGAAATGTTCAAGGGCTGCGTCTCACTGTTCTTCCATTTGCACCAGATTTAAGAGTCTAATCTCCACGATGTTGTCCCTGTTACTAAATTCCTGCATAAACTGTAAAACTAGGATCTGTAAGTTAACTAGGAATACAGGGTTTTGACCATAAACCAGATGGAACGGGGATGTTTCCAAGATGGCTTTGACACAAATGTGATCAGCCCAGAGGGTGAACCTCAACTTTTGATGCCAATCCTGGGGATTTTGTTCTAGCAGGTGTTTGATCACTTCAAGTAGATTTTTATTTGTTGATTCAGCAACGCTGTTTCCCTGGGGATAGTAGTTGCTGGAAAATTTCAAAGTGATCCTCTGATTGTAGGTCCATTCGAGTAACTGTGCCAAAGAAAATGTCGAACCATTGTCACACACCGAAGCAAAGGGCATTCCAAACCTTGTGATGATATTTTCTTCCAGGAATTTGATAACTACATCTGCCATGTTGTTTTTGCAAGGTATAGCCTTAGACCACTGAGTGCAATAATCAGTAGCAGTGAGAATGTATCGGTGGTTGGCAGATGAGTTGGGGTTGATTTCCCTAATGAAGTCAAATGCCCACTGGGCGAAGGGTCTAGCCTCGTAGACTGGTTGTAAAGGCATAGTTGGGTTACGCTCACGATGTGCCGCGATTTGGCAAGAATGACATTTCCTTACATGAGTGTAAACATCCTTGAATATATAGGGCCAATAGTATCCGGCTTGAAGGATCTAATGGGTAGTGGCATTGGCTAAGCCATGCCCAGTTCCAAACTGCCCATGAAATTCATTAATCACTTTCACAGCCTGGTCTCTATCGATGCACCAGAGGTACAGTCCCTCATAGTTTCTACGGTAGAGCGCGGAGTTTTTGATCATGAAGTGGGCGCTTTTCATCCACAGGGCGCGACATTTGTGGGGAGGTAATCCCTCTGGGCATTTATTATTTAGTAGAAAATATACCAAATTGGTATACCACGGGTCTTGGGTAATAGACTCCACTATGTAAGTTTGACATTCTATGTGGGGAGTCTCTTCTGCAATCGCTCGACTTAGTCCCTAGCCCTGGACTATCTTCATGGGCTGCATTTCTAAGTCATACTCCTAGAGGATAGCCATTTATTTCCCCCATCTCTCACCCAATTTGCTCTGCATCAACAGAGACTTGACAGCCTGGTCCAGAATGATAGCATGTACCCTGCTCCAGAGAATATAATGCCAGAATTTCTTCATGGTGTGAACTAGAGCAAAGGCCTACTTTTCTAGTGATGAATATCAGACTTCAGTGTTCTTGAAGGGGGAGCTCATGAAAGCTATTGTTCGTTCCTCCCCTTCAACCTTTTGATTCAACACTGCTGTGGCAGAGTGCGGCGAAGTGAAGGAGTAAATGTAAAATAGAAGGGAATAATTTGGACTAGCTAGGACAGGTGCTTCTGTTATTGTCTGTTTGATCTGGGAAAACGCCCGCTTTTCTTCAGGACTCCACTCAATATTGGTATCCTTCTTCATCATCTCATTGAGCGGTTTAACTATTTCTGCAAATCCTGTGATGAACTGCCGGACGAAGTTAATCTTTCTGAAGAAGGATCGCATCTCTTTCTTGCTGCCAGACATTTGTAAGTTTAGCAATGCTTCGAATCTGTCAGGGTCTATGGATATACCCTTCTCGGAGATGATATGCCCGAGCAACTTCCCCTCGGTGACCCTAAATATGCACTTCTTGGGGTTGAGGGATATTCCATACCGGAAACATCTCTCATAGATCTGAGCGAGATAGGCAGGATGATCACGCCTATCCCAGGAAAAGATGGTCAAGTCATCCATGTAGATGATTATGCACCGATTCACGAGGCCCTCGAACGCAATGTCCATGGCCTTTTGGAATGTAGCCCCTGCATTGATCAGACCAAAGGGCATTCTCCTGTATGAAAACATTCCCCACTTGGTGGTAAACATCATTTTCTCTCTATCTTCATATTTAACCATGACCTAGTTATATCCAGAATACCCATCCAGGAAGGACATTATCTGGGATCCATTCACTATCTACAACACCTCATCCAACGAAGGGAGAGGGTGATTATCTTTCTTAGAGGCCTTGTTCAAGTTTTGGAAATCCATGCAAAGGCGGATCTCACCATTCTTCTATCTCATAGGGACCAGGTTGGCAACCCACGTAGTGTGCCAGATTGGGAATATTATCTGGGCTGACAATAGTTTTTCTACCTCTTGATGAATCAAAGGTTCTATCAGGGGGTTGATCGGTCTTTTCTTTTGCCGAAAGGGCTTAGCATCAGGTTTCAAGGGAATAGTATGGGTCATGATGGATGTGTCGTATGCCTTCAAGTCTTCATAACCCCAGGCAATTACATTCATGTATTCTCAGAGAACCATGAGAATCTTCTCCTTTTCTTCAGGGGAACAGGAGGTACCAATGTGAATTATCTTTTCCTCACCGGGCTGGCCGATGTTAACCTTTTTGAACTTTCCTCCCTTAGAGGAGGATGACACCTCCTGAGCCCGAGGGTCTGAGTTGAAGATTCTTTCCAGTGCAACCATCCCCTTTGGGATGGTGTTAGTAGGTAGGTCCATGATCCCATCATCTTCATCACCCTGCCCAGTATCGTCATGGTCTCGTTCTTCCACTATCTAGTTTTCAAAGACGCCAACATTCACCATGAAGGCTAGGATATGCTGATCGTCCTCAAAAACTTGAAAATAGGTGACATTATCTGGAATGGATAGGGTAGGGACCATCTCAAATGAAAATCTCTGGAGTCGCGAGCCAACCATTGGCTCAAGTGTGCTGGCAGAAACAGCGAGAGCATCCGGGACAGAGTTCCGTCACCGGGGGATGAGGTCAATGCCAAAGGCATCAAAATCTTCAATAAGGCTCCAAGCCTGGTTGCGGTATATGGCCAGCCTTTTGTCATGACATGTGTATTGACTCTGGACTTGTTTAACAATCAGCTTTGAATCACCTAGAGCCCGGAGGCAGGTGACACCTTTCCTTAACAAAAATAAGAGTCCAAGGACCAAAGCCTCGTACTTTGTGACATTCTTTGTACAGTTAAACTACAGTCTATAGGACGCGAGAAAAGACTTCCCTCATGGGTTGATTAGTTCTACCCCAGCCCCGTAGCCTTGTTTGGATCGGGACCCACCAAATTTGAGGGTCCACAAGTCATTGTTCATAATCTGGGGCTGGGGAGGGGGAGTAGTCTTTGGATTATTACTGGGAGGCTTAGGGGTTCCCCCCCGAACTACTAGCGTGAGGGTAGATTTTACCTCCGAAGGTGTTTGGGTTTGGGATTCCTGGGGAAATGGCACCAGAGGAGCACGTCCTGTAGGAGTACTGAGCCCCAAAGAATTAGGAGTATGTTCTTTATTCTAGAAGGTATCGAGGTGCCGGTTAGCGATCAAAAGACACGGTTCACACTCGAGTTCTGAATATTTCTGATAGTGTACTCCGCACCAAGTGTCAGATAGGAGTGTGGCAAGGGTTGTTGTGGCACCTTGAGAGTCGATCTCAACTCTCATCTTTTCTTCTAGCTCCTGGGCTCTCTGCAGCACAGTGGGATCCTCTCTGGGGATGAAATCAAATGTTAAGATTTCAAAGGGTCGGTACACCCCCAGGGAAGTCTCAAAGAAAAAGACCTCATTGACCCTTCCAACCTCGGTAAGGGCCTATTTCATCTGGGGTTCACTTTCGACCCAGATCTTATTTGATTCTCCTTCCCACGGAAGCCATAAGTGGGTGAAGTTAGTTGAAAAGTATCCATTCAAGGACTTAGACCAATTCTGACTTAATAACATCCCGTAAGTCTCTGGGATGTCCACCACTTGGATGTCAATTATGTTAGTTATCCTAGGGTCCTAGATAAGTTGTATCCAGATGTTCTTCAATTCCCCCACCATTTTTATAGCAGTCTTATCCAGTTGGATCACTGCACCATTAGATGGGGTGGGATGGAATCTAAGCTTCTGACAAATGGATAAGGGCATGATATTACCTGAAGCTCCAGAGTCTACTAGTCAGTTGTGTATATTTTTGCCTTGGATATTCAGGCCTAGTAGGAAGTGGGGATCCTCATTGTTTCCCAGGAAGATGACCGCATTAGCATCTTCGAACGAGACAGTCTTGGGCGGGCGGCTGATAGCTTCCGGGTTCCCCAAGAGCTTCAAAAGAGACTTCTACTCAGGATAGTTTAGCAAAACTTCCATCAAGGTCATGGAGGTGGTGGTCTATTCTAGCGCCTTCATTATGTCGAATCTTCCTCCCGAGAACTAGTGATCTCCCTCGGTGAGATATTTTTCTTGGTTAGAGCTAGGACCTTTTAGAGGAGCGGGTCGGTCAGTCATGTTATTCCAGGGAGGAGGAGTATCTTTGATAGGAGGTGTGGGCATGTAGGCTGGTCCTTTACCAGTCTGACTCCGAGTGTTATATAGAGTTTGCAGGTTAGTAAAGGCATTGGCCTTGAAGGGCGGGATAGATTCATCAAAGAATCTCTACAGTTTGGATTCTTCCTCATCTTCCCTGGAGGTCCCAAAGAAGATGGTGTCACAGGTGAAGGCACTGTGGGTTGGCTCTTGGACAGGAGGCTCTGGGGGGGTGGTATCATGTGACTATTGCCTGTCTAGCTGGGATATCATGATGACCTTTTCCAAGGTGGCACAATTCACCTTATTGTGTGAACCTATGTCATGCAATCTACACCAATTAGTCATGGGCTGGAAGTCTGTGACTGGTGTGAAATGTGATGGTCCAGCACCATTTTGGTTGGAATTTTGGTTCGGGGGCGTGCCTCTAGTGTTCATGTTATTATTCCATTGCTGTTGATTGGGCCTAGGCCCATTGTTGAAGTTTCTTCCTCCAACATTATTGTTTTGTTGGCCGTAGAAGATGTTTCCCCTTTGGGAATTTGAACTCTGGGGTGTGTAGGACCCCGCTTTCAATTGACCATTGTCCATAGTCAAGGTAGACAACATTTTCCAGAGGGATTCAACCTCGGTGGTCAACTGAGTGTTGGCATCACAATGTGACAGTTGTTGTTGGTTTTCCGGGAAGGCAGCAGTATTAGCCAGAGTTGAGGGCGGAAATCCTCCAGTCGCGGATGACTAAAAGAAGGGCACTCCGAACGGTTGTGTCTGAGAGTGTTGTGCCTGCTGCGGCTGATTCCAAGGGAAATTTCTCAGACCAAGCACCGTCTGGGTCTATGTTGGGTAAATGTACCAGGCCTACTGGTCTATCAGGGGTGGCGGAGGATTCATCGCCATCGAGGGGGCTCCCATTGCCAAATTGGGGTTGTACCCCCCGGCGTACGCAGTTCTGCCGGGGGTCATATTGAAGGGCATACTCTGCCCAATCCTGCCTGGGGATTTGTTGAGACCACGGGACAACTCTAGATCTAGGGTGTAAACTTTTGCCAAGGTGTCCCGGTCACCCGCGGCGGTTGTTCTCCAAAGGAGGGTGGCAACGAAAGGATCCATCGCGTTAAGGTAAGTCTGTATGGTTACTTCTAGGGACAGAATAAAAGGGCCCATGCATCGCTTCAAGGTGCGCTGGAACCTATGGTTGAATGTTGCAAGAGGGTCATTGGGCTCCTTCCTGATGGAGATGAACTGGCTATGGGACCAGGTTGGGTCCACATGCACGTGAAAGGTAGTCAGGAAGGCGTCCTCCATGTCCTGCCAACTGTTTATGGAGTTGGCAGGAAGGTTAAGGTACCAGTTCAACTCGCCTTGCCCTAAAGACAAGGGAAACATCTGAGTCACAACATCTTCATGCTGGATTTGGTGTCAGTTCATGGCATCCTTATATGCCTATAAATTCTCTTCTGTAGTTTGTGAGCCTAAGTGCTCATATCGTGGGCAGATCTTCTCTAGGTGAGAGGGTAAGTCATTAATTGCACCCAGAAAAGTTCCCATTGGGGACCAAGTGTTTCCAAAATATGCGGCCATTGGGGGAACTAGATGTTGTTTAGTTTGGGCACGGGTTGCAGGGATTGCCTAGGAAGTTTGGGTATTCTGAGGTATGCTAGACCCCCAGACAATAGCAACTGGTATGAATTTCAAGGTCTATTTCCTTCGAGTAGGAGGCTTGAGTTCGACAAACTTCCCAAGATTCGGGGAAAACCTAAGAATTCTTTCAAATTTTACTGGGGAGAAAGACCCAATCCCGCTGAAGGCTTGCCTCTTAAAACTATAGCTCGGGGAACCCTCAGGAGGTGTAAAATTAGAATCTCTAGAGGGGGATGAGTTCATACCCTCCTTCCAGCGCCAGTTTTTGTTGATGGGGTTTTGCTAACTGGGTCCGCCAACAGTCATAAGTTGTCACCGGGTACCGGAGGTACCGGCCAACTCAGCCTGCAAAGGTTGTCCAGGGAAATCAGCTGCCCCGGGCCTTCAAGCACCTAGGTGTCAGGTCATGACGGTGTGGGGCTCGGTTGGGAGAAGTGACTATTTTTGAGGGGGATAGCTAGTTTCTTCAACTCATTCCCTCCGGAGATTCAATACGGTAAGGTTTCCCCTAGCATTCTACACTTAGCAAATAAAAATAAAAAAAAGATCCTGCAGGGTTAGAAACACTTCATCTAACTATAGTCATGGTTGAATGTCTAGAAAATCAATAATACTCTGACATACTACACTAAATACAGGAGAAATACCCAACCATCAGCTAGTATTTTATCAGTAGTGAGGGAAAGAGATCGTTAATCTATTTTAACATATCAGAGTAGAAGACATAAAGAACATAAAACATGAAATACCATTAACTCAGAAGTAGGAATGCCAACAACATCATTGCAAAGAATTATTCCTTCTTCATTAATGTCTCTTCCAGCAAGCACTGGTGTGTGATACAATGGTGGCTCCAGGGGAGCATCTAACTATTGAAAACCAGAACAATGGAGCATTGAGCTTTGCAACTAAAATGATAAATTGCCTTTCTATTATTGTGGACAACAAAATCATCAATTTTGCTGACCCTTGGAAATGGGCTAGTCTGACTATTTATACAACTCTCTTCTAACCCTAACCCTATTTTACATCATGTTTTAATAAAATACAATATCCGGAGGCCGGTACTACCTGTGCCACCCTAAAAAATACCTTGAGATGGAATAGGCTTGCCATGTCAGAAGAATGAGATAAGAATATACAGCGGAAGAATCAACCTCGACAAGACAGCCAGGAAGGAGAAAGAAGAAAGTAGGTCCCCCGGGAATCGAGGCTACATGCCTCATAAATGGAAAATGCGGTGTCCTGTCTCCAATGTGCTAGATGTACCTCTAAGCGGTGCCTCGAGAAGACCATCTTGTCAGAAGACCGACTGTTGAGTTGACACCTCCTTGATGTAGCCAACCACCTTCTGACATCCTTTATTAACTTCTTTTGAAAGTGACCGGTCAGCCTCGGGGACCGGGACACGGGTCACTTAAAAGGATACAAAATTTTGGATCTAGGACTCCGAGATCCGGGAAATTATGTCCCTAAAAGAATAAAGAATACCCAAGGCTTGAGTTTTCCCCAGCCTCTGGAGAAAGCTCAAGGTTGCTTATTATCATTGAAAGCCTGGAGGAGGTAGGAAATGCCATCCTCGTCAATATCTTTTAAGCTGGCCCTTTGGTACTTTGCCACTTCAATTTGTTCCCCCAGGTCCGGAACATTCTCTTTAAACTCATCGGCTATTTTTGCCGTGTCATGGCCACTAAGTACCATGCAAGTTAATTTTGTCATCTGGGCCCCATCTATCCCCTTCGGGGATTGATACTGGGACTTCATTATCTCATCAAAACTTCCAAAAACTGAATCTTCAGGTGTACATGTATCTGTGCTAAGGGGATCAGCCCTGGAAGTCTTCATTACAAAAGACTTATATAAATTGAATGAATATTTTACTGCATTAACCTTATCCTGTAGAGACCCTACCAGTTGCTTGATTACCTCCAATGTGAGGTCAAGTCTGGAGTGCTGGGTCCTCACAAAATCAAATGATTCATCCCCCTGAATTCTTGATTCAGAAATCATATCCTCTCCCAGGCTAAGGAGTTCTTCGAGCTCCACCTTCCATGGCTGGTGATTCTCGGTATCACCCTCCCATAGGTCAATGAGAGTCTCCACCTGGTGTATAACATGTCGGGCCGTATATAAATCTGGGAGGGTGGATACTAGGAAACGCCAGGTGTTTCCTATCTGCAGGGCGACCCACTCGTCCACTGTCTGGGATTTCTTCTTCATTACTCATAGGGAGTCTATGTCACTCTCTGGTAGATCTTCAGAGGTGGAGGTCGCTGAAGGAGCGGCATTGACAGGTCAAGCCAGCTCAGTGAGCAACCCCATAAGGCTTGCGTTCTTTGTCTTTTCTGCTTTGAGCCTCTGGGCTTCTTTCTCATAATGGGCCTCCACCTCCCTCGCTGCATTCTTCAAAAAATCTACCTTGCCCTGCTTTCCCCTTTTACCTAGCGATACCTCTGCAATGTTATAATCTCTGGGTTCTGTAGTTTCTTTATCGGCACCTGGGGGAGGTGTTGCCATAATAGCAACTGTTTCTCCGTCGGGCCGATTTTGAAGAGTATGAACTGTCTGGGCTTTCTTGGCCTTTGGCAGGGCTTGGACATGGGCCATCATTTCGGCCAAGAGAGAGGATTTACAGGAATGGATTGAGCTTTTCTTTTTCTTCTCTCTATCAGCCACTGAGGCGGTAGGGGTGGCCTTCCTGCCAGAATTTGTTCCCTTGATTCTTCCCCAGTGTCCTGCGGCTATTGCTCCTTAGTGGCATGGACCTCATCCGTCCCTCTCCCTACATCTACTTCTTCTGTAGAAACATTTTCTTCATCAACCTCCATCTTCTCAGTCTTGTCCTCTGTAGCTATTTCTTTGTCTGGACTTTGGTAGGCTTCCTCAAGGATTTCTTCTTCATGCTGCTCTTCCTCCTGCTCCTCTTCTACTGCCGGGGCTTCTTCCTCTACTGGTACATCTTTTGGCAGTAGGGGAGGTGTTGGGCCAAGATTTAGAGTTTGGGCTATGGTAATCACCTGCCCAAAGGTTGCTCCTAGGAGTGGCCCTTGGAACGTGGCGGCTGGGGTTACAGTTATTCCTGAAGGTTCGGTTCCTCTAGCAAATGCCATTTGTTCACCTCACCTTTGTTGGTCCACTCCCGGACCCTTCATCACTTGAGCCCCAAAGGTAATCTTTGGCTCTGGCTCTTTCTCTTCTACCTTCTTTTCTTTTTCTTGTGCGGGCTCTTGTTCAGTAGCTTCTTGCTTTGTAGCCTCTTGTTCTGCCCCTGGGACTCCTATCCCTGCTTGTCTATTGTCCCCCTGCAAGTTTCCAAACTCGTCTACTGCAAAGATGTCATCAAATTCCTCTTGTGGAGGGGGACTGGTCGGGGCTTCTACAGGCTCTATTTCCTTCTCCAGCTCCGGGGAACTGGAAGAGAGGATTTCCACTTGTTGGGCCTGAGATGTTCCTAGCCTCGGCTCTTCCTTAGGCTTTTTGTGGAGCCTTTTCTTTCTTTGGGTTACCAAGGGTGGTCCCGCATCTCTTATTGCTACTGCTTCCATGGGATCCACCCCAATTTCCTTTACCATTAAGGTTACCAATGATGGGGAGGAAGAGGGGCGAATTGGCCTAGCCATGAGCGGTGGAGTGGCTAGCCGTGTTATTAATTTTTCCCTCATCTACTGGGAGGCTGCCACTGATTGTTTTATTTGTTCCTTGATGGGGACTTCTTGTGCAGGAGGGGTTGTATCTATCTCTTTACCTTTATCATCTCTCTGTGAAGAAGTCCCGGCCCCCGGAGTCAATTTTGGTGTCGGTTGGGCTGCTCGGCCGGTACTTTCGGGGCACACCTTCTTCAAATAGGTGTGGCTTTGCTCGACCACCTCTCGAGTGAAGTCCTCAATTGTGGGCCCTTCCTGGATGTCCCAGTTTACTGGTGGAAGAGTACTTGTGTCGATCCCCTTTGCCTTGTACTCAGGATCGGTAGTGGGGGCGGCATCTGAGAAGTCCGTCAGGAACCTCTAGAGCTTCAACTTTTGCATCATGTCGGCCATCATTCTAACATAGTGCCTGCTCTGCACCTCCACATCATCCTGGAAATCTGCCCAGAAATCCTCCATATGGATGTGATGGGGCTCTGAAGCCCGGGGTAGTGCCATTGCAATCTTTCCATGTGGATCAAAATTTTTCTGCGCCAAATAAAACTCTCCCAAGTTGTATCTTTTCAATTCATTGTCCGCCTCCTTTGTGATGGCCAGGCTTCATGTATAGTTCCCACAAGTGATTGGGAACGGAATATTGGGTATCTTTTTCAAGGCAAAGAGGGCATGCACCTCCATTATTTGCCTGCAGTATTCCAAGAGCATGATCTTGTCCCCATAGTGTTTGGGCAACAAGTAGGGTTTCCCAGAGAAGTCGGTGACCCTAATGTAGGTGTGTTGTTAGAAATAAATGTAATAATGTCCATAACTATGGACCAAATTCATCACTTCTAAGGACAGGTGGTATCCGGTGTCCCGGGTGGGTGTAAGCAGATGATAATAAATGAACGCATCATTTACCTGGAAAAAACTGGGGAAGCTGGCCTCCTATTAAACTTATGGGAAATGGTCCCATAGTGCCTTTTGTCCCAGGCCGTGGGCATGGGGCCTCTAGTGCGCTAGGGCCCAAAAAATGTAGGAAGACATGTAGAGTTTCTTCTTCCTATGTAGTTGCAGGAACTGGGAGTCAACATGGTTGGAAATTATTGTTGCCCAGTCGAAGTATCCTCCCTTGGTGGAGATGCCGAGGAGGAAATAATACATCCATTTAGCAAACTCTTAAGCGGAGGGCTGCCCAAAGACCCAGGCCAATGCTATCATTCCCATCTGAATGCTCTCTTTGAACTCAGAGCGGGGAATCTCTATCTTAATTCTTTTGGGGTCCCTCTTTGGAGCCTTGAGCCAATGGGTATTCATATATACCTGGGCGGCATCCTCCAACTGTGTGAATTGGGCCAAGGCATCAGTCCTTGTAACCATTGAGGCCTTATCGAATTGTGGGATTCCCAGTCCAGCCTGGAATGTGACTGGGTCAAGGGATACCAGAGGAGTAGGGTATCCGGTTGGTTCTGCGGTCGCGAGCATAACAACCCAAACAAAAGAGTTGTAGTTGGTGGCCAGCATCAAGATGAGCTCCGGAGATTGCACGGAGCATGGGAAACAAGCTGCCTTGATAATTTCAGAGTCCCCGACGTTGATTGCTAGCTGATCTCCAGCCTATCGCTGGATGTACATTATTTTTACCAAGGCCTGCATCTTTGGCCATGTTCTGACGCTGGTATCGGTGATGAGTTTGACTTTGGACTCAATCTCTGAGCCCATAACGACATTGTCCTACACAAACTTCATATTCAAAGGCATCTTTTTTAGGGCCTTCTCCATTTTAGATTTTACTGCCGCCCTAGTGGCCGCCGTAGAAGGTAGCTCTGGAATTTTAGCTGGAGATGATGCAGATGCTTCAGACATGCCTAGGAAATGGACTTCAGAAACCTGCAAGGCAAAGTGACCATCAGAACATATTAATCAAAACAAATATTTTGGGGTCCGAAGATCTTACCACCGTGATGCTTGCTTTTCCTAAAAAGTTAATTTCATTCAAAGATAACCAAAAAGCAAATGCATCACATAAACTTAAGATTTTATTAAACATCCAAGTCTATGGATTTTATCACACTCAGTAAGGACACAATATGTATGAGGGTGGGAGACCCGAAGCCTAGAGAAATAACCATTGGTGAGGACATGTAAAAAGGTAAGTCATCAAGCCCACGTGGGCGCTACGTGCGTAGGTAATAAATGGAAGTTATGGCGATGACGGCAGAGCCAACTGTCTGAATGAACGAAAAGTGAAGGCCACTTGGCTGGAATTGATTGTGCACATGAGACATAATTGAGGGTCTGACTGGTTTTACAGAAGAGAGAGAAAATGGCCTATTTGAAACCGGCCGAGAGCCGAGTTTCAAACAGGTGGTTTTCTACCCAAAATGTGTTCATGGGCGGAAAACCAGAAATACAGGCGACTCAACCACCTTATCAAGCCACCCGAAAGGATATACATGAAGGTCAAAGGACATATACATGGGACAGAGGGATATATACACCAAATATACACAAATATATACAAATATACAATGTGGAATGACGTCCACAGGAAACCAGGCAAGGCAGAGTATATACATCTATCTGTGAAATATACAAACTGACTACTTCTGCGTAGAGGGCGGATAACCCTTTGGCAGAGCCGACCCACCCACGGGTGGCAAAACTAGAAAATAGGAAACAAACAAAATAGAAAGATGACAAACAAACAAACAATGAAAGAAACACCAAACAAACTAGACAAAAATAGAAAGGCGAGAACAAACACACCAACCTGAGAATGTCGAAAGGTGGAGGAAAGGAGTTACCATGGGAGCTCTGCAACAGCTTCATTTGTCAAATGGTCACAATCACTACCACGAAGCACTCACAATCACCTCAAAATGACTGGAAGTGTTAAGAACTGATTATCACTAACTCTCTACAAATTGTTCTGTTAATCGCTCTAAAATTTCTCTGAGTGCTCGAAAGTTTTAATTGTGGTAGATGTGAAAGTGATAGATAAGTTTTATTTATACCCGTGGTAAAAAAGGTAATCCACCTCCTTCTGGCAATCTTTGGATAAGCAAACCTCCTGACCCCCGGGCCTGGGGATTCCTCGCGATGACACCCCCGGGAACATCGTGGTGAAGAATCCTGGCGTCCGGAGTTTGGCTCCCAATGAAGAACAACCTCCGGGACCGGAGTCCCAGAAATGCAAACCAAACAAACAAAACACAACGGGGAAGAAAACCCCGAAGAAAGAAAACAAAAGGGAAAAAAGATAAGGCAAAGCTGCAAGAAAAAACAAACAAAAGAAAAAGGGGGACCCAACATTTTGCACATAAAATGTAGGGATGGGGATGCAGGGCATAACAGAGTCCATAGTAATGCTCCATGTAGCTGTGAAGATGAAGACAAAAGAGGCATTGAAAGCTAAGATTCTACAGAAGGGAGATGAACCTCTAATCGAGTGGCTTCAAAGTTTAGAAATCAAAATTGAAATGATTATCCAGGTTGAGATGGGGTTGCAGCAAGTAGACATTAAGGTCAAAGAAGAATAGAACAAAGACTTCAAGATTCTTCAAGGTTTGCATACAGAATTATAGAAAAGTGGAGAGGGTAAGGAAATGATAGGAATAGATAATATGCAGAAGTCATTCTCTGATTATGTAGACAAGTTCTTAGCCATATTCCACCCACTTGGACAAAGTGCGAGAACTTCAACAGCTGAGCGAATGTGTTTATAAAGCCATGGAAGGATTGAAGGATTGGACAGACACAATTAAAAGTCTAGCTAAAGAGAATTCCATATGGCTCATCTGATACACCAACGTCCATGTTAACAGACATGAAGAGCTTATCAAAGTTATTACAGCTGTCACTACCTATAGGGCTAAATTAGGCAAAGAGAGCGAAACCGAAGCGTAAGTAGATTCTCTCTTTGTACTAGATTTTGATCAATATGTAACGGATAATCTTTCAGTTATCATTTCTAGTTGGGGAAGTTGAACCATTTTGGTTACCCCTTCTTTTTGTAATGGCCCAATCTGGGACTCTATATGTATTGTTTCCAAAATCAATACAAAGGTCGGCTAAATTTTGGTGTGAAAGATAACATTTTGCTGAGTCAAATTTTTATGTCTAAATACCATTGTTTTATTTTTTCCATTTGTATTGCACTTATCTTTCTGTTGAATTTGGATGTTTCTTTGAAGTTAGATTTACATTCTGTGTTCTAACCAGAGCTTTGATATATGATTTGATACAATTAGCAAAAGGGGAAATTCATTGTTATCTTAAGTTTGGGAAATGTTCTTGTGACATAGATCGATTCATTGTCGTTCCATAATTAATCTTTGGTGTTGCATCTACATTTTCAGTAGAAGTTCATGCATTACCAAATTTGGGAGTTAATCTAATTGATTAAATCTCAGAGTTGGCTAGATTTAGAGTTGAATTCATTTTTCCTGAGCTATTTCCTGCCTAGGATTAGCTTGGTTTACCTCTTCTATTCTTAGGTTAAGAACATACCCTTGTTAGACTAGGAAAGAGTAAAATTCACTGAAAATCATTCATATAAGGGAGCTGTACCTTTAAATTCAGAGGGAAATTAGTTTTTCAATAATGATTTTCCAACTGTTGTATTCGATTGTTCTTAAGTATTTTGGGTATTTTAGACTTAAATTGAAAAGGACAATTTGTTTACCAACAACCTGAACAACCTTTATGAATGGCGTAAGTCTACTTTGGCTAACACAGAGTTGGTGCAGCAACAAAGGAAGCAATGGCATGAAAAGTTTATTAAGGACAAGACATTTGCAGTCGGTGATTGGGCCCTCCTGTATGACTCCAGATACCACCATACTCCTGGCAAGTTTCAAACTTGTTGGTCAGGGCCTTATGAGATTATTGTTGTTTTTCCCAATGGTGTTGTGCAGTTGTCTACTATTGATCCTTTCTATTTCAAATTATTGGTTAATGGTCACCAGCTTAAGCTCTACCAAAAACCCCAGAGCAAAGTAGAGTTCCTGCAGTAATTTGCCCATGATTTTTTTCGAGCCTCCTGTATAAAATGTATATGAGCCCCTCACTCATATTCATTCTTCACTTTGAGCCAAGTTCACAATACCCCATAATAAATAATTTCCTTTGGGAAAGTACTTTCTCCACAAGAAATTTCATTTCATTACTCCTTGTCTTCCACCCATCCACATCCTTATTCTTCAATGTGTCATGATGATTTTGTGCCGTGGCCAGTACTTTATCAGGTTCATTTGTACTTTCTTTGGCATTTACTTTCATAATTAATTTTTATTTAGCTTCACTCTTGTCACATGTGCAATTGTGGGACCAATTTCCTACTTAAGTTTGGGGGGAGAAAATCTGTGATTTTTTTTATATATCTATGTACATATTTGAATGCTATAGTTTTTAAACTTTTTAAATGTCATACCCTTTTACATGAATGTTGCCCAATTTATCTTTTGTGATATGACAGCCTTGAAACTAGAGATTTATTTTGCACAATGAAGAAAAGGTGTCTAGTACGGACATCTATGAGTAATTATGAATAGTTAAGTTCTTGAGATATGTTACATTTGCATTCATTTTCTCATACAGTGCTTGAAAAACTCAAAACTCCACAACTTTCCATCTTTGCAAAACCCTATAGCTTCGCAATTTCTTTTTACCTTCTCTGTGAAATTTCTTGATATAGTTTTTGTACTCTTTGCGACTGTTCTATGGCCTTCATACTCTGAGGAAATGGGTGGTGATTTAATTCGGTGTGAATCAATGGTTCATGACCTTTTGCTCAACAATTAGACTTGTATGCCGCGATTCCAAGCTAGGGGTTGGATTGATTATATTCTTAAATGTACCATCTAGGATGAGGAGGTAGCATTACAGTTTTTGAACACACTGCATGATGGAATGGCTACTATCAAAGGATTAAGGGTGTCGTTTTCACAAGCAGTTGTGGTAGAAGTAATGGGGTTACCGCAGGAAGGGGAAGATTTTTCAGAAAGCTTCGACCTGGAAACAACAAGAGCACAATTCACTCTGCATGTAGACCCACCATTGGAAATTGACAAGAAATAAGGTACCAGTAGGACGTCTCTACCTAAAACTTAAAAGAAGTGTGCAATGTTTGTTATAAAGTATTTCACTTGTGACAGACGTCAGGCCTACTTGCATGTTGTTCACTTCAAATATATAAGCTACCTATGGCACGATAATCAGCCCATAAATGTACCTAGTTTTTTGTTCAACATCTTAAAGAAGAGGACTTCATTAGTGCAGGAAGGTAGGCTGAATATTATCTCCCACCATTGTCAGATTAAGTTGATTGTTGAAAAATCATTAAGAGAACAATCCGACATGTCATGGAAGGATTTTTTGTTAGGAGAATTAGAAAAAGAAACCCTAAAGCCTTTAAGGAATAGGGTTGGAATGAGAGTCCAAACTGAATAGGGGATTTTCAAGATCATTGAGGAATTAGGAACAGGGTCTTCTTCAGCAAGAAAGCCCAGGACCAGGAACCCTAGGCATCCTCATGAAGCTCCTACATCTGGCTCATCCCAGAGCAAGGGCAAAATGAAAATCTCTGAGAAGGAAGATTCTGAAGGAAAGGTCTCCTCCCCTTCTGATAAAACCACAACTCCTATAAGAGGTAGAGGGTGTGCTAGATAAATGTGGGCCTCTGATTTAGCCATACACTTCAACATGGTCATTATTCTTCAGCTGCATACAAGAATGAATATCGATTCATTCACCCTGCATGTCTGGAAGAGTCGACCTGTTGCCTTCTAGAAGGTAGGAGTATGAGCTTTCTCTCAGGTCATTGCAAGCTTAGTGACTACACCAAAGACCTAAATGAAGGATTTAAAAACTATTGCTAAATGATCTAAGATAGTTATGCAGATGCAATTAATCAAAAGCTAATTAAGATCCAGTTTTAGAGCACCAATTAAAGTGTGTAAGACTGATTTTAAAACACCAATTGAAATATGCTCTAAGATTAGGTTTGCATGATTAACATGAAAGTAAACAACAATAAAAGCTATGCTAAGAATGAAAGATAGTTAAGATGAAAATGCAGCATAATAACTTTAATTAAAAGATTAGGATCTTTTGTGAAGGAAAAGAGTTTCTCTTTTATAGAAATCTCTCTCAAATCGACGGTCGAGATTGAAAAAAAAGAGTGGCTCAGATTTGATTGAAGAAGCACAATCCATGTGCAAGTGATTCAATTGGTCGAGAGAGTCAGTTGACTGAACTGACTGATCAGTTATTTTAGAAACTTCTAAAATCAGTTCACAGTTAACTGAAATGTTTCTAAAATGATAAACAGTAGAGAATCAGTTAACTGAGTGGAA
>MU223153.1:701567-714738 GCA_018584345.1 Thuja plicata
TGTTTATTTGCCAATGTAATGTGATTTTAGGAATTAATTAATTAATTAAGTACGATGATCGATTAGGACCTAGGGTTTAGGTCAGATTAGTTTGAATTCGATAATTGCCTATTTGATTTAGGACTTAGGTTTAATCAAGGTTAGGGTTTCTTGATTAATTGCTGAGATTGGGGGTCTAGGGTTTAGATGACCATTTTTAGGTGATTACAAAGGGGAGAAAAGGAAAAAAGCTGACTCTGGTTCTTGTAAACACACCAAGAAATAGGATCCTCTAGCTTAGACTGCTTCTAAGAAGCGGAAGAGTATTGATAAAAAGGAGGAAACCCCTTTAAGAAGAAGTTGTAGGTAGAAGAAGAGTATGTCCACAGATACATTCCCAGCAGAGTTAGTCATTGGTCTTGACATTCTTGAGGCAGAAGAGCCAAGAAGAGAAGAGATAAAAGACAGTCAGTAGGAGATGCATAGTGAATTTCCTATAGCCAAGAATAAAACATCCCCTGAAGTTAGAATGGACACAAAATTTATAACAATCAAAGTGTTGGAAACACTGAGAGGGGGGGTGAATCAGTGTTTAGCTAATTATTCAATTTCAACAACTTTAAACATAAATCAATTATATATCACTTGAAGCTTAACACAAGATCACATAACACATAATATGATTACGGGGAAACCTTCATTAGAGGAAAACCCCGGTGGGAATTAGTACCCACAAATATTGCACTAGTATAATGAACCTGTTAAAGTCCCTTTTCCTTGTTAGGAGCAGTCTTTATAAAGCAAGTACAATGACCTGGTTAAAGGCCTGACCCTGTTAGGAGTCTTTTACAAACAACCCTATTAGGGGTGAGGACTCACTGTCCAAGAGCTCACTGCTCAATGAGAAAGAAGGCTACAACCTCCTGAGAATAGATATGCACTATATCCAAAAGTGAACTGTTGTATATGACACAAATGTCTGATCAGTTCAAGTTATGCGCTTATGCTCTTATCTTCTTTAGGAGCTCTATCTCATGCTGACATCTTTACACTGCTCTATCCTGCTCTACTTATTTCTTCGACACATTCTAATATAAAATTGCATGTCATATATATATGTCCATGCCTCAATAGACATGACTAGAGACAAGACCTTAGTCAGCCCAAAAACAAAATATACAACGCTTCCAAACTAATTGGCTTAAGTGTGATTAAATAAGTGATTAAGACATGATTACAAACACACTATAATAGGTGCATAGCCTTTACAAAACAAAATGTCATACGCTGATCCAAAATCTGAAGTCGGCTCAATGCTCTGTTTCCTGAACTGCTAGAGGCACTTCAACTTGTTGTAACTTCTTCGTGCTATCTTTTCGTACCATGTGTATAGAATTAACATCTTAACATATCATAAAGCTTATATATGAATGTGCATATCCTAATTTGATCTCCCACATGTGTGTTGGTGCTTTGATCAACTGCAAACCTCTGTTCTGTTCTTGACATTCTAATTAAATTCTTTTCATATGATGCATAGATACATTGTTTGAATGATAACTGATTCACCCCTTAATATTTTGATATTTTTCATATAACTGAATGTCCACAGATACATTCCTCGCAGGGTCAGTTGTTGGTCTTGACATTCCTGAGGCAGAAGACCCAAGAAGAGAAGAGATAAAAGACAGTCAGCAGGAGATGTGTAGTAAATTTCCTACAGCCAAGAATAAAACATCCCCTGAAGTCAGAATGGATGTAGAATGTCTAACAATCAAAGATGATTCCAACTCCGATGAACAATCTTACAGATTCCAAAGGAGGGGTTCACCTTCCCATGGACTCCATATTGTTGATGATCTCATTGAATCAGATGATGATGACATTTCAGGGGAATACTTTGCTAATGAAGAGAGTCTGCCAGAGTCAACCCCTGCAGCAATAGAGAGGATTCTGTGTGAAGAAAGACCAAGTGTTGATATGAGATTCATTGATAAGATGATGGGGCAGGTTGTGAACCAAGGATTGAATGCACTGGCCACCACTACCCAACAATGTAATAACTTTGAGTGGGCCATCATTATCTACCCAAAACCCTTAGAAGATGCACCTACAAGAAATAAAAATTCAGATGACATGCAAGCAGGAGGTGAAAACCCTGATGAAGGTACTTTTCCAGATATTCCTTTCCCTGTAACTCCATTCTCTATTATCTTTTGATTAGTCAATCAATTAGTAATGGAAAGGGAGCAATGGAGATGACATAAGAAAGCATTACACCAAGTTATTGATCAAACTTATCAAGAAATTTTGGAAAAAGAGGAGGAGGTAGAACATCTTCAAGAGAAAATAGTTAAGGTAACATCAGTTATCCCTGATCTAATCATCTGTAGGTCCCCCTCTCCTATTTATGCTATGTTTCTTAAAGAACAATTGTTGAATTATCAGTCGACTAGCATAGTAAGGGATAAGTCTCCATTGTTGAATGAGCCCATTGAGTTCTTTCAAGCCTTCCATAATTCTCCTACAACCATTCAGAATCTGTTATGTGAACTCTTCCTACACAACCTAGTTGTACCCAATAATAGGAATTGGAATCCTCTGCCATATGTTGGGAATATCCAGTTAAGGGCACTTATGTCATAGATACAGAATGAGATATGTAGGGAATCCCAAGCCAAAGCCTACAGGGAGTTAGAAGATGAAATTCCTCTAGACCTACAGCCTGAAGCCAAGAATCCCAAGCCTTATTACTATGAATGGATGAAACTAGCCCAGTCAGAATCAGGAAGCAAAATCATTGATCCTCTTAGAGAGGCAGCCTTCGATGAGTATAATTAGATGGTTGAGACTGAGTTACTTGAGGCAACAAGATAAATTCAATGGCGCTGGGTAAACATGACTAGGGACTTGAGAAATAAAGAGCCACATTCACCTCTTAATTTCACAATGGAAAATAGGTGTGCCCCTTGGTATGTCTCATTAGGAAGGGAAAGGAAGAGCTACTAGATGCCACTTACATTCTAGCTACCCTACTTCTTTCCCCTCTATTATCCAATTCAAAAAATTTAGAGGACTACGACATGACAGGGGAAGTAAAGAAGTGGGAATCACATAGGGACACCAAGGGATTTTACTGGAGCTTTGCAAAAAGAGGCATTGGGCAGAGTGTAGCTGAGGATCTTAGAATGTAGGAAAGATTGAAGAATTATTCATTTGTTGGAGGACCAAAAAAAGGAAAAGTTGGGGGGAAATGAGGAGGCCAATATAGGGCCTATTTAGCTTATGGTTTCATGTGCTTTCATGACTAGATTTTGAGAACTTCATAAACTTTCATAATACTTTTTCAGACTGTTTATACTTATATCTCAGAACTGTTATCTTTTTGTCCAACTGTAAGTCAGGTAGTTTTCCTATAGTCATGTGATGAGAGCAAGTTAGTGAAGGGACTTATTATGGATTTATGTCTTGGACACGTATGCATGCTAATCTTTTGCAGGGAAAGGTGGATCCACATATATAAAAGAAATCAACATTAAAGAACGAAGTGAGCCTTTAGGGGACCAGCTATTGTGGGGCTCATGATGAATCCACTCCTCATGGGAAATTGCATTTTTCTATTGCGGACAAAGTCAAATACCAAATAATAGCCACGATGGAGTAAATCCAGCAGTGGCGCATTCCTAGATTTGTATGCAGTTAAAAGCAGTATGTTCCCGCATTCAATAATGTTGATCATGTATCTTAATGATTCCCATATCCCTAATGTTGGGGGATCCTAGTTGCTAGGAGTTCTATTTTAGAATTATTCTTAAATAAGATGGAGGTCCTAGTTCCCTAGTGAGTTAGTATTACAGGAATCTGTTATGTAATCCAGTAAGAGAGAAATACAATCTTGTTTTCTACAATTCATGTATCTTTGTTGTATGAATGAATAAATGAAAGTTTTAATTCTTAGTTTCTGAGTTCTTGTTCATTCACTCTTCCGTGGGGGCCCACGCGAAAGGTGAACTAAGTTTATAGTTCAGTAATAAGTAGTTGTAAGTCATTTGAAGCATTTAGGACTTTGTTTCTCCTACAACCACTTGTAATAGTATTGTTGGTTGTTCCTGCAGTAAAGGAAAATAAGTTAGTTTACTATTACAGTATGTTTTGATATATGTTAGATTAAGTTGTTAATTCCATTTCATAGTTCATAATTACTTTCAGAATTTTCCATTCCTTAAATGGGTAATGACCCTTAGAGTTAATTAGAGCATATACTTTGTCGATGTCGTTTCAAGTTTACATTCCCTAGTCGATAATTTTAGTGAGCTTAGTATGATGTTCAACATGTAAGGATGTCCAATCCTTAATTGCAGAGGGTATAATACTGATCATTCTGGAAGCTCTCATCCCACTAAGTCTGGGGGAATTGGTCCCATGGAGAGACCTTACCAAGTCCTTCCCCAAGAACACCAACCATTGTTAATCCTTTGATCTCCTGGGACTACCAAGAAAGTGGCCAAAGGATGTAGGAAGTCATGTAGAACTTCCACTCTAAGTCAACTCTTCTCAGCTGGGTGACCACATGTTTGGAAATGATATCAGTCCAGTTGAAGTGAGCCTTGTTGGTGGTCATACCATATAAGAAATAATACATCCATGGGATAATTTTCAGGCATGTGGCTCCCCGAAGATCCAGCATAAGAAGATAATTCCCACCTGGATGGGCTCATTAAATTGGAGTTCAGAATCTTTGTCTGCATCTTCTTGTAGTATCGGCATGAACTTTTCATCCAAAGTGTATTGAGGTGGTGCCAGACCATGTCTTCTGCACCCTCATACTACTGGAGGGTCTTGGCCTTGGTGAGGGAAATGGCTCCCACAAATTGCGGGATATGCCATCCCCTGGTAGTTGTATCATGGTCCAATGTGACGATGGACACTGAGAATCTAAGGGGAGTAGGGGAAACCAAAATAGCAGCCATACTTCTTGGGTGATAACCCCTAGCCAAGAGAAAAATTAGCTCTAGCGCTTGTACTGAGCATGGAAAGCCAACTGCTTGAGTGATTCTGGATGCCGCTAAGTTAACTGAGATGGAGTCATTGGAGCGTCAAATTTGATAGATCATCTAATTAAGGCCCTGCAATTTGGCCCATGTGCCAACATCTATGTCGGTGATC
This sequence comes from Thuja plicata, assembly GCA_018584345.1. Classification (NCBI taxonomy): domain Eukaryota; kingdom Viridiplantae; phylum Streptophyta; class Pinopsida; order Cupressales; family Cupressaceae; genus Thuja; species Thuja plicata. The sequence continues at coordinate 706,713 of MU223153.1, forward strand.
TCTTTGAGGGCAGACTCAATCTGAGACCCACGAATTGTGCTATTATTATTATATTTCTAGGTTATCGGGAGCTTTGCCAATGTCTTTTCTACCTTGTTCTTCTTGCTGGTGTTCGCAAAGACACTTGGGAGTTCCAGACTCCTAGGAGGTGAAGATCCTGAAGCCATTTCTTTCTTATTTTAACCTGTACCTATAAACCAGACCATCGTCAATACATAAACATTGAGAGGTTCCAGTTTCTAGAGGCCTTGAGAATATCTTTGCCTTTTCACCTGAAATGGAGCATCATTAGGGCATCCTATATAAGATCATATGTCTGAAATTCTATACAATTTTAACATATTAAATATTTCTCATTTACCGAGGATCCAAAATGATAACTCAAAAAGGAGGTCACATGAGGTGGGAAAGGCCATATTAATTAACACACTTGACAAGATAGTGACTGCCAGGAATAAGATAAGTGGCCCTACTACCATACTTTAACATGCACCTACCCACTTGGCTGAGTAATGGCAAGATTGGACAGTTGTTCTGGCACGAGTGGCATGAATTCCATTTGGGATGGGTTTTAATTGTTCGTTCGTGGGAACTAATTTCACCATTAAGGTGGAAAGGATGGAAGAGAGAGAAAACTAACAGCCTATTGACGAGATGGCCTCTGCAATGGACACACCTACCTCCTTGTCATCCAAGGAATCACCAACCAGGGTGGTGAGTCTTGTTATCAAATGGACATGGTTTGAGACCTTGTAAAGAATAAGGAAGACAATGGGTCCTTTAGGGGAAATTCCTCTAACACCTTGCTAAACTAACAATCATAGAAACATCATGTTTATAGGCAAGGACATGGCATACAGCACACTACTGACTCATAGAATTTACAGACTGGGGCAGAAATCACAGTGAGCTACCAGAGCTCGCATACTCTAGCCTACAGCTCTACTAACCAAACTCAAGGATCACACCCTGCAGACTCTACTACACGGGACACCCATAAGTTATTTACAACATATACATGAAATGTACAAGAGAGCCAAAACCAGACTAACCTACAGACTCCCCCAAATGGGGAGTAAACAATATTTATAGGGCTTTACAGCCTAGGAGGGCAGGAATTTTTCCTTCTAAGTTGGATGGCTACGAAGGGAAGAGGACACACCAGACTCGAGGATAGTGTCATGTTGAAAAATAGACGCAACCTTAAGAAGAAAAATAGATGAAAAAAGAAGAAAAATGAAAAAGAACAGACGAGGAAAAGAGAACAAACAAAACAGACTAGCCACGCGAGAAAAAATAAAAGGAAAATAGGAAGCACTCGAAAAAGAACGAGACAAAGAAGGAACACACATCAAAGTAGGAAGAAAGAAGAAAGGAAAACAAAGAGAAAGCCCAAGGGCCTACCTGAATCTCAAAACATTGAATGGAAGGACTTGTAACTACTTCACTCTATCACCTAAACACCCCCACCAAACTTGATGAACACACCTTTGCGCCTTCTAGCCCAAATGTTTCGCTCAGAAAACAATCACTTCGCTCTCCATAAAAGTTTGCCATAATGTAACTTGTTTGTGGTAAGTATAAAAATGGCAAGGTAAAACGCCTTAAGTAACGCCTGGGAAAACACATTAATTACCAAAAGTAACTTTGAGAAATACGCCGGCAGTCAGGGTCCAGACCTGCAAACACCTAATGGTCATCTCTCTTCCGAAGAAAAGGAAATGATCTGGGGAAACCCGCTTGGGATGACACTCCAGGACACAGATCCTAGAAGAAACAACAAACATAGAAGGGAAACCAAAACTGGGCGGGACTAGGAAAGCTTGGGAGAAACAAGGGACGCAAACCAAAAAGAAAGGGAAAACCAAAAAGGAAAAGAAAGAAAAGGAAAGAACAAGGGGGACCCAACATTTTGTGCACTAAAATGTTGGGAAGGGTATGTAGGGCATAACAAGTAGGATAGTGAAGTCTTTATTATAACATTCAGAGAATGTTGATTGTTTTCTTGTTGACCCCATAGTGAATGCATGGTCAAGAGAGAACTGTTAGTTTTATATCCTCTAACAAGGTTACAATTAACAGTATGCATTGTAACCTTTAACAAGGGTTAGCTCTTCACTGAGCTCACTTTAGAAGAGTGAAAATATTTTGGGTTACTGGTCCAAGGTGTTTTTTCCCTTACCAGGGTTTCCACGTTAATAATCTATTTGTCAATGTGCATGAATGTTGTGGATTTTTATTTTACTTTACACTTTATTTAATTGACCTAGATTGTTAATCACAGTATTAATTTACTGATATTTGATAAACACTATTGATGAAAGTTTAAGATTACATAATACATTTTCATCGAGTGGAATTATATGATTGAATTTGTTATGGTATACATCTGGAGAAATCTGGGACTGTAGGATAATTTGTGAGGAGATTGATTCTAACTAATTCACCCCCCCCCACCCCCACCCCCCCGCACCCTCTTAGTTATTCTAACATTAATATAGAGATTATGTAGAGAGAATCTTCTCACATACTTGTGGTCTCCCTACCATCCAGAGGAATTTGTTATTCCATTTGTTTAACTTCCCTTCAATCTTGTTCTTCACACATTCCCAGATGGCTTTCAAATCATGCTTAATTGAGAAATGGATGCCTAAGTATCTAACTTTCTATATAGCCCCCCCATGAGAACCCAAATTGGTTACACCATCCTAGGGGTGAGTCTTCCCATCCCAGCATGGTGGATTTGGGGATGGATACATTGCTTCTTGAGGCTGAACAAAAGATCAGAGGAATGCTTTCACAACCCCAAGATCCAATAAACTATCATGCAATCACTGTGGAAAACCAGGCCACACCTCAAACATCTGTAGAAGCAAAATGAAAGTTATTTCTCAAGCACAATCTACTTTTATTGGAAATTGTTATAAATGTCAAAAGAAAGGACACAAGGTACATGAGTGCAGATCCAAAGTGATAAATCCAAAGAGAAAAACCTATATGGACAAGTACTGTCCTACATGCAAGATGAATGGGCATACACATAAGGAATGTTGGAAAAAGAATAACAAGGCATGGACTCCAAAGGAGAATGATAAAAGCTACAAACCAGCAAGAGTAGGTAAATCATATGTTTGGGACTTTAACACATGGGTAAATTGCACAGCATGTGGAAGGTATGGTCATATTGCTGCCAAATGTATGTGAAAGTGGACCAGAAGGTCAAGAGGATGGTCCAATCTAGGTATGGCATGTTTACATTGTCATAAGGTTGGACATGTGATAAAATATTGCAAAGACCGACAGACAGACACAAATACACATCCCAATGGAAATACCATTGATGACATAAAAAGAATGAGAAACAAGATGTGGGTAAAAGCCACAAACACTGAAGGTGCTGGAACAAGAAACACAAATGGTGACACCCCATCCACTGGATCCAGTGACATCACTACATATAACTAGATTGCACAAGTAAGTATGGAACTGCATTATGAAAAGTTTTTACTATGCATCGGTTCCATTATACATAGTTCATATTGTAATATTAGCATGAATAAAGATGCAATACATTGTTATGTACTAAACTGTTGAAATGCAACCATCGGTTATTGGGCACAATATGCATCGGTGAACACACATAGAAAAATTCAGCGTCACATACAGGAATGTATCGGTCATTACACAAGCTAAGTGTAAACCGACGGATATCGGTGAATACTGAATCACAAAAGCTGTCATCGCAACCTCACCGACGAGCATCAGTGATATCTCCAAAACCACTAGCAACCCCAACACTTTGCATAGACACTGATGGTGTTATGAAAGTCTTTACCGACAAAAGCAGTCTTCATAAACTGATGAGTTGGTAAGCATTTATGACAACTTAGGGCACAAAAAGATATAAAAGCCCGACGGGTAAGCTCATTTTTGCACCCGTGATTTTCGAGCAGAGCAGAGTAGAGAAATTTAAAATCAATTTGAGAAGTGACCCAGCAGAAGTCAATCACAAAGCATTCAAATCCAAAGGCAATCACAGACATTCAATAAGTTAATCCACTCACCGATAGCACTGTTTTGATTTACGGAAAGCCCTAAATTTCAAATACGATGGCATCGACCTCTAGGGTAGAGAAAATTAAGGATGACAAGAAGAAACCCTTCAAACTTGTCAAAAGAGGAGCGTGTGCTGAACCTAAGTATAAACTACACCCTAAAATAGCCTCTCAACCAGACGATTCTAGAGCATTCTCCCGAAACCCACCTAAGGTTTTGCTAGTAGAGGACGTAAGGTCCTACATTCACTGCAAGATCTCAGAGATAGGAGATCTAGACCTTGATAATGCCTATAGGGAACTTTTTGATGATGCTGGAAAGCTCAAAGAAGAGCATAAAAACTTGGAAGTTAAGGGACTGACAAATGCACTACATTTTCCCAAGGTTTTCAAAACAAAGTGGATCAAAATTGTTCTAAGCAAAATCCATGACAACACTCTATGGTTGAACAAACCAAAGGCTATAACAAAGGATGTTATACACGCCATGACTGGTTATCCAACAAATGAAAAACCTCAGTCTCACAAACATCCATCTCTTACAGAAGTAGAAAGGTTAACCGTTGCAAAATCAGACAAGAGGGCACTAAAATTAAACACCATAACCGGCACAGAGCTAAAATTTGGAGCATGTGTGGTTGGTTACAAGATATTCCAGGCAAGCAGAATGAACAACATTTTTAGCACTGCCATGAGCACAGCATATAAGATCATCAAATAGGGGAAGAAGATGGATCTGGCAGAGATCCTATTACATCAATTTGAGGAGAACATGTGCACAATAAGGTCTTCAAGGAAAAACACATGTAAGTTTGGCTCCCTAATAATGTGTATATTCTTTTACTTTGAAGATTATTTTCCTTCCATAGAAAAGGTAGCATGGGACACAAGTAGACCGATTACCATGCAAATAAGTGAATTCATAGAATCACTTGGTACATACTTTGACAATGTAATGCATGAGTATTTCAAGACCATTAAGGAAGTGCTTCAAACAAGAACTAGGATTCCTGAGAGTCTGATAGAGGAATACAGAGAAGAGATTTGTTTCATGGTGGATATAGATTTCACTTACATACAAGTTGTAGTTCCGAGGAAATCATGGCTTGAAAATTTGGATTATGAAATTAAAACAAGATTAACAATAGAATGCATTCAAGCACTGTTAAATGAACCCATTGACAATAAACAAACTGAGATTTGGTACCTATGAGGAAGCCAAGCTAAAGATTAAATCAAATCTTGTTGTCAAGAAGGCTGTAAAGTAGTCTAAAAGAATGGTCAAGAATATTAAAAAGAACTTGAATATATCTTCTGATGGAGAAGAAGAAGAAGGTAAGGAGGAACAACAAAGTAAGGAGGAAGACACCGAGGAACAACTTCCCATCGGTAATACAGTAGAGACAAATGAATCAGAAGAAGAGAAGTATGATTCATCACCTCCTCCACCTAAAAAGACTAGAACTAGAATTCAAACAGCACAGGATTCTATTCCTTCTCCCATGGTCAAAGGTAAGGTGTACAAGAGGAAACCTGAACCTCAGAAGGAAAAACAACCAGCTAGGGCACCTGCCAAAAGGAGAAAATATGTTCAAACCAATGAAGACTTAGAAGAGTCAACTATGGATGAACCTGACACTATAAAACTTGTAAAGGAAATAGCAAAGGTTACATCTCCATCTGAAGACATTGATGACATATGTAAGTCTATTTCTGAAGCTAGATCTTTTGGACATCCTAAAATTAGGAAATGGTTAAGGTGGGATACAGTAGAAAAAAATAAGATTGAAGATGCACTTATTGCTAAGATGTGCAAACACTATTATGTCCCACTGCACTTCACTTCACAAGATGTTCCACAAGAAATTTTGGATAAAATATCTTCTAGATTTATTTTTGCACTCCATGAGGAGAAGAGGATAAGAGAAAGAGTATTGGTATCTCTTATGCCTCCTGAATCAACAAAAGAGGAAATCAATGAATTCATGGAGAAATATACAAAGAAATTCTCACCAAAATTGAGAGCTTACAAATTTCTTCAAGGAAATCTTATAGAGCTTGAAGAAGACACTCATCAAATATGGAGTGGAATACTAAATCCTGATGAGAAAAATAGTCCTGAAAAGGAACCTATCAACAAAATAGGTAACTCAACAGTTGAGTTAGATAGTGAAGAGGTACATATCACAGGCCAAAAACAAACTGATGTTATAGATGAGGAATGGTCAACAGATGATAAAGATGATCAAGTACCAACAACACCCATCCACATAAAATTGGAGGATGAAGAAGTTACCCAAGAAGAACTGTCAATAAAAGGTAACTTAGATGTTGATATAAACGATGATTCATGGTTAGACAACATTGTCGATACCATTACAGGAAAAGACCCTACAACAGAGGTTCAAAAAGATGAAGACACCAATGCTGCAGAGGGTAAGACCGATGGACAGGACATAGCTATTGACACTGCAAAAGTCAATACACCAAAAAATATGCATATATTAATAGATGCTATTGATATACAATCTAGTCAAGATAAATCATCCAAGAAAGATGATAATATACCCAAGGATATGGGCACCGATGAAAACCAAGGTGCATCCAATACTCCTAAGGATACAGACACTGAAATGAAGGATGCAACCGATGAGTAGAAGGATGTATCAAAAGAACAAAGCAAAGAGGCAGATAAAACAATTGATGATACAATGAGAAAGGTTGAAACACAAGATAAGAGTGGGGAAGTCAAGAATAATGAGGAATTAAAACTGAAAGAAGATTCATCTGCTTATACACCTAAGGTACGTGAGGAGACATCTTCACCAAAATGGATGGTCAAGACATAATAGATACAAAAGGATGCCTCATCCTCTTGACACTCAACAACTAAATCAACCCAGTCTCAAGCCTTACAAATGGTGGTACATCAATCTGCCACCCAGCCAAAGAATAAAAAGAAGAAAATAGTAAAGAAGGATATATTGGTTGTGACACTTGATGAAGTCATTGAATTTCCAAACTGGGACATTACCAGATTGGACAGTGACAAAATTCAAGAGTTTGGAGTGTTATGTCAGAGAAAAGCCATATAGAAGAAGATGATACAAGAACATAGAGAAAACATGGCACTTGACAAAGCAAAAGAGATACTCCAACAACTTGTTCCTAAAGTGAAACTTGAAGAAAATGCTTCAGTAAAGGAACAGATTGATGTTCTTACCGACGCTATAACAGAGCAAGGTATAGAGGCAGATCAAGCAATGGAAGAGCAAGAAGAAAAGAAATATCAATTCAAGATAATTGATAAAATCAGCCAAGAAGTGGCATTGAAAAAGGTAAATCTCTCAGACCTCATTGAAGAATTAGAGCCAATGATTGTTGAAGCATTCACCTTAGTTCAAAAGATGTGCACACTAGAGAAATTTTCAAAAGAGAACAGTGACAAACTTGCAGAAATTGACTCAAATGTCACAAAAAGTGCACAAAGCCTAACCTCTCATGCCAACAGCATAAAGGCACATCATGAAACAATCATAGAGGCAAATAGGCTAAGTTAATATATATGGGATGATGAAACACAATTAAGAGGTGAGATCATAGAACTTCAGGCACACATTCTACCAAATCTTACTATTTTGTAGTAACATATTTCAGAAGCAAGAAATTTGATAGCAACCCTGGAGATGTCTGTAGTAGACAACATCTATGACATACATGTATGGATTTCACTAGAGCACATGGCTCTATAAATGCTAAAGGAAAAATGGGAAAAGATGATGGAGGAAATCAAGTCCTCACATTCCCACCTTTTTGAAAAGTTGTAAGTACCTTTGCCTTTAAAATCAAAAAAGGAGGAAACGACATTTATATAGTTATGTACATTATATATATCAGATGAAAAAGAGGAAAAGAAAATACATAAGGATATATATATATATATATATATATATATATATATACTTACCGGC
>MU223153.1:715303-756495 GCA_018584345.1 Thuja plicata
GGTCAAGTTGTAAACCTTGGATCTAGAGTTAACTTGCGATGCATGAATCAAGAATTGAATCTAAATTAGTATAAATAGATGTTCATACTCAATTGTGAGTACATGAATTCACATTTTTGATAGCCACCAAGAGCATCTAAGGAGAAGAAGGCATAATTCATGCAAAGATCAGAAACAAAGTACAACAGTTATCAAGAACATATAGAGGCTACCGATAAGTAGATAAAGGTATTATTCAATCATGGAAGGATGATTACTTATATGTATGAAGCTTTATAGGATCTATTATCAACAATTGAAGATTGCATTTATCATCAGATCAAAGACTTATGTAGTTGCATTCTAACAAGTGGATCACATCTAAAATCCTTTTGTAGAAGGTGGACTTAACCATTCTTTCCAAATCTCTTAATAGAGTGCACACTTAACAATGTTGCTAAAGCTTCAAACAAAGTAGATCTTAACAGGTCTCCACTGTAATACTCCTAACAGGGTAGGTCATCAAAAGTGACCAATTGTAAGCCTTAACCGGCCTCTTCTTATCTACAGATAGTGAAGTATTGTGTGTAAATATCCCCACCGTAGTTTTTACTTCCTAACAGGAGTTTTCTATGATATGATATCTTGTGTCATGTGTTATCTATTTTCATGAATGTTTCTGTTATGGTTACATACTAAAAAGAATGTATGATATGATTACATATGCATAAAGAAAGATGAATAGTTAGATAAGATAAATTACAAGCTGATGATTAAGGGTTAATGGGCTAACCAAGAAAAGTTTTAGAGGTACTGATTCACCCCTCCCCTCTCAGTACATCATCTCAATATAGTTCCAACAAAGATCTTGAGTTTATTAGTGGGATTTATAAAGTTAATCTCACTCATCTCTATCATGATAGAGGTGTCATCTGCAAATTGTACATTAGAGATATCCTCGTCGTTGGGTATCCTAATACCTTTAACCCTTGGGGATACAGAGTTGTCTCTGAGAATTTAAAACAAGGAGTCTCCCACAATCACAAACAAGGCAGGGGCTAGAGGGAAACCTTGTCTTATAGATCTGGATAGGGGGAAGGATTCAAATCTCTTCCCATTAATCTCCACCACTGCAGTGGCCCCCTTCATTAAATTCAATGGCATATGAGTGAATTCTTTGGGAATCCCAGAGCCTCTAGCATCATCAGAATGAAACTCCATTCGATCTTGTTGTATGCCTTTCCATAATCTATCAATAACATGCTGACTTGTTGTCCTAAGGAATTTTTCCATTCCATAGTCTCCCAGCAAGTGATCAAGTTCTCTAAGATGTATCTACCCTTCACAAACCCATTTTGGGTGAGGCTAATCACTTTAGGTAGTATATCCACCAGTCTTCTTGCCAGTACTTTGGCCAATATTTTGTATGATACCTTGAGAAGGGTGATTGGTCTCCAATTATCAATAAGTTTTTTATCCCTAGCTTTAGGAATTAGTTTAATAATACCTGTATTGATCTCTAAACCTAGAGAGCCTTCCTCAAAATCCTTAGTGTAGACCTGCAAAAAATCTTGACCAATCCAATCAATGTTATCCTTATAAAACTCAATAGATATCCCATCAGGACCAGTAGCCTTCTCATTACTCATATTGAGGATGGCCCCATTAATTTATTTAACTAAAACTGGCATGCTTAAAGTTAGAGTATCTTCCTCCTTGAGTTGAGAGGGTATAATATTCTTGATTTTTCTTCTCGCCTCCTCCATTCCCGAGTCTGCATCTTCCGAGGTGAAGATTTGAGAGTAGAATTATTTAAAATCTTGAAGAATATCCTCCTGGGATCTAAGAGTAATTTCATCTTTACATATGCAGTCAATTTTGATCTTAGCTTATTTACTCTTTAGCATCTAGAAGAAGAACCTCAACCCCCTCTCTCCATCCTTGATCCAGTTAACTCGTGCTCTGATCTTAGCACCATTGATCTTGTGTTGGTGCACTTTTCTCATTGATTCTCTAGACCATACTAGACTTTCCAGTGCATCCTTATTAGTTGGATCATGTTGAATGGTTTTCTCTATTTGACACAATCTCAAGTGTAAATCTGTTTCTTCTCTCCTAGAGTCCTTGGCTCTCTTCTTCCCTACAACTTAGAATATTTTTTTCCAACTATCTATGCATTAAATCCATCTCTCAATGACATTCTGATGGTTAGATATCTCATGGTTGAACCATATAATCATCAGGGTCGCTGCCTTGATTTCCTCATTCCTTAAAAGTGTAGTATTAAGAGAAAATGTTCTAGTTCCCTTATTGGGGTGTGGGGTGCTACCCAGTTGAAAATTTGTACAAACTATAGGGTGATGGTTCGATAGAGTATATGGAACCACTTTAACAATCACACCATTGGCATCCTTTTTAAAACTAAGATGATCTTTATTAACATAAAATATGTCTAATCTACAAAAAATTCTTTGATTCCCTTTTTGGAAATTAGACCACGTGTGTCATATCCCTTTGAATTCTCTCTTCTATCCAGCAAGGGGATCAAACATATTAAGTTTGCTAACTATCTTGGACTAGAGATGTTTCTCTCTACCTTTTCACTCCATCTTGGATCCTCCTCCTTTATCCTATGGGGATTCCACCATGTTGAAATCCCAAGAAAAAATCCATGGTATATCCTTCATGCCACACATCCAATCCTAGACCTCAATCCTGTCATAGTGGTCATTCGGTGGGTAAACTGAACAGATGCCAAACTCAAAACCATTGTGCTTGAGAGTAACCCATAAAATTATATTGCAAGGAGAGTAGCCCCAATCTATAACCATTTTATGCCATATAGAGTTTATCAAAATAGCACATCCCCCTTTGCCTTTTGGGTGATTGGTATGAAATATTTTGGCATCCTTCCAAATGCATTTGAGGGCGACCTCTAAGGTGAACTCCATTGCCTCAATTTCTTGTAAGAGAAGGAAATCAAAACCATTTTTCATTTTAATGAGCCTCTTAACTACATACTTCATGTCTGGGGACTCCAATCCCCTCACATTCCAAGATGCACATCTGATATCCATGCTATATTTAGGAGTCAATATCCATAGGAGCTTGGAAGCTCTTAAAATAGTTAAGTAGTTTCCTTTTTTGAATCTTTAATAGTTTGATACTGGAAACATTATTGGGTGATCTTCCTCTCTTCCTCCTAATCTTGAGTTCCCCTCCCTCATCTTGAGGCTTATCCCCCATCTCACACTTAACTATGTCAACCTTTCCAGCTAAAGGTTTTCTACTCTTCTTCTTCTTCGCATTGAACACAAAGTTACTTTGAACTCTTCCTTGGAACTCAATAATAGTAATCCCAGACTCTCTAATCTTTCCCTCTTCTGAGCTATCTTCATTCATATACCTCCCAGGGGATGAACATTCAACAACTGTAGAGGTTTCCTCTATGTGAGAAGGATTAATCTCTTTAGGGGTGTTTGGGTGGCATGTGCGGGATGGAATTACAATGATAGAGTCATTGTTTAACTTTTCTTCGATGTCATAGGCCTCCCTAATAGCATCCATCACACTATAGGGCTTATCGTTTGGGGATGAATCCTTATAATTTCCATCCCCATCTTCCTTTTCTAGGCTAGAGTCTTGCATGGTGGGGTCTAGGATAGGTTGTAACACATGATTCCTTGAGTTGGGAGGGATACTTTCTCTGCGTTTATGGCCTAAGATTTTCTTGATCTTATTGAGGACTATTTGCTGAGCATTTAGAGTCCTATGCTTGGGTTTGGGAATCTGTGGAGCCAGACCAAAGTCGATGTCCTTAATTAGAGGGATGATTTTTAACTCTTCTAGGTTAGCTTCAACATGAGGAATATGATAGGAATCTTTATTGAATGTAGTTCTTAGAGCATCTGAAGAGATGAGAGGGTCCACCTCCAAGTTTTAGAGGGCCTTAGAATGGGAGATTGGATTCTCATCCACCTTTCCAGCAAAAGGTATGGGGGCTTTCTTCTTGCCAGCAGAAGGTGTGGGGCTTTCTTCTTCTTATTCAAAAAGTGACATTCATGTCTTATGTGTCCTTCTCTTCTACATAGGAAACATGAATTAATACCCCTAAGAAGGAAAATTGGCAGCTAGGTTTGGCCACCAAGATCGAATACAATCTCAACTGAGAGGTCAATCCTCAGGTTGATCATAATCAAAATCCTGATATCGGTATGAGGAAGAAGCACATCTAGTTTATAAACTATGAGGACCGTGTTGAAGAGTTCCAAGGCCTGCGGGATAATGTTCCACAACAATGGAGGTAGGTTGCCAACATTCATCCATCAAGGTCTCGATAGGGCTAAGACCTCATTATGGATAGCGTTAGAAGACCAGGGTAGAGCCCTAAAACAAGAAAAACCAATTTTCCAGAATTATCTAGAAACAATTTCTTTCTGAGAGTTATGGTTTTTAAAGAAGACAAAAAAGCCCTTTTTGGACCATACGAATAAAATAAAAAATGAAAACCAAATTGCTTGCCCCAAATTTTATGGAGCCAGACATTGAGGAAAGTTCTCGAAGGGAGTTTACTAATGTCTTGGGCTGCCAAAAATATGGCTGAGTTCCTAAGACTATCCTTTTCTTTCTCTATAGCAATGGACATTTGAATGTTAGGTTTGATAATACAAGCATTAGTAGAGGTAGGATTCTTACCTCCATCTTTGGTTCCATCTCCTTCTCTTGGGCTCTGAACTCCATCAATGACGAACTTTGCACCCGATGGGATAACGTTCTCCTCTCTCAATGCTTCTTTGAAGGTCTTAACCCTACCTTCTGCTTCTGTGCCCGGAAATTGTGAGCCAGTATTTCAACCCAGAAAAGAGAGATAAAGGGGACAGAGCGGGGATCCAACATTAATTGATGTCAGACCAGGGAAACCACATACATCAAGTTGCAGAGCCCTTTGTCATCATAATTAACAATTACTAATTTAGGTTTATTTAATATTATTAGCAGTCATTGCCTATTATTATCAATTATTAGCACTCATTGCATCACCCAGATGCAATGAGTGCTAAGTGTTCTATTCATTCTCATGAGAGAGGGGTTCTTGTGAACCACTACTCATGAAACATGGGTCAATGTGATGCAGAGCCCTTTGGTACTCTCCTTAAGGGACTAGTTTCAACTCAATAGATTCAACAAAGGACTCAAATAATCATGAAGTTCAATCATCAAGACAAATCTTCAAAAATGCTAGAGGCATTGTCATATGTTTCCCAACATAATCATCCACCAAATCACCATCAAAAAATATTCTCCATAGATATTAAACCATTATACTTGTAGATCCGTCTTTTATTCATGAAATATGAATCATTTAAATATTTCATCTATCCATTACTTGCAGAATAAAACCAAGAATTGTCCAACTATGAAATTTACTGTATCTTGGTCATGAAAATACAGTCACAAATAGTTATTCATAACTCTCTAAATATGGATAACCAAGCCAATCGCTTTGGTCACGTTATAGAAATGCTAGTTACAGAACTTTTGTCCAGCTTATAGAAGGATCCAATGGTTAAATCAAATGTTATGATGATTTTTCCAAAACTGGTTGTCGTGAATAAGGGTTTTGGGCAATTACAAACGGTTTTCACCAAAAATCTCATAAATTTCTCAAAATTGCATGAAACCAACTCAAATCAAAAGGATGGAAAGCTTACTCAATGTTCTAAAATATCATAATATAAATACACTTGTTTCCAAACTTTACATGGTCGTACAAGGCCTGGAAACAAGAGGGAAAACTTTCAAGTCAACAAAACAATAGATTGGACAATGAAAATATGATACCAAAATACTTCCAATGCTTCCCAATCCTTCTCCCACTTTACATAATGCCTATGAACGACCATTATAGAGGTTTTTATAGCCTTTTAATCTTCATATGGAAGTTACAACTACTTAACTTCCTCTTATGACCATACAACTTCCTATTTTTGTCTTTTTTTACAACTTTCAAAAAGTTGTATCTGACAACTTTTGCCCAGTGACCTTAAAACTTTGCAAAAACAATATAAACATATCAAAATGAACATTTTATGACCATTTACATCATTCTTTCCCTTCCATGGGTTATCTTGACATATTTTACTTCCTTGACCTATTAGGACCTTGATAAGCAACTTTGTTACCATTGCTTTACACATTGATTCCTATATGTTTGAAATAACTCTCATTACATCATGATACATAATAATAACCTCTTAGACTCAAATACAATCAAATTGCTCATGGTATGGCCTTTAGCCTCCTCATAGTGTTTGCGATATGGGTGCTCCTGCACCATAATGAGTTTGACTCAAAAACTACATAATCGAATCTTGATTGCAATATCACAGTTGATTTAATATGTTTATTGCTTAATTACACAGTTATCTTAAATTTGAGTTGGAGTGTGCTCATGCAAAATTAAAATAGTTGAAAAATTGATAATTTAGATTTCTATCATATTTATTTTTTTCCCTCTTTTTAAATTTTTTCCTCAAATTTTAATTGTATAAATCTTTATTAATACTATATATTAAAGTTTAAGAAAACTCTTTAAAAATAAGTTTTAAAAAAAGTAAATATTTATGGAACCAATGGCCAAAATAAACCAAAGAGTAAAATGAGAACTTGCCCAAGCGACATGAGAACTTGCCCTAACAGCATGAGAACTTGCCCTAGAGGGTATCTTTTCTGTATAGAAAGTAATTTCCCAATTCATGAATAAAGCGCACACGTTCTGCACGAAGGGCGCGCTTCTTTTCGCGGGAGGCCTCTGTCTAGCGCGGTACATTCAACTGTATCCCACAAAAGAGAGAAGCACGACACGTGAATGTGGGCTCGCCTTTACTACCCTTCAAAACTCACGGGCTGATTGGACGAAAGGATTAACATCCTTTCTAGATGTCTGTTTTAGGATAGAGCAGATCTAATTCAAAATGATAGGAAAGGACAAGATTACATGATACGTGCTCTCTCTTTTCGCGGCTGTGGTTGGTCGGAGAGATCCTTAGCGGATAAAACCCACACCCAAACACATTCATAAATATTCAAACCCAACCCAAACCTTTACACCAGTCCTACACATACATCACTACTCGAGAGAAAGAAACCCAGTGCAGAAACAATGGCGGCAATGGCGAAGCTGTCGTCCCCAGCATTTGCAGGGCAGATGGTCAATGGCAACTTCGCCACACAACTCAGTTCACTGATTGTGGGAGAGCGAATCAACATGCGCAGAGGAGCCGTCAAAGCCCCAGTCTCAACCTCCCCCTGGTACGGCCCAGACAGGGTCAAATACTTGGGACCCTTCTCAGGCGAGCCCCCATCTTACCTCACCGGTGAATTTCCCGGCGACTACGGCTGGGACACAGCCGGACTCTCCGCAGATCCGGAGACATTCGCGAAGAACAGAGAGCTGGAAGTAATTCACAGCCGGTGGGCTATGTTGGGAGCTCTCGGATGCGTTTTCCCGGAGCTGCTGAGCCGAAACGGAGTGAAATTCGGGGAAGCGGTGTGGTTCAAGGCGGGGGCGCAGATATTCAGCGAGGGGGGATTGGACTATTTGGGGAACCCGAGTCTTATCCACGCGCAGAGCATCCTTGCCATCTGGGCATGCCAGGTCATCCTCATGGGCGCCGTTGAGGGATACCGCGTGGCAGGTGGACCCCTTGGTGAGGTCACCGACCCGCTGTATCCCGGAGGCAGCTTTGATCCGCTGGGATTGGCAGATGATCCAGAGGCTTTTGCTGAGCTTAAGGTTAAGGAGCTCAAGAATGGCCGCCTCGCTATGTTTTCTATGTTTGGGTTCTTTGTGCAGGCTATTGTTACCGGAAAAGGTCCCCTCGAGAATTTGGCTGATCACCTTGCGGATCCCGTTAATAACAATGCTTGGGCTTATGCCACCAACTTTGTTCCCGGCAAGTGAGCATTCTTTGTGTTTCAGTCTCTCGTAAGAGAGTTTGACGTTGTGGTGGAGTCCCCGGGGCCGTAAGGTTTCTTATTTGTTCTTAGTTTCTCTCAATTCTGTGCATATGTTGTTGTTATTATTATTATTATTGTGTGCTACTCTGTTTTGTTTAAATTCTAATGGTGAAGGATCTCATGGCTACAGTGCAATGTATTTGTGTTTCCTTCTCCTCTCGTTTCAGTTTCTCCAGTTTTAATGGTTGCACAATTATATGGTCCCCGCTTGTCACAAAGATTTTAGATTTCACTATAAGCTTGATTTTTATTTCGATGTAATTTTAATTTTAGGAAAAGAAATGGAGATTGTTCTTATATGCTGTGTATTTTTTTATTTTTCTATGATTTACAAATTAATTTGATTTAGTGATACAAAATCAATTGAACTTGAGATGAAATTGATTCTAATATCTTTCTTTAATGGTTACACAACTGTGGAATTTTTACATTTTATTGAAACTAGGGATTTCACTATAACCTTAATTAGTATATAATTGGTGTACAAAGTGGTTTGATTCAGTGCTGCAAAATCAAATTAAAATTGAGATGAAATTGACTCCAATATCTTTAATAGTTTCGGAATTATGACATTTTTATTTGTGACAATGATTGAAATAAGGATTTCACTATTGCCTCAATGTATAAGTGGTATATGAAGTTGTTTGATTCAGTGGTACAAAATTGAATTAAGCTTGAGGCCAAATTGAGCTCAATCAATGTCTTTGATGATTATACAATTATGAAATTTCCAATTGTAAAGGATTTTACTATAACCTTTTTTTTTTCTATATAATTTTAATTTAAAGAAAGAAAATGAAGATTATTCTTTATGTACTATGCATATCTTGTATTTTTCATTAGATTATGAGTATACAAGTGATGTACGAACTAGTTTGATTCAAATCAAAATTAAGCTCCAACTCTTTTAATGGTTATACAATTATGAAGTTTCCACTTATTACAATGATTTTATTGAAATAGGGATTTAACTGTAATTTTATTTTTTATTTTGGTATAATTTCAATTTCAAGAAAGAAAATAGAGACTATTCTTATAACAGTGAAATTCAGAAACAGTTCATGCCAATATCTTAAAATGTGGAAGAAGAAGATTGGAAAAATTTCATTCACTTTTGCTCTACCATTAGATTCCATGTCCTTGTCCATCGTCACTTCCAACAGGCAATTTCGGTATTCTAAAGAAGGTTTCACATGAAATGGTTCTAAGGGCTTCTAAAATTTTCCAAGCAGCTCTTGTTAAGGATATTTCAGAATGAAGCAAAATGCTCTTGTATAGCATGATTTTTAACTATTTGCTTTGTTTTTCAGAATCATCCATTTAAAACCACATAGAACCATCTGTTTGGTATAATAGCTACTTAACATGCATCCACATGACTGTAAATCTATAAGTCACACTGAGGCCAGGGGATTTTTCATTCTGCATTTCCAGTTTGGGGACAAAGTTTTATTGTAAAGAGATGGCTTTCCCCATACCCGAGTGGGACACAAATAGAACCTTGCTTGATTTAGGGCACTTGACTAATATAAAATTTTAACTCAGCTTTATAATCGGTGCTCAAACTTTATAAGGTCTCACCACATGGCATCCTCTCAGATGATGTTCCCCCAAGCTCACTAGTACTTCTTAGATCCCTGATTGTGCAATAAATCACCATGTGTCCCAAATGGATGCCACAACAGGGAACTAGTACACTTGTTTTGCCAAGATAGCAAATGAAAAGCAACTTGGTGGTCACCCAACCATAGACCCAACTAATCATGATCTAGCACATGAATCTAAATTATATTTTTGGAGCTGGCTATGGGTATTTAACCTGGATAATTTAATAATCAACAGACTTTGGATGAATAAAGAAATGGATCAGAGGAGACATCAAGGTCATAGAACACTGAAAATCAATATTCAATTGTTTTCCTCTAATAAATTACACTTTGCAGTTATGGTGAATTAAAAATCTCATTATTCCCTAGTCTTGCTCTCAATAATGGTATGGGAATATCAAAAATTTCTGAATTGGATCTAAGTTCAGGAGCATTTCTAAATTCGATTTACCAGGATGTAGTTTGATTTTTCTCGTTTGAATTCCTGTATATAACTAAGCATTTAGGAGGCTTTTAAGGTTTGAAAGTTTTGAGAAGTGTTGAACTAGAGAGTTACAGAGTCTGGCTTGAGTGATAGAGTCGTGATTATCTAGAAACTTCTTTTATATTGCAATTCAGTTCATCTCTGAAGGATACAGAACCCTTGATTTGTAGTGTTGTTTTAATATTTTTATTAATGACGACAGCAATTCTTCCTCTTTTCTTCCAGGGTGATGTGCACTTTAATTTGTAGTTGCTTGGTTTGGTGAGATCGCTATATTGAAATAGATAATCAAGTTTGGGTTTGGAGCATATTGAAAATGGATGAGGCTAAGCTTTAGACAAAAATGTACCATTGATCAAATTTCAAAAATAAGAAAATCTAAAAGATTTTCATGAAATTTTAGCATCTGTTCTTCATGATCTGCATATTTTGTGGTCGAAAACCACAAAAAATTTGCAAAAAAATCACTATGTTTTCACGAATTTGAAAAAAAAAAAAAGTTTGACATTTTTTTTTCTCTTTGGTGCATTTCGTCTAGAGCTTAGCCCATACCATTGAAAACTATATACGACGGTATGTTTTTGTGTCTCGTACTTTTGACAAGTAGTATGCAAAACTTTGAATTCTGGCACTTTTCTGTACAATACATATGCTTATGAATAATAAAGGGTCTTTCATTTGAACAAAATCTCCTATCAAATAATGTGGCTGGTAAGAAAGGTTAGAGTGAGGTTCAGACTATATTTGAAACATTTTAATTGAATTGACATATGCGATACATTGTTTTGTGTGTCCATGGTGACTTGTATAATGGAAATTTGGCCTTAAGGAAGCTTGGATTCCATTTTGAGCAGTGATTTGGCGGCATGCCTATGGCGAGGGAGGGGAATGTTTATACAAGGTTATGTTTATCTATGTTGATAATTTCTCTTACTTTATGTTATTAGGAAAAGGGATGCTTCTATTGTTTGTATTAAAACTAGTTCTTTAAAAAAGTAAGTACTATTTTTTCTATCGATAAAAGGTCTAAGTCAAGATTATATTACTAAAAATATAAAAGAAATAAGCATAAGATCTATATTAGTTATAACCATATAAGTAAACCAAACTATCCTAAAATATCAATATAGATCTATATACTATGTTGGGATAAGGCTCTAAAGGTCTAGAAAATATTTAACTGAGTTTTTGTCTCATTGAAAGAGAAAACTAGTCTAACTTAAATAAACATATAAGTCCCCTAAGCATCCTCAGCCTCTAAATCAAAAAAAGATAACACTATAATACTACTCATAAACTTCCATCTCTACTAGCTCTTATCTAAGGGGAGACACAAAAACAACTAGAATCATCTTATCTAGACAAAGAAAGCAAAAATTAAATGTCTTGGGAAATGCACAACTTTGTCATTATGGAGCGTTGAGGGTGACCATGTGATGCAGAGGGTTTAGAGTTCTAGTGTTTTCTTCACCCCAAGTTGTTAATCACTCCCCAAACCATCAAATGGTCTTAACATCTATGTGTTCTTCACCAATATGGATCTCCTAGACCCTCCTAATCAACTTGCCTCCTAGGTATAGTTGAGTAGATGAAGCAACAAAACACAAACAATTTCAACTAGTACAACTAGTCCACCAACTATCTTGTCTCCACACTAGATCTTCCTCTAGAACCCCAAACCCTTGGTTAGGATCTTCCCTATACTCTTAATAGACTCTTTTCTATGTTCTCAACACATTAAAAGTCTATTTGAAATATTTCCAACACTTCTGGATACTCTAACAATCCATTTGTTATCACTATGCACTAGTAGGCCTAATTAGGCCTAATTCAATTAGGTCTATTTTCACTATTTTGAGCCAAATGCTCCAAATTCTTCCAAACAACCCCACAAAATACCTTAGGAATCTAAACGCTATCCACTATCCCTTCAAGAATCCAAAGCTATAGTTTCTCAAGACACCCACAACCCTAATTACTTACAGGCCCTAGTTTTCAGCCTATCTCTTAGGCCTCTGGACCAGTCAGTGAAATTTGTCTCCAATATGTTCTTCAAAATCCACTCCACCTTTTGTAACCTTTTGATCCTTCAAGGAGACACATTAGGGCTTCTACACATGCCACTAATTTTTCCATCCAAGATCATGGGTGTATTGATCCAATCCCATCTTCGCTCTGTCCTGGCTCACCTACTCCAAGCAGTCAGCCTAGGGCATCACTCCAAGTCTAGGAGTTCAATTGCAAGAACAAAAAGGAAAACAAAATAACTATATACACACCCTAACCTATCATCCCACTTGGTTTCATCCATTTTCAACTATGGACACTTAGGTTAGAGCCATTTTTGTTCCTGCAACTCTCCAAATTGAAATTGCAGACACAATCACCTAAATCCTAATGTAACTTTACACCTACTAAACTTGAAAAAAAACTAGATTATGGAAAATAAAGCTAATACAAATATCTACACTCCCATGGAGTCAGATTGCTCAATCAAATCTGTACACAGTCGTACAAAGATGCAAAAACACTTTAAATTGCAAGAAATCTCAGAAAACCATCCGTACAGATTAGTCTCACGTGTGGTCTGACACTAAAACTCCATTAACCTTTAAAAAATCATCAATCCATGCTCAAATACCCGAGAATGGGTGGTTATAACCGTCCAAACTCCCATTTGCCACTTTTTGCAAAAGTTGCAAAAGTTGCTAGGAACTTTTGAGCATTTCTTGCTCTTTGACCAAATTGGTCAACTCGATGTATGTTGACCCATCCTAGGACCCTAGTTAGGAAACCTAGGATCATAGAAGAGACCATAACCCCTAGTTGCCCCAAATTTGCAACTTTTACCACACTAGACCAAAACAACAAAATTTTCACCTAGCAACAACTTGTGCTCTTACAAACATGAATGAACAAGTTTGGATTCCACACTTATGGATCTTATTGCACACATAACACAGACCCCTAACCTAACCCTAAACACACACTTCACACCAAAAATGGGAGGTTCTCTGCACCATACTCCCCTAGGACAAAGAACTCAAGTCCCTTGAGTTAGGAGGTCTTCAAGAATGACTCCATGCTTCAGTATGTCTGCTTCAACCATCTAAGTGGCTTTAGAATCAGGTAGCCCCTACCACTTCACAAAATACTCCTTGTAAGTACCTTTCCTGATCTTCTTTATCACCTTGGAGTCCAGTACACTATCTAACTGCAGAGGTTGAGGGGTAGGTAAATATTTGACCCAATCTTCTTCTCCCAAATATGAAAGAGGTTGTTGTCCAGTATCTAAGGGTAGACCCTTGTAGGGGTATAGATCACACACATTGAAAATGGGTGAGATGCCCAAATCAGGAGGCAACTCCACTTCATATGCGTTCTTACCATACTTGTGCATTATCTTTAATGGTCTTATCTTTTTCATCAGTAGCTTAGTTGGCTCACCCTTAGGCAATCTTTCCTTCCTAAGATAAGCAAGTACTAGATCTCTCACCTTGAATTGTAAATCCCTCCTTGTCATATCTTCCTTGGCTTTGTATTTGTCAACTTGCTGGTGTAAAGTCTTCCTAACTTGATCATGTAGCTCTTTCATCTACTCTGCGAAGGATTCACCTTGTGCACTCCTTTTCTTCTGTAAACTGAGATCCCTCAACTCCAAGATCCCTCTAGGATTATCCCCATAAACTGTCTCAAACAATATTTTACCAGTACTCCTATTAATGGAGTCATTATAGGCATATTCTGCCTGTCCAATAATGTGATCCCATGACTGTCCATGCTGCTTAGTCAAGCATCTCAATAGGTTTCTCAAAGATCTATTGACTACCTCAGTTTTCCCATCTGGCTGAGGGTGATAGGCTAAAGAGAAAGACAATTTTGTCCCTAACATCTTCCAAAGAGTCCTCCAAAAGTGACCCACAAACTTACTATCCCTATCACTTACTATGTTTAGTGGCAATCCATGGATTCTCACTATGTCTCTAAAGAATAGACCGGAAATATGTGAAGCATCATTGGTTTGTCTACAAGGAATGAAGTGTTCCATCTTGCTAAACCTGTCCACCACTAAAAACACATTGTCATGTCCCCTTGGTGTCTTAGGCAATCCCAAAACAAAGTCCATACTCAAGCACTCCCAAGGTCTCTGAGGTATGGATAGGGGTTGATACAATCTAGTGTTGCTACTTTGTCCTTTTTCCCTCTGACATATCTGACGTTTCTCCACAAAATTCCTGACATGTGACTATAGTTTAGGCCAATAGTAATGCCTATTCACTTGCTCAAGTGTCTTGTCCACTCCAAAGTGGCCTCCCAAGCTTCCTTAGTGTTTCTCCTTGACTATGTTCTCCCTTATTGAGCATTGAGGTATACACATTAGGTGTCCCTTGAACAGTAGTCCCTCCTACAACATATAATCATTAAAATCTACATTGAATCCCTGTTGGAACTACTCACATGCTTCATAAACATCCTTGAAATCTCTGTCTTCTTTGTAGAGATCTTTCAAGTCACTCATTCCCACACTCTGTAACTGTATCTCCTGAATAGTCAACACCCTCCTACTCAGAGCATCTGCAACTTTGTTTCTAACACCTTTCTTGTGTTTGATGACAAATGTATAGGCTTTCAAAGATTCTACCCATTTAAGGTGCCTTTGGTTCAATTTCTCTTGTCCATTCAAGAAACTAAGGGCATGGTTATCTGTATAGACCACAAATTCCTTTGGTAGAAGATAATGTCTCCATTTTTTTAGTGCTTTAACCATTGCATACAACTCCAAATCATAGGTGGAGTACTTTTTTTGGCCTCATTCAACTTCTTAGAGAAGAATGACATAGGATGTCCCTCTTGACTTAACACTGCCCCAATAGCTAGCTTATTAGCTTCACACTCCACCACAAATCACTGATTGAAGTTAGGGAACCTAAGAGTAGGTAGTTCTACTATCCTTTTCTTCAACATTTCAAATCCTTGATCTACAGCTTCTATCCACTTGAATTGACATTTGACTCCTCCTTTTATAGTGTTTAGGATAGGTGCACATACATGGCTAAAGTTTATGACAAACTTCCTATAGTAGGAGGCTAATCCAAGGAAACTCCTAACATCTCCTATGGATCTAGGTGTTGGCCATTCCAATATAGACCTCACTTTCTCAAGATCCGTTTTCATACATCCCTTAGCAACAACAAAACCAAGATATACTAATTATGTTTCCATGAACTCACATTTTTCCTGATTGATCATCAAATTCTCTTGGTGTAGCCTCCTCAATACCAATTCCAAGTGTTTCATGTGCTCCTCCTTAGACCTGCTAAAGATCAAAATGTCATCAAGATAAACAATTAAAAACTTACCTATAAAGTCTTCTACCACTTCATTCATGAGCCTCATGAATGTACTAGGTGCATTTGTTAGGCCAAAGGGCATTACAAACCACTCATACAACCCTTCATTTGTCTTGAATTTTTTCTTCCACTCATCACCAGGCCTAATCCTGATTTGATGATATCTTGACTTCAAATCCACCTTGGAGAAATAACAAGAACCTCCCAAGTTGTCTAGAAAATCCTCAATCCAGGGCATGGGAAATCTATATCTGATTATGATCTTGTTAATGGCTCTAGAGTCGGTACACATCCTCCATTTTCCATCCTTCTTAGGTGCAAGGACAGTTGGCACAGCACAAGGACTCAAACTCTTCCTTATTATCGCTTTCTCCAACAAATCTTGAATTTGTTTTGCAATCTCTACATTCTGACTTGGTGTCATTTTATATATTGCCTTGTTAGGTAGATTAGCTCCAAGTATGAGGTCTATCTGATGGCTCACATCCCTCATGGGTGGAAATACACTAGGAAATCCATTATCCACTATCTCATGGTACTTTTCCAACAGTGCTTGTACTTCTTTTGGCATATTGGCTTTCTCCTTAGTCTCCTCCTTTGGTTTCACTATCACTGCACAACAGACCCCCCTTTCCTTCTTCATGACCTTTAGGAACTCCTTTCCACTCAAAAGCATCACACTAGTCCCCACATGCTTCTCTTCATTAGGTTCTTGTAAAGGATCCATTTGAAACTTCTTCCCTTGTTTGGTAATCACATAGTTATTCTTTTCACCATCATGAATGGCCTTCACATCATATTTCCATGGACGTCCTTGAAGGAGATGACATGCATCTATGGGCAATATGTCATATAGCACCTTGTCCTTATACTCTCCTATTTCAAACTCCACCATATTTTGTTCATCCACCACTATCTGTTGTCCTTTGTTTATCCATGACACTTTATAGGGGGTAGTCTGGGGTATCCTTCTAAGTTTTATTTTCTCCACCATCTCTGTTGACACTATGTTCTCTGTGCAACCAGAGTCCACTATCACCTTGTAGAACTTCCCATGTGACCTACAAGTAGTTTTAAACAATTTCTTTCTTTGAGGTGGTTCTGTAGTACTAGGAACTTTCAACAAAGTCCTTTTCAACATAAGGTTTTCTCCATCCAATACTGGCCCTTCCTTGGAGATGGGAGAAGTAACACTTTGTGTGTCCTCTTCTAGCACTAATTGATTCCTTCTTTCTCCCATAGATGATGTGGAATTTTTGTCAGGACATCTTCCCATTGTATGGCCCACTTGATTAAAATTGTAACATCTGCTAGCGAAGACATAATTGGTCCTTCCTTGTGAATGGAATCCACCCCTTGGAGGCCCTCTTCCTCTATATCCTCTTCTTTGAAATGAACCTCTGTACTAATTTCCTCCATTTTTGTCTATGGACTATGTTTCTTCTGGTCTATTTGGACTTTGTCCTCTTCCAAAGTTACCCCTGCCTCTGAATCCTCTATTATTTCCCCTACCTCTTTGTTGGAAATCATTCCTCCTTCTAGCCTTCTCTTCTCTCAAGGCTAACTGAAAACATTTGTGCATACTGTCAGGAGCCATCATACTGATTTCATCTTGGATTCCTTGTCTCAACCCATTGAGGTACCTTGCTACCTTTTCTACCTCTTCTTCTTGTCTTCTTTCCCTTAGGCTAAATTTGTGGAACTCCCCAGTGTAGACACTTACTATCAACTCTTTTTGTCTCAAGTTCTGCAACTTCTGATGCATTTGAATCTCATAATCAACGGGCAAGAATTGTGCCCTCAACCTAATCTTCATTCTATCCCAAGAAAATATCTTCTTCTTACCAATGGTTACTCTGTCATCCTGCATCATTTTCCACCACACCAATGCAAACCCCTTGAGTCTAGCCTTGGTATAACTCACTCTTTTCTCCTCTAACACTTCTTTGTAATCAAACTGATCGTCTATGGCCTCTAGCCAATCCAATAACTCTTCACCATTCAAACTGCCACTATAGTAAGGAATGTGTTCCATACTATCTTTGTTGATGGACTTAAAGGCATCCAAGAACACCTTCTAATCTTCATCCATCTCCACTTCTTTTCCTTTGCCAGCTTTCTCTCCTGTCTGGCTTTCATCCTCTTCATCACTTTCGCATCCCCATTCAGTGGCTCTCCTCTTACCCTTTGTTTGTCATATTGGCCTTTGCCAATAGATTTTGGACCAGGTCTACTGTGGAATATTTTCTTATTTCCTTGGGTGGCATGTTTTCAACCTCTTGTCTCTCCTCCCCTTCAGAAATACACCAAACTTAAAGAGATTATGGCTTTGATACCACTTTGATGTAGAGGGTTTAGAGTTCTAGTTTTTTCTTCACCCCAAGTTGTTAATCACTCCCCAAACCATCCAATGGTCTTAACATCTATGTTTTCTTCACCAATATGTATCTCCTAGACCCTCCTAATCAACTTTCCTCCTAGGTATAGTTGAGTAGATGAAGCAACAAAACACAAACAATTTCAACTAGTCCAACTAGTCCACCAACTATCTTGTCTCCAAGCTAGATCTTCCTCTAGAACCCCAAACCCTTGCTTAGGATCTTCCCCATACTCTTCATAGACTCTTGCCTATGTTCTCGACACATTAAAATTCCATTGGAAACATTTCCAACACTTTTGGATACTCTAACAATTCATTTGTTATCACTATGCACTAGAAGGCCTAATTAGGCCTAATTCAATTAGGTCTATTTTCACTGTTTTGGGCCAAATGCTCCAAATTCTTCCAAAAAAACCCATAAAAGACCTTAGGAATCTAAAATCTATCTATTTCCCTTCAATAATCCAAAGCTATAGTTTCTCAAGACACCCACAACCCTAATTACTTCCAGGCCCTAGTTTTCAACCTATCTCTTAGGCCTCTGGACCAGTCAGTGCAAATTGTCTTCAATTTGTTCTTCAAACTCCACTCCACCTTCTATAACCTTTTGATCCTTCAAGGAGACACATTAGGGATTCTACACATTCCACTAAGTTATCCATCCAAGATCATTGGTGTATTGATCCAATCCCATCTTTGCCATGTCCTGGCTCACCTACTCCAAGCAGTCAGCCTAGGGCATCACTCCAAGTCTAGGAGTTCAATTGAAAGAACAAAAAAGGAAAAAAAGTCACTATGTACAGACCCTAACCTATCATCCCACTTGGTTTCATCCATTTTAAACTGTGGATGCTTAGGTTAGAGCCATTTTTTTTCCTGCAACTCTCCAAATTGAAATTGCAGACACAGTCAACTAAATCCTAATGTAACTTTACACCTACTAAACTTAAAACAAAACTAGATTATGGAAAAGAAAGATAATACAAATATCTATACTCCCATGGAGTTAGATTTCTCATCCAATCCGTACACAGACGTACAAAGATGAAAAAACATTGTAAATTGCAAGAAATCTCATAAAACCATCCGTACAAATTAGTCTCATGTGTGGTTTGACACTAAAACTCCATTAACCTTTCAAAAATCATCAATTCATGCTAAAGTACCTGAGCATGGGTGGTTACAACCGTCCAAACTCCTATTTGCAACTTTTTGCAAAAGTTGCTAGCAAATTTTGAGCATTTCTTGCTCTTTGACCAAGTTGGTCAACTCGATGCATGTTGACCCATCCTAGGATCCTAGTTAGGACACCTAGGATCATAGAAGAGACCATAACCCCTAGTTGCCCCAAATTTGCAACTTTTACCATACTAGACCAAAATAACAACATTTTCACCTAGGAGAAACTTGTGCTCTTACAAACATGAATGAACAAGTTTGGATTACACACTTATGGATATTATTACACACATAACAAATACCCCTAACCTAACCCTAAACACACACTTCACACAAAAAATGGGAGGTGCTCTCAACCACCATGACATGATGCCAATGTCAATCCTCACACTAATTGCCTTAAACTTATGTCATTCCATTCATGTGGTCCTTGAGTAGCTCCCAAAACTTTCTTTCTTCTTGTTTCCCCTCCATAAGTTGATATCCACTAAACAACCAACAGCCTGTGAAGATGAAGCATGGGTATCTTCCAGAATTTTTGAGACCTTTTTTTCAGAAAATCTTCTCCTTCTTCCTCATCTCTATTCACTTCCCCCTATCCATCCTTTCTTTTTCCATCTTGTAACCTCCATTCTCCTCTGATACCATGTGAGGATAAGAATATCCTTCCTCAATGAGATAATTTGTCCACTGGTCAAGCCTCATAGCTTCCTTATGCCCAATCCAATATCTATGTAGAAGCTCAATGTTTCTTGATATTACTGATTTACAATTCACGAAATCTCTTCTATTCCTTATGGTTGAAATGGGGGTGAGTGCAACAAGATGGTAAACAAAACTGGGGTATAAGTGGCCACTTTTTTTTTCCTTTCCAAAATCAGGTAAATATGAACTTCCAAGAGAAATTCGAGGGTCATGCACTCAAAATTAAGAGAAGTGCAAAGAATAAGAGTTGTAGTACTCTGGATCTAGTTTCTAAACTAGACTAAAGTTTGTTTTAAATGGATAAGATTAAAATGGTCAAAACTCCTACACACGAAAAATTGTTCCCGGTTTTTTCATAAAAACATAACATAGCTAATTTCGTGGGCTTCACAAAAAATATAGTTAGATTTAGTATTTTGCAAAACTCTTTGGTAGAATGATAGGTAAGAGTGAGATCTATAAGTTGTGTATTTTTTTGTAATTTTCCGTTGAGTATTTTTTTTTCAAGTGGCTACATCTTGAAAATCTGGTGCATGTTCATGGGTTGGGCATAACTTGCATCAAAATAATCAAAAATATAATTTTTTTAAAGTGTATACAATCAAGTGTAGAACAATAATATGTAATTTGTTTTGAATTTGGTCAAGTAGATAAAAATTTATTAAGAAAATGGTATACATATGTCTCTGAGGACTATGACGGCAGTGGGAAAGAAAATCAAAGTTAACTATGATAATGTTGTCCAAAAATTGTAAAATTTATATGGTTAGAAAGTTGAGAAGACGTGTGAGATTATGGTGCTAATTTTACAAATACCCACTTGATGATATGTAAATTTCATGAAGAGGAATTCATAAAATCATCTTAGAAGATCAAAAGAGGTGTAAAGGGAGAGAAATGTAGGGACAAGGGACTTCCAAGCCTTAGATTTATTCTCAAACCCTCTTACCTAACCATAACACGTACAGTTTCCATAGTACTAAATACCCCACACTGGTTTAGTAAGACTAAAATTTGTTTCCCTAGAACTCTACATAACTCGTCTGGGTTATGTACAACTAAAAGCATAAGTTTTAGTTCTACAGAACCTGCACGGGTTCTGAAGAAATAAAAACATGTGCTTGTAAACTTAGCATACACTACACAAATGTATATACTTACATATATGATATATGTATATGTATGTATATATGCATATATATAGATATACATATATTTATATAGATATATGTATATATGTCTATATATGCATGTCTTTCCCCGTTCCCTCTCTCTTTTCATCCTTCGCCCATCACCATTTATGTTTATTCTAAGCCCTAATTACTCTCTCTCTCTCTCTCTCTCTATTTTGTAGTTATCGTGCTATGTAGAACTAAAAGCATAAGTTTTAGTTCTACAAAACTCGCACGGGTTATGAAGATATAAAAAAATATGCTTGTAAACTTACCATATACTACACAAATGTATATACTTATATATAATATGTATATATGTATTGATATATGTATATATGTAGATATATTTACATATATGTATATATATCTACATATATGCATCTCTATCCCTAAAATGTATTCTTATGGGTCCTAAGAGATCATAAGGGGTCCTAAGACACATTAATGTGTCCTAGGGCCCCTTATGACCCTTTAGGACCCATAAGAATACATATTAGGGGTTCTAAAGGATCCTAAGGGGTCCTACGACACATTAATGTGTCCTAGGAACCCTTAATACCCCTTAGGACACTTTAGAATCCCTAAGAGTACATCTTAGGGGTCTTAAAGGGTCATAATGGGTCCTAAGGGGTCATAAGGCATCTTCAAACATATTAATGTGCTCTAGGACCCCTTAGGACCCTTTAGGACACCTAAGAATACATCTTAGGGGTCCTAAGGAGTCATAAGGGGTCCTAGGATAGATTAAGTTTCCTAATACCCACTAAGACCGCTTAAGACCCCTTAGGACTCCTAAGATGTATTCTTAGGGGTTCTAAAAGGTTAAGAGGGGTGAGAAGGGGCCCTAGGACACATTAATGTGTCATAGGACCCCTTAGGACCCCTAATATGTATTCTTAGGGGTCATAAGGAATCCTAGGACACATTAATGTGTCATAGGACCCCTTATTACCCCTTAGGACCCTTTAGGATCCCAAAGAAGACATCATATGGTTCCAAGGGGGTCATAAAGGGGTCTTAAGAGGTCCTAAGACAAATTAATGTCTCTTAGGACACCATGTGACCCCATGAGACCCTTAATAATATCTTTTAGGGGTCATAAAGGGGTCTTAAGAGGTCCTAAGACACATCTTAGGACCCCATATTGTGTCACGTATTGCCTCGTGGTCAAAATTATAGACTAAAACCTCAAAATGAAGTGCAACCTATGAATTACCGCTCTACACAAGTTACAATTTTTGTAAGCATAGCATTCATGCAAGCACATGATGGTACAAAGAAGGATAGAAAGGTTATAAGAGAATATCACTTCTATATCAGTGATGATCATACTCATTCATCAGAGTTTGTGCAAGGATGCTTGACATTTTTCTATGATAATTTAAGTGAAAGAGATATAAGATACAACCAACACATAATATGGTCGGACAATTGCACCTCACAATTCAAGAATGCAAGGATGTTCTACTGGTTGACTAGGATGCCTGTGACAAGTGATGTGCAACATTTTTGGAATTTCATTGAGAAATGGCATGGAAAGGGAGAGCATGATGGTGCATGAGCATGTGTAAAAACTCTCTTGCTAGAGAGGAATTGAAGTACGAAGGTGGCACAATGTTAATAGATGCAAAAACAATTGTGTAATGGTGTAACTCTATGATGAGACCAGGTAATGCAAGTAATTATATGGTTTCTAGATATTTTAGCTGATATATGAATCTAACATTGAAAATTATCTAGAATGTTGTACACCTACAGGATCAAGTGACATATATTCATTTAGAAGTTCAAATGTAGCGTCATTAGCTATTTGTACTAGAAAAATTGCATTCTTCTTCTCTTCGTGTATGCATTTTCTGTGGGATGAATGTGAATCAAAAGAGTGGGTTTACCAATGGTCTTATAGACCTTTGCAACCCCTTGATACATATCAAATTCCTATAACTCTATAATTGAACCAAATTGAAGCATCAATGGATTTTGACCATGTATCCAAACCAGTTGAACCAGGTAATTTCTCCATTTATTACTTAGGTACAAAATCAATTTTAAACTCATTTTGTTACACTTTACATTATTTTTGGTATGAACTTATCCTTCTATAAAATCAAAGTCATGTAAATGGAGTTATTGCAAACAAGAACAATGAAGAAGGAACATATTACTTTTTGTGTCATTGTATTGAGACTAAAAAGAAATTGACAACTACAACCATTGATGGAGATGGTATTGAGTACCCAATAGGATCTATTGTTGTGACAAGGACATGGCTTAGAAGGTATTATTGGGTCATTGTATTGAGACCTCTTAAAATCATTTATTACACTTTACATTGATTTTGGTATTAACATATCCTTCTATAAAATGAAGGTACCCTATCAAAAATTCAAATGCCTGGTTGTTTGAGGACTTTGAGACACATAGACATATTCTTCATTACTCTAACCTTGTTGTTGCAACAAATATTCAATTGATTAACTATCATGATAGAACTCTTAATGATAATTTGTGGAAAGTTCATGAATCTGATCACGAGGAAATACTTGACACAATATGGGTTAGAGATGATCTAGAAGGTTCACTTGATTAATTTTGGGCCATCTAGAAGAATGATTCTACAAAATGGAAG
Source organism: Thuja plicata (assembly GCA_018584345.1). Taxonomy (NCBI): domain Eukaryota; kingdom Viridiplantae; phylum Streptophyta; class Pinopsida; order Cupressales; family Cupressaceae; genus Thuja; species Thuja plicata. The sequence continues at coordinate 738,812 of MU223153.1, forward strand.
AATTATTTTGACAATTTTGTATATATCTTTAATGAAAAATTTTAACTTCACTTTTTTGTATATATAAATGGCCATGAGGCTCTCTATGTGCATATTTGGAGGCAAATTTTGATACATAAAACTAGTAATGAGTTGTAATGTGCATATTTAGATGCCAAATTTTGTGTATATAAATGGTAATGAGTTGTTACGTGCATATTAGATGCTAAATTTTGTATATAAAAGTGGCCATGGGAATGATTTTCAAATATTGAGAGGCCAAATTTTGTATATCTTAATGAGTACCATTTGATTATAAATACATATTGAATTTTGTATTGTTACATAAATAAATATTTTATTGTTACATTAATGAATTTTGTATCATCCCATTCATGATGTAATAAAGTGCAAAAGTGCAAGGTGCAAAAAATGTTGTCTTCATGCCTCCATGTGGTAATTATGAATCTTTGAAATCATATTTCATGTTAATGCTCAAAATAAGGTCTTCAGACCATTTTTTATATTGAACTCCATAATCACTGAAGCAGCTGCAATGATTCTCAACAAGTAGTAACTGATTGCAAATGGGACCATACAAATGCTTAATATACTACTATCCCTAGATGCAATTATATTTGTTAGTGGAGATACACTGCCTCAAAAGTTAGGCTCACCACCAACAACTTGTAAACATATTTCACTTCAATTGGCTCAATACCCTTCTCACAAACTCAATACAACTGATCATACCATGAACTCACTCTCAAGGCAGTCACTTTATCATTTAAGCACTTCAATTGGACAAGGACTCACCTAAAAAACATATTTGACAAACCCCTCAGGTATTGTTCCTTAAAACTAATGCCACATCCACTCAATATATGGTGCTTTGGAATACTTGATTAAAAAATGGACTATTATGGTTCAATCATGGTCTTGTTTAGATTAAAAACTCAATGTTTTGGTCATAAATTATCATAGAAAAATCAAATCCAAAATGTAATCACCTTTCTAATACCCTTTTAAACATTTTACAACATATATGGAACTTAAGTAAGGTTTCTTTGGAACACATGACTCTAAAATAGATTGGTATTTCTGCTCCAAGAATAAAAGAAAACAATTAATTCACGTAGGGCATCATCATATTGCCCCTAAACATCATCTAACATGACTACAACCTTTGAAATCATAAAGTATACTTTTAAAATTTCAAAATACCTATTTCTAAGGGATTCCAAAGGTAAAAAGAAGAGAAACCATTAATTTTATATTCAAACCCTTGGCATCCTTATGGTAACATTGACAAGTTTTGTAACTTTTACAAAATTGAACCTAATAGACACTCTAATAATAAATACTACTATAAAAAAAGTTCAAGATGGTGTTTTAGACCTTATTACAACCTTAAAACATCAATTTTAGACTCCAAACTCAATATTGCCTCATGGAGGTTGTTGTGGTTCCACAACATGCACCCCATTTTGGCAACTTAGCCATGTGGCCCGCCTTCTTTTTTGATTTTTTTTGTCATTTGGTTATTGTTTGGTCTTTAAGTTTTAATTCTTTAGAGAAATCCCTTTCTAGAGAAGCCTTTTTGGCCTTTCATCCTTTTGGTGTTCTATGGAGCTTCAAAAGTTTGAAATGTCAAAATCCCTAAGCCATGTGAAAAGGAGAAAGTCTTGTCGTACTTTCATCCTCTGAAACCCTAACGATGTGTGACTCATGAACTTCGCACTTTCAACCTCCGAAAGTGCAAAACCCAATGATGAAATCATCGGTCTGAGCATTTTTAAAATTGGTTAAGGGTTTGGTTTTCTTCATTGTGTGACTTCTTGTTTGAGCTTCAAGTTTTCTTCATGTTTTTGGTGAGTGTATTTTTTCTTCTAGTTTGGTCAGATTGATTGTGTGTGTTTTTCTTCTATCACGTACAACTCATCGCAGAGAAAAAAAAAACATTAAAAAATGAAGCATAAAGAAAGAAAAAATATTCAAATATGGATCCTGGAAATTTTTTATCTTGGTGAAAACCTTGCAAACAACTACCTTGGTAATATCAAAAAAAAAAGGAAAAAAGATAAAAGATAAAAAGCGCCTTGGTGAAAACCTAGCAATAGGCGCCTTGGTAGCAAAAACCACAAAAAAAAAGAGAAAAGTGCAATAAATTCATATGATGAAAACTTGGTAAACATATTCCATTTGACCCTTAAGTCTCTCCTAGTTTCATTGTCCATCTGCATCTTTCCGCTACCCTTGTATATATCCTTGCATCCATCATTTGTGCATAGTCATAATAAAGTCCTCAAGATGAATTTTCATATACCGAGAATTTGTCATACTTTGGAAATTTTTCCCAAGTCCAACACCTTCCTATTCACCTAAGGGCATTAATCCAAATCATCAAATTTAACAAGTAGGCACCAGTTCACACAAATCAATGCATCAAATCATGGAACTTGATCTTTGACCTTGGATTCATATTTCTTGTCACATTAATCCTTGACCTTCATTGACTTATTATTATCAGGATTAAAAAAAATCACACGATCAAAATGGATGAATTTCTATTTGAAATATGGGTACAACAACAATAGCACTAAGGTTTTGATGGATTACTTGATTTCTGAGTCATGTCTTTTTAGCCTATCCATGATGTTTCAACTAGATTGGCAAGGATGAAAGCATGACATATTTCTTGATTTGTGTGTGACTAATTTTAAGGTTAATTCATTAAAGTATGCAACCTTGTCTAAGTACATGATCATCAAAGAATCATTGAGGACATTTGCATATGGAAGGGATTAAATATTTGTCTATTCATTTAAAATTATTCCTTGGTAATTTAGACTTCTCAAGTCTCAATGCCAACATTCACTTGCAACATTGAATATGATGAAAGTGGTATTCATACTCCCATAGTTTGGAAGTCCAACTAGTGAAGGTTGTACCAATTTCATGTTTGAAATCTGAAAATAGCAGTATTCATATCATCATGGTTTTTCAATCTCACCGGTATTGATTGTATGTGCTCAAGATACATGGAGGCTCAATGATGAAACATTATGCATTTCTTTCAAAGTGACAGTCAGTTGCATTCATATAGCATAATTTGCATAAGGGATTTCCTTAGTTAGGAAGTGAGTTCAGCAAAGGTTGACATCATCACATTATCTTTTAAATTGAGTATGTTGGACTTTCAACAAAAAAAATTGACTATCATTAATCATTATTTATTACTCTTTATTCATAAAGATTATTAATTATTAATCATTAATCATTGAGCATTCATTCATTAAAGTGCATTCATTCCCACATTCATTTAAGATTAATTTCATTAAGTCATATTACATGTAAAAATTCAACAAAAATATGAAGTACGAGGCATTTATCATTTAGTTCCATTATATATCACTACATCAATCCATCATCCAAATCATTAAGCACATTAAGTAAAAGCATTATCATACTTTGTGCACCCATCAAAAGTATGTCATACATACGAAAATTCATCCAAAGCATGTATAAAGTAAATGCATATAAATCATATTGAAGTGCATCCATATATCATCAAAAATCTAAAGGTCCAACATATGATGACATGATAATGAGAACATGAAATAATAAGCAGAAGAACCTATCATAAAAGATCAAATGTCCATCAAATGTCTATCAATGTACATCAACAAAGATACATACATCAAATCTTGATCAAATGAGATAGATCGTGGTACATAATCATAAATATATGGAATAATCAAAATCTAAACTAGGGGCACCATCTATATCGTTTGTCCCACCTGCACCATCTGTCCCATTTGTCCCACATGTACTACCTAGATCTCTTTGAGGAGCCTAACTAGTAGTAGTTATACTAGGTTGTTGTGCCATAGAATCAATGAAACTCTTTATCATAGTAGAGAACTATGTTGGAATAATAGAAAGGTGTGTACTGATAGGGGAGGGGTGAATTAGTACCCTTGAAAAAATTTCAAACAAATATTTGTACTTATAAAGTGTAGTAACCGACTGTGTAGATTTCTTTCACCATACATGTAATGTTATTACTGAAAAGTAAATGCATGTAATCAAAACAATAAAACATTCATGAAACTTGAGTACACATAACACATTTATTTTGGTATTGCAGACTATCACAGAAAACCCCTATTAGAAGGTGAAAATTGCGGTGGGGATGAGACCCACAAAACTTCACTACTGCAGTAATAAAGTAGCCTATTAGAGCTTACAAAGATTGACCACTTCTGGTGACCTTAACCTGTTAGGAGTAACAATAAGATCGATTAGATCTACCTCATGTGAGGATTTTGCAACACAAAGTATTTATGCACTCTATTAAGAGATTTAAGCAAAGAGGGATAATTCTACTCTGTTAGGAGATTTTGGGGTCTATTACAATTGTTACAGAGTAACAGAATGTGTGATTTGAACAAATAAAATATGATTATTGTGGATAACAAATCATTTAAGTACAATAAAATTATCACCTTGTTGTGACTGATAATACCTTATGTGCTACTCGGTAGCCTTGTCTCTATTCTGAAAACTGAATTCTTCAATCAAAATCCTTTTTCTAAAACCCTTGTCTAATCTTCTGATGTCCTTAGTGCAGTGGTTACTTGATCATAACTCGATCATCATACATTTCAAAATGACATCTTAACCTTACATATATCAAACCTCTTTACCTAATTAGGGTTTTAAAATATCTTAGAAAACCTAAGATCAATAGTGTAAAATATTTACCTTGATCATCTATACATAGGAGATACAAACAATTAATGAGTGCATGTATAATTAATGTCCTCGATTATTGTAAACTGTTATCCAGCTCGACAAAAAGTTGTTACCTAGATTGATGTGCCAATACAAACATTTATGTAAGCTCTATTTTACTTGGTAAATATTGTCTCGCGGTGTACCTTGGTGCTCGGTGTATACTGTTGCTTGGTAAGTCTATTGCTCGGTGATCACTACACTCAGTTAGCTCTGCACTCAGTTAACTATGGTGCTCAGTGATCAATACCAACTAGTTTGTCTTTGACTCAGTTACCCACCGGAAATTTTAATACTTGAATACTAATGACAACTTCTAAACTCATATTGAGTAACATTTTCCCCCTTTCGCATTAGTATCAAAAACTTGTATATGTAGTATACATAGTGAATCTATACATATTGAATACCCCTTTGTACATGCTCTCCATATGCATAGATATATACATATGTATCCCCCTTTTCTGAAATTAATGACAAAAATAAATAACTTACAACTTGTCAAAAATGTTGGGATGGGTCTTCTAGAGGTTTTCCCTTAGTTTCTCCCATTCCTCTTTAAGATGTTTGAGGGTCAACTGTTCCAAGTTCAGTTGAGCATGCATATCATATATGCTCTCTGTAACTGATAGGTATGGGGTGGAAACCAAATTCTTTTCCATTGTCACATGTTTCTACATCAATGCTAAATGCAGTAGTAAATTATCATGTAGCTCAGTTACCTGATCTCTTATCTTGTTCTCTTCCTTCTTCAAGCCAAGTCTCAACCGTTGTGTTTGTAAAACCTTGGAGTGATGCATTTTAAATGCATGTTTCTTAGTTGTAAGACTATTTTCACTATATGTTAGATCATCATCTAATTTCTTCATCTTTTCACTAAGCTTGGTAGTGAAGTGATCTAGTGTGCATAATTTTTGCATAATTTTAAGTTCTTTATTAATAACAATTTCTACTGTTTTTACAAATTCTGAGAGTGTTACTTTATTCACTGCCACTACTTGGCTGATCTTTTTAGTAATCTTGTACTAAATCTTGTTTTTTGCTCTTTCTTCTATCTTCTGCTTGGCATCAATATCTAATCCATTTACGACCTCAATGAGTAGTGCAAGTTGATCAATGATAGGGGTGGATTCATTGATGTTCACATCGGGAACAACTTTTTGTAAGATCTCCTTTGCCGCTTCTAGCACCTGTGCATTCTTATGTTATAATATCATCTTGTCTTGAGATTATTTTCAGGTGCATAGTTCACCATATTTCCTAAGTGTTTCTGGATCAAGTGTCCTTGGATCACATTCAGGGATATCAATGATTTCATTGAGTGTGACCGGATCCTTGCTCCCTTTCTTATTTTTCTTCTTCTGCCCTTGTACACTTGAGGTAGGAGATAGTGTTAGAGATAATTGAGCCTTGTGCTTGGTATTTGGCTTTGGTGGCTTGGTAGAAGTGGTGACTCATATAGGGGGCTCGGTAACTGACCTCATGTCAATGGTAGAAGTGTCTACCATTGTCTATGTATTACCTTCACCCTTATCTACCTATACTTGTACATGCTATTGCTATTGAAACTGAAGCATCAAAGGTTACACCCGAGCAGGTAACAGATACTCATGAAGACAAGGGTGATACAAATAATCCATCCAGCTACTAATCATTGTCATGCTAGCCTATAGAGTCCTAACAGCCTAAGTAAGAGTATTTGGTGCCTATGGAACAACTAAAATCTGAGGAACCTTCCTAGCATGAGATATTTGTACCTGTCTGGCTACTCCCTACCTCTGTTGACCCCAAACTACTAATGCAACTTGAGGAGGATCTCTTCCACCTCTCATTCATACTCCCACCCCTCATCCTCACTCTATCATTGCCTCTCTCACAACCAATAGCCACACCACCTCCACCAACAACTCCAAATCTCCTTTGAACCCTCTGTCTCAATAGTCTACTAGCTCTCCCACCATTGCCTCTTGCATCATCATCATCATTATCTGAGTGCTCATCAATATCAAGAATAAGCTCAGCAGGATTTGTATATTGAGGGAAACGATGCTGGATAAACTACTATGTATAATCATCTATCATGCCTGCATCAACTACATGATCTCACATATCCCACACAAGATGTGGCATCCTAAATATGTCATCACAAGCATACTGGAAGTCTACATGTGGCCCCCACATGGATCTCTCTGCTTGTACTCATGCATATAAAGCCAAACCATGTGATACTCCCTGGACTCGACCAAACTGTCATAGAACTTGGTGGAAGAAAAATATCTCAATAATCAGACGAGTTCTACCTATCATCCATCGAGGCATAAAAATGTATGGCAACTCTAGATCATCCTCTCACCAGGCCTTGTATCTGAGGTACAATCTCCACACAACCTGATCCATGTCATCTAGCATGCAATGTCAGTAATCCATCTTTCCCAGATGAGTCTGGACAATCACTCCCTTGTATAGGTAACCATAAGGTCATCCAAGATCTCAGAATCTCATAGCTATGGGTCTCATTATAGGAATATGTTCCCATGTCCATAACTGTAATAAAACTGCACCTGCAGAAAGTGCAACACACTATCGATAAACAACATGGTGTAACTCATTGTACAACTAAGCAAGTATGCACGATCCCTAATCAAATCTATGAGGATCAAAAATCATGTCCTCCACTATCCTGTCCCATCCAAATTCAAATCCATGAACTCAATGATTAGGGAGAAGGAATATGCCAATCAATGATCCCAATGCCATGGGAAGTAGAGGGAATGAAACAAACTGTGCCCAGGGAATTCTCTCATCACTAATCATCATATCACGAAAGATACGTTTGTATTCTACGCAATCATAAACCTGATCATTGTATACATGATCGCCCCATGTTGGAATCCTCAACAACCTATATGCATTCTCAGGGGTGATCATCGTCTCACCCATCAGAAAATGGATGATATTATGGTCTGAGTGTCAACACTCACCCATAGTGGTCAGTAAACCATGGTTCATGCAGGACTGAGGCATCTCTAATAGGAAGACAATCCACATCGACCAATAACTTGCCACTCCTAGGGAGATAACTGGTCGACCATATCAAGGGGCCACGGAGGTAAACCATGAATATATAATGTCCAAAATCAAACCTATTTGGAAATCAAGTGAAACATATTAGTAACATCATCTACAAGGATCATCACAAGTCAATCAAGCTATCCTATCATCCTATCGCTCGTCTAGAGCATATCAAATTTTTTCTAACTCTATATCGTGAGGATGTAAAAAAATTTGTTATCCTATCAACCAATCAGGATTGACATCTTACAAAATTTGTCAAAATGATCAAACTATCATCAAAAAACTTTTTTTCATCACAACATCAGGCCACATCAATCAATCAACTGAACATACCTACTGACGAATCAGATAGCATGCTTAATCAGGTTAAAATTCAACATAGTGTCATATGCATCATTTTATTAGCTAGTACGCACTATTACACATATTGTACATGCTAAAATAGCTTGTATCCACTACTTTTCCTATCACACACTATTCAAATTCACCCTACGCGCTAGAAGAAACATCATTTTGTATTTGGTTTTATTATGTACTACTCAATCTATAGTGTTAATCCCTAAGTTTTGTTAATGATTAGTGACCTACACTTAGTCATTTACTTAGGCAATTTTAGTTGGTTATCACTGTGGTCGAGCTAAACATTCAAGGCCGAGCAAGTTTTAGGTTGCCGAGTTACATCATGCCGAGCTGAGTAGAATATTAAAGTGTCGAGCGACAGAGATGTTTAGTGCCGAGAAGAATAGTTTTTTCATACATGTCAGGATTGATTCAAACTTTGATGTAAATGGTTTAGGCCAAATTGTATTAGATTTGGGCAAACATTTGTACGCATTTAATATTTGTCTACTAAGTTAATTTTGCATTTAATTGTTTTATACTATGCATGGCTTGGAGCCAATCAAGAAATCAGAATGCATTAGATGCATAAATTGTAGATCTAGATCTCGCTACCAGATCCAAAAAGACATATAATATTTCTTCTAACCCTAGAATATATGAGAGAAGTATGTAAGCAAGAGATATACAGAGAAGGGTTGTTGTTCATGAGAGATGAATAGTAAGTCATTTTGAGAAGAAGCCTAGATCAAGAAGAATAACAGAGTAGTGAAAAGAAGAGTAAAGACATATCAGATTGAGAGATCATAGAAGGTATTGGAAAGAGCAGATCCATCACCAGAATTTGAGTGCATAATGAAGGATCACTACTTGGAAAATTCTAATAGGTGTATCAGGTGAAATCCCTTAATAGAGTGGTTCTAGCAGACCGTTTCAAATCTCTTAGCAGAGTGCTTACTTTACTGTAAGTTGAAATCCTTTAACAAGGTAGATTGTAATGATCTTTAGTTCTTAACCAAACAGACCTTTAACAAGGTAGATTGCATGTTGCAATCAAACTTTTGTAGCCCTAACAGGCACACTTTATTGCTGCAGTAGTGAAGATTTTGTGGGTGTCATCGCCACCCCAGTTTTACCTATTAGGGTTTCTGGGTTACCAAATTTTGTGTTATGAGTTATACATTTCATGTTATTGATGCTATCTGTTGTTAGGTTAAATTCATATATGTATGAATGTGAATCAATTTGTTTTAAGTGGTTAAGATTTAAGATCTGATTCACCCCCCCTCTTAGTATATTGCTTTCCCATTATTGTGCTTCCAATAATTGGTATCAAAGCTCAGTTCACCTACAAAATCTTTTAATCATCTTGTGAGTATAGATCTTGAGATGGAGGTTTACAAGTTGGGTAAAGTCATTCAGAATCAGAAGATCGAGATTCAGGTAGCATTACATCAGCTTGAGATAACAAGACAGGAATTGAAGAAATCATTGACAACTAGGAAAGATTTGACCAAACAAATGAATGATACTCATTACCAGGAAGATGACACTGCAAATTTATTTTAGAATGGAGATTCTACTGAGAGCGATGCAACAATTGCAAATCTACTAGAAAAGAACAATGCACTATGTGAAGAAGTCAGAAACTTGAAAAGAGAACAAGAAATGCAGACAGTAAGACTATGTGAAGTCATGGAACAAAAGAAGAAAGCTGAAGATGACAAAGCTATGGCAGAAGAAGACAATAGAGTGATAACTGTCAGACTTGATGAAAGGACACATGATGTGCAAATGATGACAATAAATCAGGTTGACATGGAAAATTAAATGCTACTTGCAAGTTAAGAGATTTGTAGAAAAGATATGGAAATTATAAATCTGAGATCTGAGAATAATCAATTGAAAGATGATTTGAGATCTGAGAAGGAACTTAATGAAAGGTTGAATAAGCCTAATGAAGCTTTGACTCATTTTGAGAATCTGATGGAAGCATCAAGGAGGACAAAGGATTCTTCTGGATTAGTTCACACTGAACCAAAGACATTTGCTGATGGAGAATCATCTAAGAATGGTGAAAGGAGGAATGCAAAGACAAAGCACAACAAGCCTATTTTCCAATATTGTGGAAAACTAGGTCATACTGAAAAACATTTGCTGAAGCAAGAAAGGTAAGTCCAATCCTAAACCTATGTTCAATGGTTACTATTTTAATTGCAAGAAATTTGGACATAAAGCACATGAATGTTGGGCTGAAGCAAGTGATGCACCTCCCAAACCAAGATTTAATGGTTATTGTTACAAGTGTCTGAAACATGGTCATAAAGCACAAGACAGTAGATCTAATGCTAAACAACAATGGACATCAAAGACACAAACAAAAGCATCTAATAAAGGCAACACTTACAACTGGCATTATAATACAAGGCAAAGTTGTCATTACTGTGAAGAATATGGGCATGCACTTGAAGACTACTAAAAGACACATTTTAGAGGGAAATCTAAGAGTTGGATGAATGGAAGCTTAGTCTATTTTAGTTGTTTGAAGATAGGTGACACCAAGAGAGAGTGTAGGACAAGAGTTCCTGCTCCTACTGTTGAAGAAATAAGAGCGCAGATGAACTAGACATGGGTAAGGAAAATAGAGCTAAGCAATAGTGAATCCACTGAAGCTGAGGTCACCTAATCCAATGGATCAGGTGATCAAACCATCTCCAACTGATCTAGAAAGGTATGTAAGGAACTGCATTTAAATTTCAAATCTTACATCAATTCCTAATATGTAAATGCGCGAAAGTCCATATCAACATATGTTAAGATACACCAGGACATGTTTGTGACAAGTGTTGAGAAGAGCTATCTGCACTATAGGTGCCAAGTTGGTTGGCCGAGTAAGTTGTGATGGCCAAGTATGGTAAGCCGAGTGGTATACAAGTTGTGTTAGTTGGCCAATGACAGCTGGCTTGCCTAACCTAACGGAAAAAATATTTATTGCTTACCTATCTTGACCTTTCAAGTCTATATAAGGACAAAAAATCTATTATTCATTTTTATCTTGCGATTTATAGCATTCACAGAGCGATCAAAGAATTTGCAGAATTGATCTTAGTAAAGTTTGTTTCGATAATTTTGTCAGCGTGCTGTCGGCAACACTAAGTTGAACAGTTCAAAGTGTTACTTGCCGAGGTACTCTATTCTTCATTCTTGAACCCTAATTTCAGAGATTATGGCTACAAGTTCTTCTACACCAGTTAATGGAATGGAGGAGGAGATGAAACAAATTAAGATAGTAAGGAGTGATGCATGTGCACCACCAAACTTTTGAGCCGTTCCCGAAAGCACAATTCTAAGTGATCTGAACGGAGCTCTCTCATCGATCCCACCAAAGGTACTTATGATTCATGATGTTATATCCTACTACATGGTTAAAATTGGCAAAGTGGGTGATAATGAATTGAGGAAATCCTACAGCAAGTTATGTGAAAATGGAATTCTGAAAGACGAATTCAAGCATTTAGCCAACAAAGGGTTAACTCGTGCCCTAGATTTTTTGACAGAATTCAAGGATGAATGAATTAAGGTTGTCCTAAGCTGAGTTCATAATATGCATATGTGGCTGGACAATGGACTAGCTAGGATCACAAAATATATTATCCATAGAGTAACTGGATATCCTGGTATCAGTGGTAAACAAACTATGAGAGATCAAAGTAAAGAAGAGATAGCAGCTAACACTAGAGCTGTCTGGAACAATAGAGGTATGACTATCTCTACAATTGAAGACTTAGAACTTGACTTTGGAGTGAGAGTGATTACCCACAAGTTCTATTAGTTGATCCGACTGGAAAGTGTTCCCTGCATAGCCATGGACCAGGCATTGAATATAGTGAAGAAGAATCACACCTATGACCTTGCCGAGCTGCAATTGACACAACTAGCCAAGAACTTACTATCAATCAGAAAAGTTAAAAGCTCATCATGTAAGTTTGGATCTTTGCTAGTTTGTATATTCTTCTATGTATAGAAGTCATTTCCTACACCAGGAAATATTGTTTGGAAGAAGGATAGACCTATTAATGTATAGATTAGTGAATGTATTCAGCAATTAGGCAATAATTTCAATAGCATTATGGGAAGCTATTTTGTGGAATTCAAAAAGAGAATGAGGTTGAGGACCAGAATTCCCAATTTACTTGTGGAAAAGCACTATGAAGATATATGTTTCTTAGTTGATACAAATTACACTTATATTCATGATGTGAAACCTAGGGTATCATGGCTGGAGCCATTTCCCTATGAAGTTAATATTGATGAAACATCAGCAACTACCACAACACTCCTAGCAAAGGAGATTGATACTAAAGCAAAAAGATTTAGAAATTATGATGAAGCAAAGGCAAAGATTTCAATGAATCTTAAGGAAGGAATCATCAAGAGAAAGAGGAAAAATATTGTGAAAAATCTAAAAAAGATGGTTGGCTTGCCGAGTGATGAGGAGCTAGAGGATGCACCTCTAGACATATCTACTAGAAAAGGTGAAGATGTATCTGAGGAACAAGAAGTAGAATTTAGTGAATCTAAAGAAGAGATTATTGTTAAGGCAAAAGGAAAGAGATCAGTAGTAGCTAAGGTAACCAAGCCAAGTAAAGAAAAACCTAGAGTGACCCCTCCCATTACAAATTGTCCAAGGACAAGGGCATCTGCTGCCACATCTCTAGCAGAGAAAACAAAATTCTATGTAAAGAAGGTTGGAGAAAGTAGTTTTGGATCGAAGACAAAATTTGCAACAAAGGTTGTGTCGAGCCTACAAGTTAAGAGACCAAGATGAAAACTGCATTTGGATCCAGAAAGTGATGAAGACAAGACAAAAACTGATGAACCCAACAACATACCAACAACATCATTCAAGAAACCCATAGATATTAATAAGGTATGTGAGAAATTGAGAAATTCTGTAGGGTTATCTGGTTTTTAGTTTATCAAGTATGAAAAACTGAAGGTAGAAGATAAGCATAAGGTTCAGGAAGTTCTTCTAAACATGATGTGTAATTTCAAGTTATCTCCTACAGCAATAGGAAACAATGTGCCAAGTGATTATATAATTTTCTATCTGGAAAATGGGAATTTGCACTCACAACTAAAAGATAGAAAAGGGAAGGCACATTAGCTCAAGTCATGCCTGAGCTAACCAAGAAACAAAGAGAAAAATTTGTTGAAGAGTATAAGCATAAATTCATACCTAAATAGAGAGGTTATGCTATCTTGAAAAATGATGTTGAAGGGATAGTACAGCAGAGTACTAGGTTTTGGAAATAAATTTTTGGATTGATTGCTCCAAAAGAGAAGAAAACTGATGAAGGAACATCTAAGCTGAAGGATAAAGGAATTGAATCCACCCCTGTACCACAGAAATCAATAGCTCAAATTTCTATTGAGCCTGAGAAGACTAGAAGAGAAGCACAAGGACAAACAAAGACAGTTAACACTATTGATCTGACAATTGACAATCCAATTGATGTGACAATTGATGACTCTAGCAATCTGGATACCGAGGGTCAGGGTGAGCAGAGGGACTCAACTATAGATTCACCTATTAAGGAAACTGAGGCTGAAGAAGAGAAGAGTATAGAGGAAGATGAAGAGAGAAATCAAAAGGAACCTGAGGATAAAGATGCTAAGAAAGAAGCAGAAAAGGAGAAAACAATTGAAAAAGAGGTAATTGCACAACATTCACCTATTTTAGAGGTTGTGAAATCAGTTCTAGATAGTAGTGAGGAGATAAGAGATACTAACAATGAGCCTAAAGAACAAGAGGCAGTGCAAGTGTTGGTTGATCTACCACACTCTGCATCATCAACTCCTACAGGACTTAAAATAGGAGGCATGCCTGATCAACAACTAATTTAGACTGAATTGAAAGATGCAATGGTGACTACTACTGAGACTGGAAAAGGTATTGTAGAAAAAAAGTTGAGCTGTAGTTCACCTAAATTCAAGAGGAGGAAAGTTATGAGGAAGAAGTCTCCGATTCTTGATGTCACATTAGATGAAGTTATTGTGATTCCACCGTGGGATCCCAATGTTTTTTCTTATGAACAGATTGAGACTCTTCAAGAGCTACTTAAGAGGAAGAAAAGACAAGAGGAACTGAAAAGGGAGCAGAAGCAAAAAAAGTGTTACATGACATCAAAGACATATTTGTAAAATATTTTGACATGGAAGATGAAAACCCCTCACGCTCCTATTCTTGAACAGTTAGTCCATATTGTGCAAAAGGTAAATGATGACAATATTGAAGCCAATGAGAAACTATTGCAATGGTTCAAGAGGAAATTTGAGAACAAAGTACTAGCAAAAATCTCAGGAGAGATTGCGGTAAAACAGGTTGAACTCTCTTCTCTGGTAGAAATTTTAGAGGGACTTGCAACAAATGTTTATTCTTTGTATAAGAGGTTATCTGATGTTGAATTCTTCACAAAGGATAATCTATAGGCTTTAGAGAAATTTCAACTAGACTTAAAGTCAACTAGAAGTTCACTGAGTATGGATGCTAGCACTAGCTCCTTACATTTTAACAGGTTGACTTATGCACAAAGGAGGATCACCGAGCTCATGGCTGAAGATGGTCGGATTAGGACCAAATTGATTACTGTTTAGACAAGCCTGATACCTCATCTGGAGGTCATTTAGAAATAACTTTCATCTACAAATGAATTGGTTAAGAGAGATTCTCATCTATCCACTGCAGAAAGTTTAGTAAGTCTAGCTGCCAAGCTAGAAGTGAAAATAGAGGTTATGAAGTTTGTCAAGGACAGGTGGGACTCTACATTTGCGTCCACCTTACAACTTTATAAATAGTTTTTGGACAAGTATAACTTGACCCCACCTGCAATCAGTGACAAAAACAAGGGGGAATCTGACAGGACTGACAAAAATATAGCATAAGGAGAACAATACAGGTATCAATGTAAATATTTTTTGAAGGCATGTATACTATGTAAAGTTTTGTATGTAGTATGATGTACATTCCTAGGGGGAGTACAGTATGTACTTAGGAAACATTTTGGATGGAATGAATCAAAATGATAAGTGTGTTTTTTCCATTAATATCAAAGGGGGAGATTGTTAATCCCTAAGTTTTGTTGATGATTAGTGACCTACACTTAGTCATTTACTTAGGCAGTTTTAGTTGGTTATCACTGTGGCCAAGATAAACATTCAAGGCCGAGCAATATTGCCAAGAAATTTGTAGGTTTCTGAGTTACATCATGTCAAGCTGAGTAGAATATTAAAGTGTCAAGCGATAGAGATGTTCAGTGCCGAGCAGAACTATTTTTGCATACATGTCAGGATTGATTCAAACTTTGATGTAAATGGTTTAGCACAACTTGTATGAGATTTGGGCTGATATTTGTATGCATTTAATATTTGTCTACTGATTTAATTTCACATTTAATTGTTTTATACTACGCATGGCATGGAGCCAATCAGAAAATCAGAATGCATTGGATGCATAAATTATATATCTTGATCGTTGATCTAGATCTCGCTACCAGATCCGAAAAGACATATAAGATTGCTTCTAACCCTAGAATATATGAGAGAAGTGTGTAAGCAAGAGATATACAGATAAGGGTTTTTGTTCATGAGAGATGAATAGCAAGTCATTTTGAGAAGAATCCTAGATCAAGTAGAATAATAGAGCAGTGAAAAGCTGAGTAAAGACATATCAGATTGAGAGATCATAGAAGGTAATGGAAAGAGTAGATCCATCATCAGCATCTGAGTGCATAATGAAGGATCACTACTTGGAACATTCTAACAGGTGTATTAGGTGAAATCTCTTAATAGAGTGGTTCTAGCAGACCATTTCAAATCTCTTAGTAGAGTGCTTACTTTACTGTAAGTTGAAATCCTTTAACAAGGTAGATTGTAATGATCTTTAGTTCTTAACCGAACAAACCTTTAACAAGGTAGATTGCATGTTGCAATCAAACTTTTGTAGCCCTAGAAAGCACACTTTGATGCTGCAGTAGTGAAGTTTTTGTGGGTGTCATCCCCACCCCAGTTTTTCCTATTTGGGTTTCTGGGTTACAAAATTTTGTTTTATGAGTTATATATTTCATGTTATTGATGTTATCTGTTGTTAGGTTGAATTCATATATGTATGAATGTGAATCAATTTTTTTTAAGTCATTAAGCTTTAAGATCTGATTCACCCCCCCTCTCAGTATCTTGCTTTCCCATTATTGTACTTCCAACATATAGTACACGCTAAAAACTAACTAGAACACTCATTTATTTGTGTTATTTATCACTAACCTATATGCTATTTCATTCCATAAATTTGTTAAAACAAATTTCTACATGCTATTTTATTTCATTCTACATGCTACTTCTTGAAAAATATCAAAAACCTAATGTTTTAATGCCTAAAAATTCACAAAAATTATTGTAAATCAACAAATTGATCAACAAAAAAGGATTCACACACTCACTGGAGGTCCATAATTTGTTGGACGCTGGAATCTACACCCTTGCTTGAATGTGTGATCATGAATCGGGACCACCATCGGGATCAATCACCAAGTAATTTCAGAGCTCAAGAGGGTAAAAACTGAAATGTTTGATGAAAATAACCTTTGTACCCCTATATATACTCTTTCCACCAAAAGGGATGGTAATTTGTACCCCTTATTTTTAACAAACGGTTAAAATTTCATCAATGCGGAATCACCAAACATTTCATTATCAGAAATAAAATCAAATTTGAGGTCTATCACGCAAATTTTCCAAATTTTATCAAACCAATTTTTATTTCATTTCTGAGCGGATAAGATATCATAAGAGCGGAAAAGAAATGAATCAAATTAGGGGCATCCAAATTTTGAAATCATCATCAGTGGGGAATTTTAATCAAACTGTTATTTAAATCATGGCATCATATTAGGAATTTTTCTTCATCAAAATTAGTGGTATCAGTGAACCCGTCATCAATATCAGATCGGACATTAGTTAATAAAACATCAAACATTCTGTTGACGGGGTTTTGCTGACCGGGTCTGCCAACAGTCATAAGTTGTCACCGGGTTCTGGAGAAATCGGCCAACTCCGCCTATAAAGGTTGTCCGGGGGAAATAAATCCTCTGGGCCTTCAAGCACCTGGGTGTCGGGTCACGACGGTGCGGGGCTCGGTTGGGAGAGGTGACTGTTTTCGAGGGGGATAGCTGGTTACTTCAACTCATTTCTCCCGAAGATTCAATTTAGTGAGGGTTTCCCGGAGTATTCCACACTTTGAAAATAAAACAAAAAAGATCCTGCAGGGTTAGAAACATTTATCTAACTATAGTCATGCCGAAAAGTTCGAAACATCAACAATACTCTGAAAGACTACTAAATACCGAAGAAATACACAACCATCAGTTAGCATTTTATCAGTAGCGGGAATAAAGAGGTCGTTAATCTACTTTAACACATTCAGAGCAAAGGACATG
>MU223153.1:762045-776533 GCA_018584345.1 Thuja plicata
ACAAAGCTGAAACAAGAATACAGCTATTTACATTATGAACATGCCATCTACAAGCTATTTACAAATGATTTACAAACTGTTTACAGAGCATTTACAAACTATCTACAAAATATTTACAGACTATTTATAAATTATTTACATCTGCACAGAAGGCGGACAACCTTCTGGCAGAGCCGAGCCACCAGCAAGCGGCGAAACTGGAAAGCCAAAGAAATGACACAAAGAAACAAAGAAAATGAAAACCAAGCAAAAAAAACAACAAAGACAAGAAAAAACAAAGAAAACCAGAAAACGAAAGCAAGAAGGAAGAGGAGGGAAGCAGAGAAACCAACCTGAAAACGTAGAAGGCGGAGGAAGGGAAGATTACCAGGAGAACTCTGCAACACCCTTGAATCGTCAAGCTGTCAAGATCACCACCACGGAGCACTAGCATACGTCTGAGAACAGTACAAGGTGTTAAGCTCTGATTATTACAAATCTCTCTGTAACTGCTCTGCTAATTGCTTTGAAAATCGCTCTATTTTTCTCTAAGTGCTTCAAAGATTTTAATCGCGGTAAGTGTGATAATGACAGGCGAGTCTATTTATACCCATGGTAAAAATTAATCTTCCACACTCCAGAAATTTCAGGCCAGGCAAAACATCCAGACTCCGGGTCCGGGGATTCCTTACGATGATGTTCCTAAGACTTAGGAATATCATCACAAAGAATCCCAGGGTCCGGAATCTGGCTTCCCACCAAAAGGCCACCTCCGGGATCCGGGATCCCGGAGGGGAAAATGAACCAAGAAAACGACACACTCCGGGGAAGAAAACCCCGGAGAAGGAAAAGCAAAGAAAAGAAAGACAAGGCAGAGCAGCAACAAAAAGCAAAGCAACGAAAAAAAAAAAAGTGGGGGACCCAACATTTTGCACACAAAATTTAGGGACGGGGATGCAGGGCATAACACATTCTTTGAACCAACGTGCTTCACACATTGATTCAAAGAGGGGAATTTGTAGACACCTAAAATTGGTCAAGAAAAATAAAGCAAAGAGAAAAGTGAGCAATCAAGAAAAAATCATGAATTAATTGAAAACCAAAGGTATTGGATTAATTAAATAAAAAAGATTAAATAATTATGCAATTGATTTTAATCAATTAATTGTATAGTTTAAATCAAATTAATTAGAATCTATTCAAGGGTAAACATGGCTAAAATAAATCAATTAATTAATTCTTGTTATTGTCACACACCACATGGGATAAAATCAAATCAACCAATGAGAATGGAGAATTGAGCTCACATGGATCACAGGCAAAATCAATTTTACACCACACATATTGAGGAGCATCTTGGCCCTTCATTTTGTATTCTTGTCTCAACATTTGAAACCAAGCTTTAATTTTTCTCAACATTTGAGACCATCAACTCAACCCTTCGCTAATCATGAGTCAACCTAACTCAGTTGTAACTCTCCTTCCTAATCTTGGAAATATGATAAATAGGAGTACATCTTAGAGAAAATCATCCAATTATCTAGAGCATCCTTACTGTAGGAAATTAATCTCATAAGCATAGAATTTTATTTGTGAATTTGCATAATAGTGAGCATATTGGAGCAATTATAATGTAATTGAGCTATGATAGGGTATGTTTGCATCATTCAAACCTTAATCTCTCATTCTAGGAATGTCACTAATGGATGCTAAGCTGAGAGCATTTTATTAGCATTTCTAGATAGGGAACCATGGAATGCGTATTTTTTGTTTCTTTGATTCAATAGCTTAATTATTAGATTTCATGATTGAAATAAGCATTTTCGCAAACTAATTTCATGAAGATATATTTCATATATATACATATGAACAATGAGCCAGGTACAAGTGAAGAAAGGAAATGGTAAGACACCTTATGATTTGTGGTATGGTCATACACCTAGTGTTAATTATTTAAAAGTCTTTGGTAGTAGAAGCTATATCAAGAGAGATGATTTCACTAGAAAATTTGATCCTAAGAGTGATGAAGGTATTTTCTTGGGATATTTTTCCAATAGAAAGTCCTATACATATTTCAAAAAAAAGGACTAACAAGATGATTGCAACTGTGAATGTGAAGGTAGATGAATATCCAGAGAAATATGATGAAACAAGAAAGAAAGAATCAGAGAATATCCAGTAGATTGTGTATGTGCAACTTGAAGTGCAAGATACAGTTAAATAGAATAAGAGGAAGAACTGGTTCAACGAGAGAAGAAGCTCCTAGACCTGAACCGGTTATTCCAAGGTATGTAAATTTGAATCATTCTACTGGTAAAATCATAGGTGATAAAGATGTAGCTATGCAAACAAGAAGGAAAATAAGGGAAAGTACATTTCTAATTTCAGAGTTTGAGCCTAAGATCGTAAATGAAACTTTGAAGAATGATGATTGGTTAAAATTCATAGAAAAGGAACTTGATCAGATTGAAAATAATGAGACGTGGTCACTTGTTCCTAGACTATCATACAAGAATGTGATTGGTACAAAGTGTGTTTTCAGGAATAAATTGAATTAAGATGGAGAATATCTTTGTAATAATGCAAGACTTGTGTGTAAGGGATATGCACAAGATGAAGGACTAGACTATGGAGAGAAATTTTCTCATGGAAAAACTTGAAGGGGTAATAGTTTTACTTGTATATGTTTCCTATAAGAATTTCATTTTTTTTCAAATGGATGTCAAAGCTTCTTTTCTAAGTGGGATTCTTGAAGAAGAGGTTTACATAGAGAAACCACGTGGATTTTCTTTTACTGAGAACAAGGAAATGGTGTACAAGTTACAAAAGGCATTATATGGACTGAAACAAGCACCTAGAGCATGGTATGAAAATTACACTCTTATCTCATCAATATTGATTTCATAAGAACAAGTGAAGATAGTAATGTGTACTTAAAGGTTGAGGGTGATAAAATACTATTAGCTGAAGTGTTTTTGGATGACATAATCTTTGGAGGAAATGATGAGATGAGCTTGGCATTTGCAGAAGAGATGAAGAAAGAGTTTGAGATGTCAATGATAGGAGAAAATAAGTTCTTTGTTGGATTATAGATTTCACAACTAAGGGATGGTATCTATATTAGTCAGCCCAAGTACATAAAGGAAGTACTAAAGAATTTTGGAATGGAATATTCCAAGCCAGTTGGAACCCTCATGGTGATAGGATGCAAGCTATCTAAGGATGATGAGTCAAGTGTCGTGGATGAAACTCTATATAGATCCATTATTGGTAAGTTACATTATGTTGTTCATATTATACCATACATTTCACAACCAATTGGAATAGTGGCCAAATTTCAAGCTTATCCTAAGGAATACCACATGGTCGCAATAAAGAGGATATTCAGGTACTTGAAAGGGACAAAAGACTATGGTATTTGGTATTCTCAAAAAGGTGATTTCTCTTTGAGTGTTTTTACTAATGCAGATTGGGAAGGAAACATTAATGACAGAAAGAGAACAAGTGGAGGAGCATTATTCCTAGGAGGAATACTTGTGTCATGGACAAGTAAGAATCAAAATTACATCTCCCTATCTACTATAGAAGTTGAGTATGTAGTAGTAGCTATAAATTATACACAAATTGCATGGATAAAGTAGATTTTTTCAAAGAGAAGGTGACTGAACCTATGACTATTTACTATGATAATACAAATGAAATCAATATTTGAAAGAATCCAATGCATTCCAGAGTAAACATATTTCAATCAAGTATTATTTTTTAAGAGTGAAAGTGCAGGAAAAGGTATTCAAGCTAAAATATGTGCCAACCAAGGAGAAACTAGTAGATATATTCACTAAAACATTACCTAAAGATACTTTTGAGTATCTAAGAGGTTATTTATGGGTTATTCCCCTATCTGAACGACACTAATATGTTGTTGTAAGCATCAATCCAGTGGAATCATTGAATATCTTTCACTATTGGATTGATGTTAAAAGGGACAAATCCTTAGGGGGAGAATTCAAAGGAAAATGAAGATGTTGCAATAGTAGGTGACCTATGTGGCACATTTTGCATTGTTTTCAAAGGGGGAGAAGAATATTAGGGAAAAGACTAGGAAGACCAAGACAAGAAGTTTGGTGCATCAGCTAAGGGGGATAAATTTTTATCAAATCAATGTGGTGTTTTTTGTTTTACCCTACTAAAAGTGGTTTACTAAGAGGGAGTGTGAATCAGAAAATATTGAGCCTTAATACTTTAAATATAAACCTCTGATTCAACTCGGTGCTTCAAATAATAGCTGGAACTGAAACTTGTAAACTCTTCACAAACTTGATGAAAATCATATAACATAAGAAAATAACATTCACAATTATCAAGCATCACATGTAACACTAGATTTAATGAGGAAACCTAATTTGGGAAAACCTTCATTGGAATTTCCACCCAAAAAAAGAAATACTCTTCTGAAGTATGCTTAGCTAAGAGCCAATTCAGTTAAAGATTACAATGCACATTTGTTAGATGTGACCTTGTTAGGGGATTTACCTTAGACTTGTTAAGATCTTCACCCAATTAGGAATGGCCTGGTTAGAAGGCTTAAAAATTCATCCTAGAATGTTACCTTACTCGATTATTTACAAAAGGAATTGTTAAGTCCACTCGATTAAGATATTTTATGTTACAAATATTAGTAAGAAATATTGTACTAATGTGACCTGTGATTATGTAGCTATACTTTTCTTGATCGGATCCTTTGTTCACTCTCTAAAAATTACTAGAACCAACAACTCATCAGTCTCTCCTATGGACTGGTTATCCAACTCTTTCACAACTCTTCTTGGTAGCTCTTTAACTATTTACTTTGCCAACAACTTTGTATCAACATACATCTCATCAATATATAGGCCTTTGTTTTTCCTCTTAATCCTATTGATTAAGTTTTCCTTCAATTGCACTCATCCATCCGATCATCTCAAATGAACTAATACAATGTATTTTCAACTCAGTTAGGCAGTTAATTGTGCCTCATGACTTGCACTTTTTCTTGGAACTCACAACTTTCTTTTTCCGCTTAATCTTCACCTCAAATTTTGAACTTGATTTTTCATGACTATAGATCTTGCAACCAACTTTGTCTTCATTCTTATCAACTTCTTGATATCTATGCCTTCACATTAAATTCATTATGTTCCTTGAATCCAATCTCTATTCATGCATTGTTTCATGCTTTCTTGGTAACTTCGGTGAATATCTTCACTCGGTGTTTGACTTCGCTCGATTACCAACCTTTCTCGATGCCTAACTTTGATTTTCTCGACTGACTAACACTTCACTTCTTGGTAACTAGGTTGTTCCCTTTACCGACTTGACCTTTTTGCTTTACCAACTTAACAACATCAAATGTTAAGTAAAAACAATTATACCAATAGTTCCTTATCATTGTCTAATATTTATTATCTGCCCAATTAAGTTCCTCTTTGATTTATATGGAAACTTAATATAAATCATAAATAAATTGCTTGACATAAATGAAAAAATAACAAATGATCTAACCACTCTACTTGCTTGTATTCTTCTTAACTTGGTCTTCATCACCATTACCATCAGTTGGTTAACAGTCTCCCTCTTTGGCATTGATGGAAACACTATAAATTGGTGATGGAATACTTTGATCTCTCTGTAATATCTCTGCTCCCTCTTAACTTGTTCTTCCTCTTTTCCTTTTGTTACATTCTCCCTCTTACATGTAGTCTCCTTTACTTGTATTCATCACTTACTTCTCCCTTGTTCTTACTTCTCCCTTATGCTTGTTTCTCCCTTGTGGATTTATCAATTACATATTGTATCGACTACTTCTCATGTGTACTTGCTTCTCCCTTGTGGAGTCATCAATTACATACTTCTCCCTCTTTGACAACAAATCCAAAGATCCATACTCCCTAGATATTGTCCAGGTAGTGAATCATACCTTGCATGTACCAATTTCTCTTTGCATACATAATTCATTTCACAACTTCAGGCATCACCTAAAGTGTGATCACTTAGCATCAATTCAAAATTTAGATATTCTAATGTGTTCTAGAATTGATGCAACATGCCTCTTGCATTTAATGAATCTTGGATAGGGGTAGGACCCCTAATTTACCTCTGAGATACTCAAAAGCATCCTTCGGTAGTGGCTTTGTGAATATGTTAGAAATAAATTCTTTTGAATTCATATATTCCAACATTACAAGATTGTCTTGTACTTGCTCTATCAAGTAGTGATACTTTATAGAGATGTTCTTGGTCTTTTGTGCATTACCAGATTCTTCGATATGTTTATATCACTTGTATTATTATAATAAATAATGACTAGATCGGTGATCTCTTCTTACATACCTTCTATTAGTTGTTTGATCCACACAATATTTGCACAATTCATAGTTGCAGCAACATACTCAGCCTCGGTAGTAGACTCTGATATACAATTTTGTTTCTTTCTTAGCCATGTAACTAGTCTTTCTCCTAAAAGGAAAGATACAAGTCGCATGTACTCTTTCTGTCATCAATGTTTCTAGCCCAATGAGAATTAGTATAGAATTTCAAGTCAAATTCTCCTCCTTTATTGTATAGTAGGCCAAAATCTTCAGTGCTTTTTAGATATCTACAAATTATCTTAACTTCAGATATATGTGTTTCCTTTGGATAGGAAGAAAACCTTGCAAAAATTCCTACTGCATGAGAAATATCAGGTCTTCTATGCACTACATATTGAAACTTACCAATCATGAATTGGTAGAGTGTCTCATTGACTTCTTATGACTCGTCCTCTTTAGATAACTTACAGCTAGTGACCATCGGTGTTCCAATCAATTTTGAGTCATTCATACCAAAGGTCTTTAGGATCTGCATAATATATTTTTCTTTTGTAATGTACATCCCATCCTTTACTTGTTGAATTTGAATTCCAAGAAAGAACTTAATCTCTCCAATCATAGACATTTCAAACTCCTTTCTCATCTCCTCAGAAAAATATCTGCACAATATGTCATTTCCTCCAAAGATAATGTCATCCACAAATATCTTAGCTATTAAAACTTTGTTATTACTATCACATTTCAGATACACATTGTTGTTGTCACTAGTTCTTTGAAATCCTATTTTTATTAAAGATGTGAATGCAATATTTCATATCATGCTTGGGGTGCTTATTTAAAGCCATATGGTTCTTTGGGAAATTTGCATGCCATGTCTCGGTTAGTATTCTTAGAAAATCCTTCAACTTGTTCAACATATACTTCTTCTTCAAGAATACCATTGAGAAATGTAGACTTAACATCCATTTGATAAAATTTGAATCCCTTATAAGCCTCATATGCTAGTAGAATCCTTACTCCTTCTAATCTAGCAACAAGAGAAAAAGTTTCACCATAGTCAATTCCTTCTTCTTGTGCATACTCCTTGCAAACTAATCTTGCTTTATTTCTGATTACATTACCATGCTCATTCAGCTTATTTCTGAAAATCCACTTAGTACCGATTACATTCTTATATTTTGGTCTTGGTACCAAAGTCCATGTATTATTCTTTTGAATTTGATATATCTCTTCCTTCATTGTTTTAATCCAATCTTTACTTTCTAAAGCATCTTTTACTTTTCTCGGTTCAAGTTCATATATCAAGCATGTGTTTTCTCTTACCTTGCTTCTTATTAGAACTTCACCAGTCTTATATCCAATAATCTTACTTGGTGAGTGGTGTCTCTTTACATAATTTGTCGACACAAGCTTGGTAGTTGTTGGTATCTCTTCATTTTCATCATTTGGTGGAAGCTCTCTCTACTCATCTTCTTCCTCAGTTTGTTCTTTTGGTAAGGTGTCAGGAATCTTGGTTTGTACATAGACAAATATTTGATAATCTTTGAGTTCCCTCTTGTTTTCTTCATCATTCTTCTCTGCAAATTCATCAATCCTCACATTTTCACTTTCTATAATTTTGTTAGTATTCTTATTCAAACATTTGTAGTCTTTTCTCGTAGTAGAATATCCCAAAAATATTCCTTCATCTCCTTTAGAGTCAAATTTACCATCTCTTGCATTTTTAGGAATATAACACCTACTTCAAAATGCTTTGAAGTAACTTACATTCAGTTTGTGTCCATATCAGATCTCACAAGGTGTTTTGTCAGTTCCCTTCTTCGGTTGGAGTCGGTTAAGTGTATAAGCAGTAGTGATGAATGCTTCTCTCTATGATGACTGCTTCTCTCTAGAAGGTTTGAGAAATTCCATTCTCAATCACTAGTGTTCTAGCACAATCCACAATGGATTTGTTTCTCCTTTCAGCTATACCAATTTGTTGTGGTGTTCTCGGTGGAGATATCTACCTCTTTATACCATGTTCACTACAGAAGAGTGTAAATTCATCAGATGTAAACTCTCTACCTCTGTCAGATCTCAAACATTTCATCTGTCTCCCTTTTTATTTTTCATTTCTACCCTTGTACCACTTACACATTTGAAATGCATCAGATTTTTCTTTTAAAAATATAATCAACATCATTCTAGAATAATCATCAACAACAAATATGAAGTATCTATCTCCATAGTAGCTCTGTGTTCTCATGGGACCACATAGGTCAGTGTGTACCAATTCCAATATACCTTATTTAGTATAGGTTTTTCTTATAAATGTTTATTTAGTCATCTTACCTACTTGACATCCCTTACACAATACATTCTCAGGTTTGTCTAGACTTGGTAGACCTCTTACTCTGTTCTTTTTACTCACTATGATTACATTGTATAAGCTAACATGACATAGAATTTTGTGCCATAATCTGATGACATTAATTTTTCCATTAGTACACTTAGTGAAAAACATTGACAAAGATCATTGGTACAAGCATAACCGGCGGACAGCGAGCATACTCGACAAAAAAAAAAGTCATGAGAAAATGCTAAGTATGGAATTGACCAATGAACACTGACAAGTGTTAACACCGATGAAGTAAATAGGACATCACCAATGGTTCAATGACATAACACAAAGATCATCATCGACGACACAGTTTTGAGAACAAAATTGACAAAGCAGAAAAGGCATGCCCGATGAATAGTTCAAGAAAGGAACATCGACAACAAAGAAAACAAACAGACTAACAGAGAAGCCCGACTATCAGAACCGACAGTCAGTTAGAGAACCCGCAAATAGTGGATCTGAGTTTTACAAATCAGATAAAGAATTGTAATTCTATTTATAGAGTTTTAATTTGTTTTAAATCATTACTTGAGGGTCAAGCAAGCATTATGTAAATGTCTTAAAGCATCCTAACAGATCTAAAACATATCTAACTAAAGATCAAGGTCAAGTTGTAAACCTTGGATCTAGAGTTAACTTGCAAAGCATGAATCAAGAATAGAGATAAAATCTAGTATAAATAGATGTTCAATCAATTGTGAATTATGAATTCATTGTTGTTGATAGCCACGAAGAGCATCTAAGGAGAAGAAGTCAGAATTCATGCAAAGTTCAGAAATAGATCACATCAGTTATCAAGAACACATAGAGGCTATCGACGAGTAGACAAAGGTATTATTCAGTCATGAAAAGATGATTACTCATACATAGGAAGCTTTATTGGATTTGTTATCAGCAATTAGAGATTGCATACATCATCAAATCAAAGACTTATGTAGTTGAATTCTAACAAGTGCATCACATCTAAAATCCTTTTGTAGAAGGCGGACTTAACCGTTCTTTACAAATATCTTAACACATTGCACACTTAACCGTGTTGCTAAAGCTTCAAATGAAGTAGATCTTAACAGGTCTCCACTGTAATACTCCTAACATGTCATCATAAGTGACTAATTATAAGCCTTAACCAGCCCCTTCTTATCTACAAATAGTGAAGTCTTGTGGGCAACAATCCCCACCACAATTTTAACTTCCTAACAGGAGTTTTCTGCGATATCATATCTTGTGTCATGTGTTATCTATTTTCATGAATGTTTCTTGTATGGTTACATATTAACGAAATTATGTTATGATTGCATATACATAAAGAAAGATGAATAGTTAGATAAGATAATTTACAAACTGATGACTAAGGGTTAATGGGCTAACCAAGAAAAGTTTTAGAGGTATTGATTCACCCCTCCCCCTCAGTACATCATTCCAATATAATTCCAACAATTGGTATTAGAGCCAAGTCTCTTTCTTGAAAAGCTTAAAGAATTAAGAAGAAATATCATAGCAATGGAAAAGTATAGACTGGACATGACTATTGAGAATGAGCAGTTACAAATGCACATAAACTATGAGCAGTATAAAGAGGCAAGAATCAAATTAAGAAAACTTCTTGATGAAAGAAAGATTATGGAAACTAGGCTAAATGAGAAGGAATACAAAGAATCAAAAATACAAGATTACTTTGATACAGCAGATTCATCAACAAGCAAAGCTTCAGACACATCAGTAGAAGAAATCACAAGTCTACAAGAGGTCAATCTACATCTAACAGAGAAAATCAAGATGCTGCAAATTAGTCAAGAAACTCAAATGGTGAAAATGATTAATGTCATGAATGATGCAAGAAAAGCTGAAAATGAAAGAACACTAGCCATTGATGATAGGAGAAAAATAACAAAAAAGCTGCAAGAGAAAGAATCAGAGATTCAAAGACTCACTGAGCATCACCATGAGGTTACCAACTAGATTATTCTTATGAGTCAAGAAGCAAACAGACTAAATATAGAACTCATTGAAAGAATATAGATCATTGGTGAGCTAAAAGAAGAGAATGAAAAATTAAAGCATGAAATCAAAGTCCAGAATCAACACAACGAATTGATCAAGAATGCTAAAGATAGAAACAAAAGGATGGATGATTTTCTTGATGGACAGAGAAGAGTCAACAACTACACAGGATTAGGGTACAATGAGAATGGTGAATCTTCCAACCAACCAGATCAAAGGAATGCTTTCACAACCCCAAGATCCATGAAGCTATCATGCAATCACTGTGGAAAACCTGGCCACACCTCAAACATCTATAGAAGCAAAATGAAAGGTATCTCTCAAGCACAATCTACTTTCATTGGTAATTGTTATAAATGTCAAAAGAAAGGACACAAGGCACATGAGTGCAGATCCAAAGTGACAAATCCAAAGAGAAAAACCTACATGGACAAGTACTATCCTACCTGCAAGATGAATGGACATACACATGAAGAGTGCTAGAAAAAGAACAACAAGGCCTGGACACCAAAATAAATTGATAATAGCCACAAGCCAACAAGAGTAGGTAACTCATATGTTTGGGACTATAACACATTGGTAAACTACACAGCATGTGGAAGGTATGGTCATATTTCTGCCAACTATATGAGAAAGTGGACCAGAAGGTCAAGAGATTGGACCAATCCAGGTATGGCATGTTTGATTTGTCATAAGGTTGGACATGTGATAAAAGATTGCAAAAACCAACTGACAGATACAAGTACTCATCCCAATGGAAATACCATTGATGACATCAAGAGAATGAGAAAGAAGATGTGGGTAAAAGCCACAAACACTGAAGGTGCTGGAACAAGCAATAAAAATGATGACACCCCATCCAATGGATCCGGTGACATCACTACATCCAACTAAAATGCACAAGTATGTATGGAACTACATTATGACAAGTTATATGATGCATCGGTTCCATTACACATAGTTCATATTGTAATATTAGCATGAATAAAGATGCAATACATTATTATTTGTTAAAATTTTGAAAAGAAACCACCGGTTATTGGGCACAATTTGCATCGGTGAATACACACATAAAAGTTAGCACTACTTTCTGGAATGTATCGGTCATTACACAAACGCCAAGTTGCTAAGTGTAAACCGACGGATATCGGTGAACCTTGAGTCAACAAAAGCTATCTTCGCCACTTTACCGACCATCATCGGTGAAGTCACCATAGCTGCTAGCAACCTTGATGCTTTGCACAAACACCGAAGATGTTATGAATTCCTCTACCGACAAACTCAGTCTTTGTATACCGACAAGTTGGTGAGCATTAATGACAACTTAGGGCACAAAAAGTTATAAAATCTCGACAGGTAAACTCATTTTTGCACCCGCAATTTTTGAGCAGAGCAGAGTGATTTTGAAGCAATTTGGAGAGCAATCCAGCATGAATCAATTTGACTCAAAGCATTCACATTCATAGGCAATCACAGGGAATCAGTAAGTAAACACATTCAGCAACCGCACTGTTTTAATTGAGAAAAGCCCTAAATTTCTACAACACGATGGCATCGACTTCTAGAGTTGAGAAGATTAAGGAAGACAAGAAGAAAAAATTCAAGCTTGTCAGCAGAGGCTCTTGTGCTAAACCCAAATTCAAGCTACACCCATAAATAGCATCACAACCCGATGATTCTAGAGCATTCTCTAGAATCCCACCCAAGGTTTTTCTAGTAGAGGACGTGAGGTCCTATATACACTGCAAGATCTCCGAAATAGGAGATCTAGACCTAGATAACACCTACAGGGAACTATGTGATGACACTAGAAAGCTCAAAGAAGAGAACAAACATCTGGAAGTGAAAGGACTCATGAGTGCACTACATTTTCCCAAAGTCTTCAAAATAGAATGGATAAAAATTGTTCTTAGCAGAATGCATAACAAGACTCTATGGCTTAATAAGCCAAAGCCAATAACAAAGGATGTTATTCATGCAGTTACTGGTTATCCTACAACTGAAAAACCACAAGATCACAAGCACCCATCCCTGGTAGAAGTGGAAAAACTGACTGGTGCTAAATCAGATAAAAGAGAACTCAAGGTCAACACTATCACTGACGTAGAGCTGAAGTTTGCAACATGTGTTGTTGGATATAAAATCTTCCAGGAGAGCAGAATGAATAGCATATCAAGTACTACTATGAGCACAACATACAAGATCATCAAACAAGGAAAGAAGATGGATCTTGCAGAGATCCTATTACATCAACTAGAGGAGAACATGTGCACTATAAGATCTTCAAGGAAAAACACTTGTAAGTTTGGTTCCCTCATAATGTGCATATTCTTTTACTTTGAAGAATACTTTCCTTAAATAGGAAAAGTTGTATGGGATACAAGCAGACCCATAACCATTCAGATAGGTGAATTCATAGAATCACTAGGAACAGATTTTGATAATGTAATGCATGAGTATTTCAAAACCATTAAGGAAATGTTTTAAACTAGAACAAGGATTCCTGAAAATCTAATAGAGGAACACAAAGAGAATATATGTTTCTATTGGAAATTTGACTTCCTAAGGATGCATGACTCATTTTTTGTTGTCGTCATGGCAACAAAGTCATACTAAGTTTCTGTCAAAGATAACTCAGAAGGAAAAATGACTAAGTATGGAAACAAGGCAGACATAGCTAATCAACAATCAACACATCAGTGCACATGTGAGAGATCGATTCAGCTTATGCACGTTCATATATATGTTCTATGACATGTGTACATACTACATCCAGACATGCATAGTACAGAATGATAGTACAGAGAAGTTATAGACAGATCAATAGACTAGCAGTCCAGAACACAAAGCATGGAAGCCGACTAGTGTTTTGATCAGCGTGAATTATTTTGTTATGTAATGGCTAAGCACCTTTGATTATATGCTTTTAATAATGTAATTAGTGTTGTTGTAAACATGCTTTAGCTAAATTTTTCAGAAGTGTTGTGTATTTTGTTTTAGGGCTTACTAGAGTCTAGGTTTGAGTCGCACCTATTTGGATATGAACATATAAGTATGTAATGTAAAGTTATGTTACAAGTGTCAATTATTATGTAAGATCAAGACATAGAAGAGAAGTATGATAAAGTCAGTATATGATATAGCTCTTTAAGAGAGTAAGAGAATTTGCGCATACATGGAACTGATCAGACAACAGTGTCACCATAGCAGTTCACTTTTGATATAGTGTATATCAACTTTTAGAAGGTTGTAGCCTTCATCCTATTGGGTAGTTAGCCTAGGCAGTGAGCCATATACCTTTAATAGGGTTTTGTAAAAGACTCCTAATAGGGTTAGACCTTTAACCAGGTCATTGTACTCATATTGTAAAGAGTGCTTCTAACAGGGCAAAGGAACTTTAACAGGTTCATTATACTAGTACAATATTTGTGGGTACTAATTCCCACCAGGGTTTTCCTCTGATCAAGGTTTCCCCATAATAATATCATGTGTTATGAGTTATTATGTTAAGCTTCATTCAATGTATGTTTGATTTATGTTTAAGTTGCTGAAAAGTAATTAATAAACAAACACTGATTCACCCCCACCCCCCGCCTCTCATTGTTTCTAACAATTGGTATCAGAGCTCTGGTCCTCTGAAAGAAAGTTTAACCACTTGAGGAGATCATGGACTCAGCAGAAGCAAAACATTTGAAAAAGAATCTTGAAGCATCTCTTGAAGATCTTGATAGATCCGAAAAAGAAAATGAAGAACTTAGACTGAAAGTTGATGGCTCACAAA
>MU223153.1:796300-813209 GCA_018584345.1 Thuja plicata
CCCCCCCCCCCCCCCTCCTCTCAGTTATTCTAGCAGTAACATCTTCTTCATTAGTGGTTCCACCAGAACCTCTAATAGCAATAGCAATCTCCTTTAGTCTTGTGTTGTATGTTGTGAGTTTTTCTCCTTCTTTTGTTTTCATCGATTCAAACTTTCCTCTTAAGCTTTTAGCCTTAGCTTTCTGAACATGTTGATCTCCACCAAAAATGAGTGCAAGTATATCCCACATATTTGTAGCAGTGTCACAACCTTCTAAATAATTGAACTCTAGGTCAATGAGAATAGAAGCTATCTCTATCATCACTTGTGTCTATTCTTGTCTTTCTCTTATCTGCTCAAGTGTCAAAGGAACAAATGGTGGAGGTGAGTACTCATTATCAAGATGATTTATTGCATAATCTCCAATACCATATATGTGAAGCCTCATTCTGTTATGCCATGTAGAAAAGTTATTCCTATTCATCTTTGGTGCTTCCCTCTTATACATCTTTGGATCTTTAACTCAAGTACCTTTAAACTTATCTTCTTGAAGCACTAGCTCCAATACCAATTATTGGTTTACCCTACTAAAGATGGTTTACTAAGGGGGATGAATCAAAAAAATTTGAGCCTTAATAACTTAAATCTAAACCTTGAATTCAAATCGGTGATTCAAATAACAACAGCAATCGAAACTTGTAATCTCTTCATAAACTTGATAAAAAGAATATAAAATAAGAAAATAACATTCACGATTATCAAGCATGTAAAAAAATATTTAATGAGGAAACCCAATTAGGGAAAAGCCGCCGTGGGAATCGTCACCCATAAAAAGAAATACTCTTCTAAAGTATGCTCGGTTAAGATCCAATCTGGTTTAAAATTACAATGCACATTTGTTAGATTTGACCTTGTTAGGAGATTTACCTTAGACCTGTTAAGATCTTCACCCTATTAGGAGTGGCCTTGTTAGAGGGCTTAAACATTCATCCTAGAATGTTACCTTTCTCAAGGATTTACAAAAGGACTTGTTATGTCCACTCGGTTAAAATATTTTCTATTACAAATAATAGTAAGAAACAATGTACTAATGTGACCTGTGATTCTACAAGTATACTTTTCTTGATCAAATCCTTTGTTCCCTCTGGATAGGTTATCCAACTCTTTCACTACTCTTCTCGGTAGCTTTTCAAATATTTACTTCACCAGCAAATCTATATAAACATATAGACTCATCAATATATAGGCTCTTGTTTTTCCTCTTAATCTTATTGATTAGGTTTACCTTCAATTTCACTCAGCCATCCGATGATCTCAAATAAACTTATACAATCTATTTGCAACTCGGTTAGGCGATTAATTGTGCCTCGTGACTTGCACGTTTTCTTGAAACTCACAACTTTCTTTTGCCGCTTAATCTTCACCTCAGATTTTGAACTTGATTTTTTGTGACCATAGATCTTGATATAGACTTCATCTTCATGCTTGGGAACTTCTTGATCTCTGTGCATTCACATTAGATTCATTATGTTCCTTGAATCCAGTCTTTTTTCATGCTTTGTTTCGTGCTCAGTGACTTTGGTGAATATCTTCACTCAGTGTCTAACTCTTCTCGGTTACCAACCTTGCTCGGTAACTGACTTTTCTTTTCTCAAATGACTAACACTTCAATGCTCAGTAATTAGGTTGTTCCCTTTACTGACTTAACCTTTCTGATTTACTGAATTAACATCAAATATTAAGTAAAAACAATTATACCAATAGTTCCTTATCATTGTCTAATCTTTATTATCTTCTTAATTAGTTTCCTCTCTGATTGATATGGGAACTTAATAGAAACTAGAAATCAATTTCTTGACATCAATGACAAACTAACAACTGATCTAACCATTCTACTTTCTTGTATTCTTCTGAACTCGGTCTTCATCACTATTACCATCAGTTGGTTAACAGTGTTGCCATCAATTGCAAAGGGGGAGATTGTTGTCATAACTAATGTAGAGTTTGATTGAGTGTTTAGTGGTACAGGTTTGATGACAGGAAGATCAATTATTGTGTTTTCATTTATGTCAACTTGGTGTTGTATTTTTTGACACCGTTCTTTATGTGGTGCTAAGTATTTGTGCAGATGAATTTTATATTGCAATAGGAATTGCAGTGTGTGATTGTTGTTGAAGTCTCTAGGATATCTATTGATGCCTTCTATATGATTTTGTATGATAGAAAAAAAAAATGGAGCAAGCTATGACCAATTGAAGAGAAACATGGAAGACAGAAGAACAGATAGTGACAAAAAGGGAATGATTTGATTATTATATCAAATTAGTATGGATGCAAATGTTACAATCATGATATGATTATCTTGACTAGGATATATTATTGATACTATGATCACCACAGGATTGAAGTATAGTAAGGCATAGTTTCATTTGACAAAACATCATTCTGTGCTAGATAGAAAAATGTTTAAATAGGCTTGAGAAATTGGTGTTAGATCAATGAGCGGTGATGATGTAATCAGTTTCAGGGGATGTTTTCATGATCTAGGTGCAAAGGTTACATGGGTTGATAGATTTGTAAATATGATTTTATATTTCGTTGTTTGAGGTGATCCAATCTATCAAGTTTTGGAAGCATGTTGTGAAAGTCAAATAAATTTTGATTGTTTTTGTTTCGAATCGATGTGTGATGGACTTGAAGACCGACATAAAATTGAGACTATATTAATAACTGGTAACACATTTAGGGTTCAATTATCGATTAGGAATGATTGTAATGAATGCAATTCAAATGTAATACGCTTTGTAAGGCGGCTAATTCCCTAATGGACATGTAATGTATTTATATGTAAATCAATAAATTATGCAAGTGTAGATAATGGATGTGAAGGTGCATTCAAGTAAAGAGAGAAGATAATCTGCAAGAAGAAGAAGTGTTGTTCTTAATTGGATCTAAACAAGTAGAGGAGTGCTACACCCAGATCATTGTACTTGTTGAATTCCAGTAGGTTCTGTAAGAAAATCTCTTAACTGGGTAGATCCTTACAGGCATTGATTAGTAAATCCTTTAACTAGGTGACTCTTTAATTAGGGTTTAAATCCTTTAACAAGGATACTCCTAACAGTGTAGATCTCCTAACAGGACTATAGGCAAATCCCTTTACTGGGTGACTCCTAACAGGATCTGCTCCTAACAGGGTATCATTGTAAAATCCTAACAGGGCTAGGCCTTTAATAGCATGCATTTTAGAAGAGTGAAGATATTTGTGGGTACTAATTCCCACCATAGGTTTTCCCTCTAACCAAGGGTTTCCATGATAAAAAAACTGGTGTCACTTTGTTGCATGCTTGGATATTTATATGTGTACTTTGTTTATTGTTGCATAAGGTTTAAAGTTGATGAATGTTGTTAAATGTGTTGAATAAATTGTGAAAATGTCTAATCTGATAGATTACTTATTTACCTCCACTCTCAGTAATCTTGTACCTTATAGTATTAATATTTTCCATATTTCAAAAGGTCACTTAGGTCACTATTCACCATCTAAGCTTGGGTGCATACTTTTGTCACAGTAGTTTTTGGCACGTCCGATGGGAAAAAGATCAAATTAGTTTAAGACATCCCATGGTAGACCAAGACAAGTTCATTCACTGAGAATTTAGGTTTTATTCTCAGTTTCATTATCTTTTGGAGGCATTTCATCAAACACCATGGTGACTCTGCGTGTAGATTTGTTGGTTTCAAGCAGTCATAGTGTTGGTATGTGCAAGTTCATTTTCTGGTCTTCTATGATTTCTCCAAGTTATCTATGAATTTGTAATCTTTTGAATTATTTAACATGGAGAATTTTCATAGAGACACATCCTATCATACCCCATATCATGATATGCATTCCCCTAAACCCTCTTTTTATCAAAATCATCTTGAACCTCAGCCTCACTTTAGTTCAAATCCATCTGCAACATTAAATGACCAGTATGTTCCACCTTCTTGCCACCCTCCTACCTCTACTCAACTCTTAGGTACAATGGATATTAATGAACTCAGGGATCAGGTTGTGGACCTTTGAAGTAGGTTTTATAGCCTAAGCATGTTTTCAATTGGGTTCCAGATATTCCTCTATATTTTTAGGACATGGGATGCAATGAGTTGGTAGCTCTTTTGTGGGGTTGGGCTTGGCCATTGTATGAAATAAGAAGAAAACAGGGGTTGGACATATAGCTAGAGGATCTAGCTCAGTGGATCATTCTTCTATCTTTGATGGTATCCAAACAACAATATTTTCATGATACTAAAAACCTAAAATAGAAAATGCAAACTCAGGAGAAAAAAATTTGGAGGCCTAACGAAGGCAGCATGAAGAAGATAAGGAGACCAAATAGATAGGGTTTGAGGAAGAACTTACAAAGAAATTTTCAGCAAAAGATGAACAAATGAGCATTTTATTGGCTATAGTGCAAGAATTAGAAATCCAAGCAGCTTCTTTCCCTAAATATGTCTTTCCAAGCTTTAGGAAGCCCCCTCCATTACAATATCATGTAGTTGTAACTCATCCACTCCCTGTACAAGAAAATTTACCTGCTCAACCTTCTAAACATGTTTTGATTTCACTCTTTAGGGGTGGGTCGGTTGTGTGGACTGTTGATGGTCCAAATATGGTTTAGTTGTCTATTTCTCACAATGACTATATGGCCAATGGATTCTTAGGCTACTAATCTTTAAAAATAGAAGGCATGTTCCCCTAAAGTTGCAAACAATATTATCCTTTTCATCTGATCATTAATCCACTGGATTGATCTTATCACAAGAGCTCATATAGTGTAGGTATTTTGATCCAATCAGTTAGAATGCTTTAAAATAGGCATATCGATGTAACATCCCTCATCTTCCACCGATATAGACATACAAGGATCTACAGGGATCTAAGGCTCAATTTTGGCAGGAAAGTTATATGGTCTTATCGAAATCCCAAGTTGATTATTCATTAGGAAGAGGACACAAATTTTAGGGTAGTTGGCCTCATGTTTCGCCGATCAGGTTTATCAACGGGTGTCTTTCTAATCTCAAGGCTCATCAAAGATTGAAATGGAGGAAATCATGTATTCTGAAGGGCCCTTCTACGTTGATGATTTTCATTGGTATAGGTCTTGTTGATATGCGTCCATGTAGCAACTGTAGGCAAAGTGTTTTAGCAAGACATCTTCAGGTCTTGTCGAAATGGTCATCATTTGGATGTTATCGGTGTAATTCGCCCCAATGGGTCTATTTATCCATGATCAAAAGTGATTAAACTAGATGTCTTAATAATGTGTGTTATTTTGATGCAATTAATTAGTGTAAGTCACCCCTATGAGTTTCTTCATTGGCGATTACAAGGGATAAAGTCTTGTGGCCCGACAATATATACTATGTCGATGGGCTCCATCGGCAAAGTTTTTTCGGATGATGTTTTCAAAGGGTAGCTCAACATTAACATTAGTAGGGGTATTTCTAATATGATCACCACTGAGTTCCATAGGGGGAACATATATGTGGTCTTTCCAAAGATATTTTTTGAATTTTGATAGATGTAGGATGTCATTGATGGAGCTTCACGTCAGGTTTCTTGATGGTCGACGGTTTTCATCCATAGTTCAATACACTTAGTAGAGGAGTTCGATCATCAGGGGATATTTCCCGTATGATCAAAAGAGGTCAGTTTTGGTACCAAAAACATATATTTTTATTAGGGTAGCTCTTGTCGATAAAGACAAATAGGGCATTTACATTTCTCAGCTACACCCATCAACTATATGTTTTGTCTACTCTCTCAAGTGGCACCATTACTACCATATGATCTTGATATGGGTTTCCCAATCATTACATGCTCATTATTCTTGTGATAACTCTCGATATTAGATACTTCATGCCAATAGACTACAGCATTAAGACTTATAATATCCTACCACATCAAATGTAATATTCAAAACCTAAAAACATAAGAGTTCAAAATCCATAGAACATAAACATTATATCTATAACAAAAATATCTCATCACCAAATATAAATGAATTTAAAACATTCTCCTATATAGACTTTGAATACTCTTTCCTACATATTCCATCTTCTATTTTTGTAACATTCTAGAAACAAAAAGTACATAATCAAGAGAAATGCCACAAAACATAGGAACATGTATTTTCATACCTCTCTAAATTAGATTGACATCAATTATTTAACACTAACTTATATTTCCAACATAAGGATGGCCCAGGAACCATTAAACTCCTTGTTGAAGTTGTGTAGCTTGGATATCATGTTGAAGCTTGCAACACAAGCACCGAAGGATCAAACAGGAAATGAAAACACCTTGCACAAGCATGGGTAGTAAGAAATAATTAATATATTTTGTCAAGTGAAAAAAGAATACAATATGCAAGATTACATGACCGCGGGATTGCAGAATGAATTATAGTGAAGACATCAATTGCTTTTATAGAAGTAAATGATCCTAAAAATAGCAAAGCTAACTCAAATTAAAAATAGTAAACTAGAGCTAGATATGAAAACTAGAAGTGCATGATATGCATGGTGTGAAAACTAGAGCCCAACTAGACTAAACTGACCTAAATTTAGGTTGAACTAAGTGAACATAAGCAAGAGCATGAATGTGTAAACATGTTCTCATTTATACATGAGAATATTCTTGAGCATGTGCACAATTAATTAATTCAACATATACAACTATGGCTAATGCAAATAATATGTGTGCTCTAACACCCCCCTCCCCCCTTAAGTAAAACTTGGGGAGACAAAAACACTCTAAGCATGAAATGCATGAATAGGTCCCTTCAACTAGAAGCCTGATTAGGTATCCATGTACAATGAAATCCTCTGAAAGTGGAGATAAGGGAGAAAAACTACATGGGAAAAAATATCCTCCACAAAATAAGAGATAAAACTATATGAACTATAAAAGAACACCTTCTGAGACATAAGAAAAGTGTGGAATGTTGTTGAATGATAATTCTCATAGTGTTGAATGAAGAACCTCCTCTAAAACCAATATTTTGATCTGAATTAATCTACATGAGTGCCCCCAACAACACTACTCAAAAAATAAGAAGATAGAAAATAAAGGCAAAACAGTTTCCAGTCGAATATATAGAAGACAACAATCTACATGAGTGCCCCCAACAATACTACTCAAACAAATAAAAAACATATGTTAGTCAAAATGCATATGGCACATGAACCTACATGAGTGACCCCAACAACACTACTCTGCATGCAAGAATAAACTACTAGTCAAAAATATAGATGCCAATAGTCTAAATAATTGATCAACTAGAGAAGCAAGGAAGCATTAGCCCAAACAATATAACCCCCCCATAATGTTGACAAATAAAATGAATGAAAGGTTCACTGAAACTATGTCACTAAGAAATAAATGAAGGAAAGGCCCTTGCATAAAGAGCACAACCTTTACCTATATTTGATGAAGAAGACTTAGGGGTTGAAATGTGATGTTGTTACATGGCCTCCTCTAAAGCCTCTAGTATCTTCCAACACTTGTTGAATGCATGTCCCACCTTGCCACAAAAATTGCAAAGCTCACTTCACTTATTCTTCTTTGTCTTGGAAGAAGAATCACCAAATTGAGAAGAAGGAATATGAGTGGAATCTCTTATACTGAATAACTGCAAGAGAACCCCCCTACGACAAGAAAACACAAACCCTCCTACAAATAGATAGTCATAAAATCTCAAGATGAAAAGGTTTGAGATCAATGTGTATTGGATGAAAAGTATATAGAAAGTGATTTGAGATCTATGTAGAGGACGGAAAGATCATTCCAACGAGTGTGGAAGTCAAAAAATAGAGTTTTTTTTCTCAAGTTACGGCCCTATAAGCTAAAAAATAAAGCCTAAATTTGGAGACCCGATATGGAAAATTAATGAAAAATATAAAAAAATATTAAATACTGGAAAGATTAGTGTTGAAATCATATTTCCAACAATATATTGTTTGTGTCATTTTAATATCATATGATCAAGTTATGGTCAAAAAATGAATAGCTTCTCTTTAAGGGTCGGGAGGGCAACCTAGTCAACTTTTGATAATGAAATTAAATTTGACAGTCATCTAACTGTCAAAATATTCCCTGTCGCCAAAAAAAATCTCCTCCTAGGAAAAAATTCCAATCGTAAGAATATGCTTTAGAATCTTTGAAGATTCTTTTTGAAAAATTTGGAGGTCTTCTTGCTAAAAAAAGATGAGCATGACTAATTTAGGCTGCCTCTAAATTTGGTCATTAAAAGACAAAGGATGTTGATGCAAGTGTAGGTACTTGTCTTCATAGTGAGTGTGTGTGTGTGTGCAATCCTCTTGTCCTTTGACTTGGTCCTCCTCTTATTGAAACTGCACCCTTGTGCAATTTTTTTGTGTAAAAAATTTTCTTGAAAAAACATTTTAAAAAAATTGTAAAAATTTTAAAGATTTTTAAAAAATTTGACCTATTTTTTTGGTGCAGTGTTGATGTCACTATAGTACCTCTCTTAAAATTTATGTTGACCAAAAAAATTGCTTAAAATTTCACAACACCCAATTTTGACTAATTATATGTCAATTTATAGGTTTTTGGCCCTTTTGAGCATGATGGTGACCTCTATTTTACTCTATGAAACCCAAGAATTTTGCTGACCCTTAGATTTTGCCTCAAGTTTTGTGCCTTCAACCAAAAAGACATAAATTTCAACTACTCATATTTTCACAAAATGATTGTCAATCTTAATGTTTTTTCATGTTAAAAATATGATGGTGATGTGCATGCAACTCCCAAAAAATGGGCTAAAATACTCAAATCCAAATTCACCCAAAAAGGAAAATTTGGATACCCTACAATTCTCTTGAGAAAAAAAACCTCAAATCTTTACAAGGGGTTTCTTGAATCCACGCTCTAATAATATGTGAGGATATGGAGCTCTAGTGTCATATTGAAGTTTGCAACACAAGAACTAAAGGATCAAACAACAAAGGAGACTACCTTCCATAAGAAAGGGTAGCAAGAAAGAATTGTTATATTCCTCAAGTGCAAAAAAAATACGATGTGCAAGATCAGATGATTGCAGGATGGATTAAAATGAAGAGATCAACTACTTTTATAGAAAGCAATGGTCGTAAAAATAGAAAAAGCTAACTCAAACTAAAAATAGTAAACTATAGACATATATGAAAACTAAAAGTGCATGATATGCACAATGTGCAAACTAGAGTCCAACTAGACTAAACTAACCTAAATTTAGACTCGACTAAGTGAAAGTAAGCTAGAGCATCCATGTGCAAATATGTGCTCAATTATGCATGAGAATATTCTTGAACATGTACACACTTAATTAATGCAACGTATGTAAATATGTCTAATACAACTAATATTCATGCTCTAATAGTCCTCAGTTCGGCCCTTATTTCATACAAAGGTTCCTTTATGTCTTCTCCTTCTAGATCTACAACTTAGTATGTGTATCTATTTTGTGACTTCCTATGCATGTCAAAAATTCTAAAATTCTCATCTTTGGCCCTAGGTCTAGCATCCTACTCAAATTTATTGTATAGTTAATTTTAATTCAAACAAGGAGTGTTGAGTTTACATTTTTCTCAATCATTTTAATCCAAGTAGGTCCACTCTTATTAAAGTAATCAAGAAAAACATGTCTAGTGTTGAACAAGCCGAATAACTGAGACGGGGTTGAATCGGTTATTCCAAAACACTTTCTAAAGCTTTTATTGATCTGGTATACGCATAAACAATTCAAATAATTAAAACTGATAAAAGCATGAAAGAACAAGAACAATCAACACCATAACACTAGATATAATGTGGAAACCCAAGATGGGAAAAACTATGGAGAAGCTAATTCTCATGAAAGTAAACACGGATTAAGGTGTTTTTTTACAAAGGGTTCACTGTCAGTTTTCTCACTGTTGTTTGACTCACTGTCGGTCGAGCTAACTACCCTGATAAAAAATATGTAATACAAAATAGTGTCTTACAGACAAGATGTGAACTGAAGAAATTATATATGCATATACATGAAATAGTTCTAGTTGATAGCACAATAATCACTGTCAGCAACATATCCAGTACAGATCTTCAGCCAGCATGTTGGTTCTCACAAATTCCGAAAGAATTTGGAATGACCATGTGAAAATTTTGGCTAAGACATGAAGAATGCACCCCTGAAAACTATTTGGAGAATCCCACTTTGAGAATGAATATATAAAGAATTGGTGAACATTATGACAAACCGCTTTGGGGTTATATTCAACACTTATAATTAAGCCCCAGTATCTATTTGTAGCCTCCTTTGATAAGTTTTGATGTATATTTCAAGTAACTAGTTGGAGGGGTCTGTAAATGGTTGACAATATGCACCTGTTCAGAAAATCAAAGTACCCCACTTTGAAGGCTTATATCTCATCTCCAGTTATTCATTTAAATAAAAGGATCATTGTTCTGTGTTATAATCATGAGAGAGAACCTCCAAGTCAGTTTTGAGGCCCCAGTGAATCCATTTGATAGGTTTGTCAGGTCAAATATGTTTTCATTTATTCAGATTTGCTGTGTAGTGTCAAAGTTACCAGAAGGCCAACTTTGAGGGTAAATAACAGTGAACCTGTTAGTCATCAAGAAATTCCAATTACAGTTCTGCATTCCATGCATGTAGGTGAAATCATGTGCACATTTCTAGATTCTCAGAGCTTCATTTGCTAAGTTTTCAAAGTCCAATCTGGATGCAACTTATTCAAGTTTTTCAGTGTATTCAGTTTTGCATCTGTCAAGTAGCTATTTTCAGAGGGGTATAACTTATGGAATATTGATGATCATGACAAACCAGTTGATCCCCTATATTTAAATCATGAAAATGAAGCCCCATATGCATTTTCAAGCCTTGGTAATTTCATTTGACTTGTTTGCCGAACAATTTCCAAACGCAATTTATTCAGTTTTATTGCTTACACAATCTTAGAGTTACCAGAAGGCCAATTTTAAGGATTAATAACTTTCGACCTGATGATTTTCATATGCAACAACTTGTTTCTCCATACTGCTGGTATCTCAAAGTATCTATTTGCATGGTTTCAAGCTCCCAAGAC
This sequence comes from Thuja plicata, assembly GCA_018584345.1. Classification (NCBI taxonomy): domain Eukaryota; kingdom Viridiplantae; phylum Streptophyta; class Pinopsida; order Cupressales; family Cupressaceae; genus Thuja; species Thuja plicata. The sequence continues at coordinate 807,416 of MU223153.1, forward strand.
TTCTTCTGGTATTTTTACCAGATATATATAAAATGTAATTTATTATATTTAGGAATGTCCAGTTGCAGAGAAAATGGAAGTGCCAACTTCTGAGATTAAAATCTCTCACCTCGGACACCGTCATGCAAATCCATTCTACAGAGTGGTTCCAGGTATATGAAATAACATATCTACTAGTTGCCAAGGTCCTGTAACATGATTTGGCTATTTTTTGAGGGCAGTTCTACAGGCTATCTAATTATTTTGATCACTTTGCAGGGTGATTGAACATCAGGTTTTAATGATCATGTGCTTCAATTTTTCAGTCCAGATTCAGATGGAAATGATCGAGAATCAATTTCAGAGGCCCGGTTGTTTCAGTTCGAAAAACAATTTAGTTCGGCCCACTTGGGGACTCCACTTGGTTCTTCAAGTTGTGACTTAAGAATTAAGATTATTATTTTAAGGTATCTTCAAAGAAGAAACTTGACAGATTGGATTTTTGGTACCTAGTTTGAAGCAGTGATCAAAACAGGGCATGGATTCCCATCAAAGAAGAGATCAGATGAAATTGGCTTGTGTGAAGTCGTCCAACCTTTTCTAGAGCCCTCGCTTCCCATACAATTTGTGAAAACCATGGAAGAGATGCTTGCAGGGCATTCAAACAATGATTGGGTGTGTCAACAATCAACATTTATTAATAAATGGGATCTCATGGATACCATATTTGCAAAATATTTTTGAAATGCACTTGTTGAGGTGGCTTCAGAAACCTTCATACGCATCCTTCCTAATTGCATGTGAACGTAAGTTATGTAACATGGCACACTTACAAGAGAATACCCCAAAGATTTGTGCCCTCATAATTTACAATGATAGTAGGATATACACAAAATAGATGTGTCAAAGTAGCGCAGGGCATTGGAACAAGGTATTGTGTGAGTCTTGGATCAACGAATTCGACAACCCAAACCAATATTTTTCACTACCAACGTTTGTTGTGGGTTTTGAGTATGGAGCGTATTCAAGGAATAGTGTCAGGGTATTTTGCCATGAGACAGTTGGGAGTGATCTGGTAGAGTTCTTTATGAAGGGGAAAGCACAGTTGTTGTGCATAAATTGTCAACAAAACCCCTCAAAGAAATGTGGTTTCATAGGAATATGCAGCGCATATAATATGGAGGAAAAAAATTTCAAACTTCAAACTAATGCAGTTGGCGGGTGTGATGCAAAATGAAACAACCTGTGCCAATGTATCCACTGCCTATGTGTGTGGCAGTTTCACTGAGACAAATTATGACCATCTACTCAGGCAAAGGACAAAGGGGATTTCCTGTGTCTTTTCAATGACATGATTAAGCATATTTGCAAATTGTGGAAGCACAAACCCAACATGTAAATAGAGAGACAAGACACATTGTTGACAGATGAATGCCTCAAAGATATGCCATATCATGGAATTCACCAAATCAGATTTGTTAAAAAGTTTTAGAAACTCAAGAAAATATAGTTTTTCAAGGAGATGTATCGTGAATACGATGATTTGCAGGATATGCACAAATTAGGATGTTTGAAACATTTTTTATTGAAATTTCAAGTAAATGCAGTGGTCAGAGATTGAAATCAAAATAAATTTGGGGAAAACGGTTAAGAATAACATACAAGTTCCAAGTTGAATACCATGACCTTTGGTAACAATTCTTCTAAATTTTGGAGGGGTGAAAATTTATTCAATTCACGCTTTTGACTGGAGCTATGAACTGGATACAATAACAGCGGGCAGGGGGGAGACTGGACCTCGTGACCAGCAGAGCCGCAACGGAATTACTTAGCCAACCGAACCCTTCTAGTTGTGGCACAGAGAATAGGAATTTTGACTGCGGATGATTAAATCTTGTCTAAGAATGTATATTCAACAAGATAAAGGGATGCATATATTTTCAATTGTTTAGTAGATCTTCAGGCCTGTGTTGTCTGTCTTGCATACAATCACACCAAATTCGGAATACCAAGGTAGTAAAACATTTTCACAAATAAAGATCTCGCACATAATGAAGATCAAGTGGGTGAATGTTTTAACTGAGTGAATTATTCCAGTTAATGTGAATATTTTATCAGGAACGCATAGTGATTTTATTTATCAGTCCAAATAAGATATTTTTTCTTAAACCTAAGCATTGAAAAGTTTTTTTTCTCGCAGGGTGATTTTAATGTCCTCTGGTCTCTTTTTTCGTTAAAATGTAACTTTTATATTATATTAATAGGAAAGACACTATTCATCAAAAAAAAATTACAAGAGACATCAAAGGGAATTGAACTGTAGCTACACTCTAGAATTAGATTTGTCAGCTTGAACCATGGTGTTTCTTCTTTCTCTAAAACTAATTATGTTTTTTTTATCTAGACACTGGTTGGCTACGTAGCCCTCCTAATTAAAATTATAGCACCTTATAGTGCCCCTTCCCTGAGATCTCCCTCTAGATGGTGGTCTTCCTCCTCCAAAGTTACCTCTCTAATTATTTCCCTCATTTCTAGTATGCTCTTGGTTAGAATCCCCTGGGAATCCAAACCATTTCCTCTACCTCTGAAAGGACTCCTTCCTCGTCTTTGGTTTCTTCCTTTTCTCCTATTGTTATGTTCTTGTCTCCTTCTTAACTTCTCCTCCACTTTCATTTCCAACTGATAGCATTTGTTTACTATCTTAGGGGTAAGAAGGTTTAGCTCTTCTTGGATGGTGTACTTCAGTCCATTCATGTACCTTGCCACTCTTTCTTCTTCACTTTCTCTGGTTTTTATCTTCACATAGAGCTTCATGAATTATTATGTATAATAACTTACATCTAAATCCTTTTGCTTGAGATTTTGCCTCTTATTATGTATTTGGACTTCACACTCCTTAGGGATATATGCCTCTTTGATCTTTGTTGACATTCTCTTCCATGTAACCACTAGATTTTTGTCTTCCTTCACCCTTTCATCTTGGATGAAGTTCCACCAATTCAATGCAACCCCTTGAATTTTTTACTTGACCATCTTAACCCTCTAGTGCTCTGGGATGTCTTCACACTCAAAAAAATATTCAAGGAGTCTAACCAATCCATGAGTGAATCGGGTTCCATCTTACCTACGAACACTGGTAGTTCCATCTTCACATCCAAAGTCCTCTCCATGGACTGTATGGCATTGAGAAGGGGTCTCTGTTCTGCAGGAACCTGCAACTCTTCCTATTCTGGGATATCCTCTTCATCCCATTCCTCACCTTCACCAGAGTCTCCACCCCTCTTCTCCATTTTACCCTTCAAATTTTCTATCTCTTCTCTCATGGCTCTATTATCAGCCATCCTCGCTCTGCTATCTGCAACTTGTTCCCTGACCAACCTGGCTAACTCCACATTATTCATCATTCTAGGGTTCTCTTATCCCTCTATGTCTACCATCTCTATTTAGATCCTTTTTCCCAAAAAGATCCTCATATTCTCTAATACCAATCCGATGCAGAGCCCTTGGCACCACAAATAGTATTTCAAAAAAAGTTCAATATACTTTCAAACAAACCCTTACAAAGGCTCTAACACCCTATCATCTCTCCTTTCATCTTCTTTATTTCTAGGACCATGAATAGGTCTCTCTCCAAATGAATGGTTTCTCAAACTTCAACAATCACTCTACCAATGGTGAATTCATTCTCCTTAAATATCACTAAGTTCATAAGGGACTTGTAGTGTCAAGACAATCCCCAAGTTCAAGTTATGCACTTCCTCCTAAGCATCTCCAAGTCCTAGGGGCTAGTAGCCCTAACCAGAGAGTTTTATGGGGACATATCCTAAAGTTTCCATAGGATTGACTGAACAAAATACATATTCAAACACCCTTTAAAGAGATACTCTAAACACCAACTTCACAGATCTTAACTCCAAGTTCACACACCTAGATGATACCAAGTCCCTACTAGGCCTAATAGCCCTATTAGGTTACTTTTACACACAAAGTACTCTACAAAGGATTAGTCTGATTACTACACAAACTAGGACACTAAGGAGCACATTAAAATACACCAAATATGAAGGCTCATACCCTGAATCCACCATTTGTTGAGGTTATGCTCACTGTAGTACTTGACTGGACAGTCACATGACTATGTCTGTCCCAATCTTTCACTTGCGGAACACCCCACCCATCATCTCCCACTCTAAGACCATATAAATCTTAAATTACACTCTCATACCTTGCAAACACCTGAGTCTTAGTTTTTCCACATGGTGAACTTGCAAGATATGAGTGAAACTCTGCAAAACCCGAGCTATGGGAAGGTTTCTTGATTGTTTCTAAAAAATCTATTCTAACTCTCATTCCCATTGACTAATTCAATCCAAACCAAATGAAAATGACATCTAGAACATATCTGCAACTTTTCAAATCAATATTTCTTCAAAATGAATCCATACGGGATCGTACAAATGCATAATACAGAGAAAATACTAGAAAATCATAGTAAATCTTATTGTGCAAGTGTCAAACTTTATGAGTTCATCAACCCCACTCAGAATTTGAGTTTGGTTTATTTCAAACATCTTTCCCAATGGTTCATAACTAGGATCAAAAGGTTATGACCTTTGGCCTTCCAACTTCCACAATTTTGGAACATTGTTGAAAAGTTGCATTATGCAACATTTACAACTTTTGTATTTTTTGCACTTTTCACACAATATTAAATACCCCAACATATGGGTGTGACCCTTCGACCAAATCAAATTTAAAAACACCTAAAGACAAATAGAAAACATCCTAGGACTTTCAGAGACCCCTAGTGCCCATATGTCTAGTGTCGCTTATAAATCACCTACCCAAGACATTGGGTTACAAAATGGGGTACCTTGTTAAAAATTGAAATCAAATATATTTCCTACTCTAAACCATTGAATTTGGATCAAAAGATCCTCTTTCTGTTAATCTCTAAGTTCCCTTGATGATTAGTGACCAACACTTAGTCATTTACTTAGGCAGTTTTAGTTGGCTATCACTATGGTCGAGCTAAAACTATCCAAGGCCAAGTAACATTGTCGAGCAGTATTCAGTTTGCCGAGTTGTATCATGTCAAGCCGAGTAGGATACTTAGTGCCGAGTGACGGAGATGTTAAGTGCTGAGCAAAACAGTTTTTGTATACATGTCTGGATTGATTCAAACTTTGAGGATAAGTGTTCAAGCCGACTTGTATAAGCTTTTTGAGCCGACTTATGTACGCATTTAATATTTTCCTATGGAGTTAATTATGCATTTAATTGTTTTATCCTATGCATGACCTATTGTAATTATTAATTGTAATACCTTGGAGGTATGAGTATTAGATCTTGATCGTTGATCTAGATCTCGTTACCAGACTTGAATAGATATATAAGATTGCTTCTTAACCCTATTTTGTGTGTATGGAGAGAAGTGGTGACTATATTTTGAAGTGAAATGCACAGAGGGTTATTTTGTTAAGAAGCATAGATCAAGCAGAGTGATAGAATAGTGAATAGCAGAGTAAAGACATATTAGATTGTGAGATCACAGAAGGTAATGGAAAGAGGAGATTCGTCATCAGCATCTGAGTGCATAACAAAGGATCATTACTTGAAACATTCTAATCATTGTATCAGGTGAAATCTCTTAATAGAGTGGTTCTCGCAGACCTTTCTAAATCTCCTAACAGAGTGCTTACTTTATTGTAAGTTGAAATCCTTTCACAGGGTAGATTGTAATGATCTTTAGCTCTTAACCAGGCAGACCTTTAACCAGGTAGATTGCATTTTGTAATCAACTTTTGTAGCCCTA
>MU223153.1:813259-853013 GCA_018584345.1 Thuja plicata
GTAAGTTGAAATCCTTTCACAGGGTAGATTGTAATGATCTTTAGCTCTTAACCAGGCAGACCTTTAACCAGGTAGATTGCATTTTGTAATCAACTTTTGTAGCCCTAACAGGCACACTTTATTGTTGCAGTAGTGAAGAATTTTGTGGGTGTCATCCCCACCCCAGTTTTACCTATTTAGGTTTCTGGGTTACCAAGTTCTTTTGTTATGAGTTATTTATTTCATTGTATGGATGCTATTTGATGTTACCTTAGATTCATATATGTATGAATGTGGATCAGTTTGTTTTAAGTGTTTAAATTTCAAGATCTGATTAACCCCCCCTCTCAGTATCTTGCTTTCCCATTATTGTATTTCCAACAATTGGTATCAGAGCTTAGTTCTCTAGAAATGTATAATCAGGTTGAGGATGCAGATCTTGAGATGGAGATCTACAAGATGGGTAAATTCATTGAGAATCAAAAGATTGATATTCAATTTGCACTACAACAGCTTGAGATAGCAAGACAGGAATTAAAGAAGTCCTTGACAGCAAGGAAAGATTTGGCCAAACAAATGAATGACACTTATTATCAGGAAGAGGACACCACAAATCTATTTCAGAATGAAGATTCTACTGAGAGTGATGCAGCAATAGCAGATCTACTAGAAAAGAATAGTGCACTATGTGAAGAAGTCAGAAACTTAAAAAAGGAACAAGAAGCCCAATCAATAAGAATGTGTGAAGTTGTTGAATAGAAAAACAAATCCAAAGATGACAAGGCTATGGTAGAAGAAGACAAAAGAGTGATGACTATCAGACTTGATGAAAGAACACATGATGAACAAAAAATGACTATCAATCAAGTTGACATGGCAAATCAATTGCTACTTGTGAATCAGGAGATTAGTAGGAAAGACATGGAGATTGTAAATCTTAGATCTGAGAATAGTCAGTTAAAACATGAATTGAGATCTGAGAAAGAACTTAACAACAAAGTGAATGGTCCCAATGCAACTTTGAGCTACTTTGAACAACTGGTGGAAGCATCAAGAAGACCTAAAGATTCTTCTCGATTAGGTCACACTAAAGAACATACAACCACTAAAGAAGGAGAATCATCTACGACAGGTGAAAGGAGGAATGCAAAACCAAGAAACAACAAACCTGTTTGCCACCACTGTGGGAAACCAGGTCATACAACAAACATTTTCTGAAGCAAGAATGGTAAGTCCAATCCTAAAACTAACTTTAACTGTTATTGCTTTAACTGTAATAAGTTTGGACATTAAGCAAGTGAATGTAAGACAAAGGCAAGCAATGCACCTTCCACACCTAGATTCAATGGTAATTTTTATAACTATCAGAAATATGGTCATAGAGAACAAGATTGCAGATCTAAAGGTAAACAGCAATGGACATCAAAGGCACAAGAGAAATCACCAAGAAAAGGCAATACTTACAATTGGGATTACAACACATGGCATAGTTGTCATTTCTGTGGTGAGTCTGGACATGTTCCAGAAAACTGCATAAGGACACATTTCAGAGGAAAGTCTAAGAGTTGGATGAATGGAAGCCTAGTTTGTCACAGTTGTCTAAAAATTGGTCATATAAGGAAAGATTGTAAGACTAGGGTACCTGCTCCTACTATTGAGTAGATTAGAGCACAGATGAACCAGACATGGGTAAAGAAATCTGAACCATGTAGCAGTGAAGCTAGTGTAGCCGAGGTCACCCAATCCAATGGATCAGGTGATCACATCATCTCCAACTAAGCTAAAGAGGTATGTAAGGAACTGCATTTAAAATTCTTATCTTACATCAGTTCCTAACATGAAATATGCCAAAGTCCATATTTTCATATGTTAAGATGCACTAGGACACATTTTGAAAACAAAAATGCTGAGAAGAGCTAATTGCACTATAGGTGTCGAGCACCAGTCGTGGACACTAAGGCCGAGTTCTTTAGTGTGTGCCAAGTTTGTTGGCTGAGTAAGTTCTGTGATGGCCAAGTATAGTGAGTCGAGTGGCATGCAAGTTGTGTTAGAAATCTGAGGACATCTGGCTTGTACTAACTCAATGGGTAGAACATTTATTGCTTACCTACCTTGACCTTTCGAGTCTATAAAGGATGAACAGTTTATTCTTCATTTTACCTTTCAACTTTCACTATTCATGGAGCGTTTGAAGAAGTTGCAGAATTGATCTTAACAAAGTTAGCATCGAAGAATTTTTCAACGTATCGTCGGCAATCCTAAGGTGAACAGTGCAAAGTGCTACTTGTCGAGATACTCTGTTCTTCATTTTTTGAACCCTAATTTCAAGATTATGGCTGCAATCTCTTCCACACTAGTCAAAAGTATGAAGGGATAACTAGAGCAAGTTTAGTTAGTATGGAATGATGAATGTGCACCTCTCAATTTTTGAGCCATTCCTATAAATGCAATTCAGAGTGATCTGACCAGAGCTCTCTCATCCATTCCACCAAAGGTACTTATGATCCATGATGTAAGATCTTGTTACATGGTTAAAATTGGTGAAGTAGGTGATAGTGAATTGAGAAAATCCTACAGCAAATTGTATGTTGATGGAGTTCTGAAGGAAGATTTCAAACATTTAGCCGACAAAGGGTTAACTCATGCCCTAGATTTCCCACAAGGTTTCAAAGATGAATGGATTAAGGTCATTCTTAGCCAAGTTCATGATATGTGTATGTGGTTGGATAATGGACCAGTCAAGATAACTAAAAACATGATTGATCGAGTGACTGGATATCCTATTGTTAACGGGAAATGGACAATGAGAGATAACTGTAAAGAGGAAATTACAGTGAACACTGGAGCCGTATGGAACAACAGAGGTATGACTATCTCTATAATTAAAGACTTAGAACTTTATTTTGGAGTAAGAGTGATTGCACATAAGTTCTATCAGTCGAGTTGACTGGATAGTGTTCCTTGCACAGCCGTTGACCAGGCATGGAAGATTGTTAAGAAGAATCATACATATGATCTTGCCAAGCTATAGCAAACACAACTAGCCGAGAACCTATCATCAATTAGAAAATCTAAGAGCTCATCATGTAAGTTTGGTTCCTTACTAGTCTATATATTTTTCTTCATTCAGAATACATTTCCTACATTAGGAGATATCGTTTGGAAAAGGGATAGACCCATTACAGTTCAGATAAGTGAATGCATTGAGAAATTAGGAAGTAATTTCAATAGTATTATGGGGAACTATTTTGTGGATTTTAAAAAGAGAATGAGATTAAGGACTAGGATTCCTAGATCACTAGTGGAGAAGCACTATGAAGAAATTTGTTTTCTAGTTGACACGGATCACACATATATTCAGGCTGCGACACCTAGGGTAGCATGGTTGGAATCATTTACCTATGAAATTAACATTGATGAAGCATCAACAACCATCGTTGCACTCCTAGTTGAGGAAATTGATACTACAGCAGAAAGATTTGGTAATTATGATTTAGCAAAAGTAAAAATTTCAAGAAGTTTTAAGGAGGGAACCATGGAGAGAAAAAGGAAAAAGATTGTGAAAAATCTGAAGAAAATGATTGGTTTGAATAGTGATGAGGAGCCTGAGGATGCACCTTTAGGCCTATCCACTAGACAAGGAGAAGATATGTCTACAGAAGAGGAATTTAGTGCATCTAAGGAGATCACTGAGAAGGCTAAGGGTAAGAAATCAGCAATTGTCAAAGTAACCAAGCCGAGTAAAGCTAAATCTAAGGTTACACCTCCTGCAGCTAATCATCTGAGGACTAGAGCATCTACTGTTACTTCTCCAGCAGTACAACCAAAAGTATATGGAAAGAAGAAGGTTGGAGAAAGCAGTTCTGGAAAGAAAACTAAATTTGCTCCTAAAGCTGAGCCGAGTAAACCAGTAAAGAGACCGAGGAGACTGCACTTAGAGGAATATAGTGATGAAGAAAAGACCAAGACTGATGAACCTAGCAACATACCCACTGCACAATTCAAGAAACCTGCTAATATTGATGAGGTATGTGACAATTTGAGATATTTAGCAGGGTTAGCTACTTTTAAATTCATTAAGTACGAGAAACTGAGTATTGGAGACAAGCATAAAGTTCAGGAAGCACTTTTAGATATGATGAGCACTTTTAAGTTAACTCCTATAGAGATAGGAAACCATGTGTTGAATGAATTATATGAGTTTCTGTCGAGCAAATGGGAATTTGCACTTACTATAGAGAGACAGGTCAGGGAAGGTACATTAGCCAAGGTGATACCTAAGTTGACATCAAAACAAAAAGAAAAATTCATTGAAGGATATAAGAATAGGTTTTTTCCTAAGCTCAAAGGTTATACTATTTTGAAAAATGATATTGAAGGATTAGTACAGCAGAGTACTAGGATTTGGAAGGAAATCTTTGGACTGGTAGTTCCAAAAGACAAGAAATTTGATGAAGGAACATCTGATCAGAAGGTTAAAGAAGTGGAGATTACCCCTGAGCCACATATGACACAAGATTAAATTGCTACTGAACAAGACAAGACTAAAGATGCATTAGACTCAACAAATTCTGTTGATCTGACTGCAGACAGTCCAATTGACTTCACAATTGATGATTCCAGCAATTTGAATGTTGAGGGATAGGATTTTCCAACTGATACAAATATTGAGTCACCTATTAAGGCAACTGAGACTAAAGGAGGAAAATACACTGCATCTGGAGAAAGAACTGATGAGGAACTTGAAGTCATCAATGATCAGATAGGAAAAGAGAAAAATAAAATAGATGCACAAGAGGTAACTTCACAAAATCCACCTATTTTAGAGATTGTAAAAATAATTTTTTGATAGTGGTGTAGTGATGAAGGATAATACTGACAAGCATAAGGAACAAGAGGCAGTGCAAGTGTTGGTTGATCTACCACACTCTGCATCATCCACTCCCACAGGTCCTAAAACTGGAGGTATGCCTGATCCTCAGACAATCTTGACAGAATTGAAAGAGGCAATGGATATTGATACTGACATAGGAAAAGGTATTGATAAGATGCAGTCGAGCATCAGCTCACCAAAATTGAAGAGAAGAAAAGTTATGATGAAGAAGTCTCAAATTCTTGATGTCACATTAGATAAGGTAATTGTGATTCCACAATGGGATCCCAATGAATTTTATTTTGAACAAATAGGGACTCTTCAGGAATTAATTAAGAGGAAGAAGAGATAGGAAGAAATGAAAATAGAACAGAAGCAAAAGCAGGCGTTACATGATATCAAGGATATATTTGCAAAGGCTTTTAACTTCGAAGATGAAATGCCTCAAGCTCCCATTATTGATCAATTAGTTCACATTGTATAGAAGGTACCTGATGATGACATAAATAGCAATGAAAAACTTCTACAATGGTCCGAGAGGAGATTCAAGAGAAAAGTTCTGGAGAAAATCTCAGAAGAGATTGCAACGAAACAGGTTGAACTTTCTACTCTTGTAGGAATTTTGGAGGAAGTTACAACAAACATTTATTCTTTGTACAGGAAGCTATGTGATGTTGAATTCTTCACAAAGGATAGTCTACATCTTGTTGAGAAGCTACAAATAGATTTGAAATCAACTGGCAATACTTTGGGTAAGGATGCTACCTCTAGCTCCTTACATTCTACTAAGTTGATCAATGCACAATGAAGAATTGTCAAGCTTATGGATGAAGATGGTCGGATTAGGGAAAAATTGATCACCATTCAGAAAAACCTGTTGCCTCACTTGGAGGTAATACAGAAGGAACTTTCAGCTGCAAAAGAGTTGTCACAAAGAAATTAAAATCTCTCAACTACAGAAAGTTTAGTGAGTCTAGTTGCCGAGCTAGAGATAAAATTGGAAGTTATGAAGATTGCCAAGGACAGTTGGGACACTACATTTGCATCCACCCTAAAGCTTCATAAACTATTTTTGGACAAGTATAACTTAACCCCACCTGCAATCAGTGACAAAAACAAGGGGGAAGTTCGTAAGGATAAAGAAGTTGGTAACGATACAGTATGATAAATCAGTACTGAACAAGTATATTTGTATATATTTTGAAGGCATGTATTCTATGTAAATTTTTGTATGTATAATTCTGAGTATATTCCTAGGGGTAGTACTTTGTATACTTAGGCAACATTTTGATGGAATGAAATGAAGAAATGATAAGTGTCTTTTTGCCACTAATATCAAAGGGTGAGATTGTTAATCTCTAAGTTCTGTTGATGATTAGTGACAAACACTTAGTCATTTACTTAGGCAGTTTTAGTTGGCTATCACTGTGGCCGAGCTAAAACTATCCAAGGCCAAGTAACATTGTCGAGTAGTATCCAGGTTTCCAATTTGTATCATGCTGAGCCGAGTAGGATACTTAGTGTCGAGTGACAGAGATGTTAAGTGCCGAGCAGAACAATTTTTGTATACATGTCTGGATTGATTCAAACTTCGAGGATAAGTGTTTAGGCCGACTTGTATAAGCTTTTTGGGCCGACTTATGTACACATTTAATATTTTCCTATGAATTTAATTATGCATTTAATTTTTTTATCCTATGCATGACCTACTGTAATTATTAATTATAATACCTTGGAGGTATGAGTATTAGATCTTGATCATTGATCTAGATCTCGCTACCAAACTTGAATAGATATATAAGATTTCTTCTTAACCCTATTTTGTGTGTGTGGAGAGAAGTGGTGACTGCATTTTGAAGTGAAATGCACAGAGGGTTATTTTGTTAAGAAGCATGGATCAAGCAGAGTGATAGAACAGTGAACAGAAGAGTAAAGACATATCAAAATGTGAGATCACAGAAGGTACTAGAAAGAGGAGATCCATCATTAGCATCTGAGTGCATAACAAAGGATCTTTACTTGAAACATTCTAATCATTGTATCAGGTGAAATCTCTTAACAAAGTGGTTCTAGCAAACCTTTCTAAATCTCCTAACAGAGTGCTTACTTTATTGTAAGTTGAAATCCTATCATAGGGTAGATTGTAATGATCTTTAGCTCTTAACCAGGCAGACCTTTAACCAGGTAGATTGCATTTTGTAATCAACTTTTGTAGCCCTAACAGACACACTTTATTGCTGTAGTAGTGAAGAATTTTGTGGGTGTCATCCACATCCCAGTTTTACCTATTTGGGTTTCTGGGTTACCAAGTTCTTGTGTTATGAGTTATTTATTTCATTGTATGGATGCTATTTGATGTTACATTAGATTCATATATGTATGAATGTGGATCAGTTTGTTTTAAGTGTTTAAATTTTAAGATCTTATTCACCCCCCCTGCCCCCCCCTCTCAGTATCTTGCTTTCCCATTATTGTATTTCCAACACTTTCATCTCCATGTCTTTCTTGCTAGTTGCCCTTGCATCATACTCCCCTGGAAAAGAAATATCAATCCCACTTGAGATGAGTTGATGAAGGGTACTACCATGTTCTTACCACATATCTTCAAGATATGACACAGACCCATATTGTTTTTCATTATTTTAGTGTACTTCCCTTTAGGAAATCTCTCTTTCTTCAAATACACCCACAAAAGATCTCCAACCTCAAACTATAAGTCCCTCCTTTTCTGATCTACATGTTTCTTATATTTGTCACTAGACTGTTGTAGACTTGTCTTTACCGATTCATGTACTTCCCTAATGGCTTCAAAAAATGCCTCTCCATCTACACTTATAGGACCAGTAGAAGGTAGACTTATTAGTTCTAAGACTCCTCTAGGATGGAGCCCATAAACAATCTGGAAAGGAAACTTCCGTGTACTCCTATTGACAGTATCATTGTATGATAATTTGGCCTATGGTAGTATTGCATCCCACTTCTTTCCATGTTCCCTTGTGAGGCACCTCAAGATATTTCCAAGGGTCCTATTGACCACTTATGTCTTTCCATCCATTTAAGGATGGTAGGCTGATGAAAAGACAAGTTTGTCCCTGACTTTTTCAAGAGAGTCCTCCAAAAATGACCAATGAATTTTACATCGCTATCTAAAACTATGTTTAAGGGTAAACCATGGATCCTTACCACTTCCTTGAAGAATATTCCTACAATGTGGGAAGCATAATTTTTTTTTTTACAAGGAAAGAAATGTGTCATTTTACTGAACCTATCAACTATGACAAAAATACTTTCAAATCACTTTTGTGTTCTTGGTAGCCCCATAATGAAATTCATGCTCACACTCTCCCAAGTTCTGGATGGAATTGGTAGTGGTTGATATAGCCCTGCATTAGAAGACTTTCCTTTTCCCTTTTGACAAACAACACATGTCTCCACATACCTTCTGACATCTAATTGCCTTTCAGTCCAGAAATAGTGGTTCCTTACCAACTCAAGGTCTTATCCAACCCATAATGCCCTACCATTGCTCCATTGTGTTTCTCCTTTACTATGTTCATCCTCATTGAACATTTTTTAATGCAAATGTTTCCACCTTTGAAAATAAAACCTTCCCGCAACAAGAAGTCAGAAAACTCCACATTGTACCTATCATCAAAGTTAGAACAATATTTTTATTCTTCACCAAATTCTTGATCATTTTCATACATGTTCTTGAGAGCATCAATATCAACACTTTCCAACTGTATCTGAGATAGAGTAAGCACCCTCCTTCTCAATGCATCAACAACCTTATTAGATACCCATTTCTTGTGATTCAATGAGAAGGTGAACACTTGTAGGGTCTCTACCCACTTCATATGCCTATGACTCAATTTTTCTTGGCTATTGATCAAGCTTAGAGCTTGGTTATCAGTGAACACCAAAAATCCTTTAGGGAGTAGATAATGTCTCCATTTTTTCAGTGAGTGAACTAGTGCATACATTTGAAGATCATAAGATGAGTACTTTTGTTTAGCTTCATTCAATTTCTCACTAAAGAAGGCTATAGATCTCCCCTCTTGACTCAATATAGCCCCTATGGCCACATGATTGGCATCACACTCTATTTAGAACATGTTATTGAAATATGGTAGGGCTAGTACTCATTTTCTACTACTTTCTTTTTAAGGACTTCAAAAGACTCATATGTTTCTTGTGTCCACATGAATTTACATTTTTTATTCCCCTTAATAGTATTCAACATAGGTGCACAAATATGACTAAATTCTCTTATGAACTTCCTTTAAAAATTTTGCAAGCCCATGAAAAATTCTAACATCATTCAAAATTCTAGGTGTAGGCCAAGTTAGGATGGCTTTCACCTTGTCTTGATCCATCTTGAGTTCACCTTGTGAGATAACAAATCCCAAGCATATGATTTGTTAGTAATAACTGGGAGGGGGGGTGAATCAGTGGCCTTAAATTTTTATCCAATTAAACTTTAATCCACTAATCTATACTTCTCAAATTATTAAGTCCCTACAAGATGTATGCCTTTGAAATACTTGAAATAAATAACTATCTTTCGGTTTACCTTGTCTGTCCTTATTCTCCTTGATAACCGATAAGCAGTAAACTGTATTTATCGATACTCAGTAAATATGCAGATTATACCAATCAATCCATAAATGCATATGTAGAATGTAAAACATTAAAGTAATAAACCATACACATATAACACAAGGATTTTAACATGGAAACCCTATTAAGGGAAAAACCACTGGGACCGGTACCCTAAATTTTCACTCTTCTGAAGTGAGCCCTGTTAGAAGCCAACCCTATTAAAGGTTACAAACACACGGTTAAGTGTGACCTTGTTAGAGGATTTTTATACATAGGTTGTCACTTAGCATCTGGCATCTATGCTACCATCCTTGAATCGGTCTCTTGACTATCAATAGGCTTTATGCTAATCTTACTACCATCCTTGAATCAGCCTTCTTCTTAGACTATCAATAGGCTTTAGGTAAGACTGATGCTACTATCATGAGTCAACCTTCCAGTAATCTGTTAGGATACCTCAATTACAAAAGACTGTTAAGTCCTGCTCTGTTAAGAGACTTAATGCTTCAATGGTTAAACTGAAACAAAATGACCTCTTTCTAATGCAATTGAATTATAGATTTTTATATCTATTTACTTACAATATCTTTCTGATCAATGTATCAATTCAATTCCTTTGTACTTAACCTTTTCTGCTCTGTGATGTTGTGCTTTTTTGTTCGTTGGTGTCAGAAGAATTCTTTAGCTCTCCCTTAGCTTGATTGATCAGGACTGCATGAAGTTCATCCTTCATCAGTTTCTCTTCAACATCTTCTCTCAAATCACTCCCCCTTTTATCTGATTGCTTACGGGAATGAATTATGCTTGTCTCTTAAATAGACATGATATTCCTTAATTCTAGGTTCTTGATTCTTGATTCTTGGCGTGAAAAACAATCCAGCCAAATTGATTTATGGCTTTAACTCCTGATTTATCTCATAGTTATCTTCTTGCCAACTGTACAAATCAATTTCTTAACTGCGGTTGAATAAAGCAAATAAAACAGCTAGTTAAGTCTATCTTTTAGCTCTGCCAGCTAGATATTTTGTCATTTTCTGATCTCTCTGTTCTGTCGGTCAATTCTGTAGTTTGTCACCGGTGACAACTACCAGTTCCGTCGGTGTAGCTTCAGTTAGCTTTAGGATCTCCATCCATCAGGCATCATTGGATCTTTCTCATCGGGCAACACTGTTTCCAGCTCATCAGGCATCCTCTAATTTTTCTTCGTCAAGCAACACTATCTTCTACTCGTTGGGCATCACTGTGACTCTATATTTACCGATGGTGTGCACTCCGCCGGTGTAGTCTGTCACTTAGTGAATACTTGACTTTTATGCATATCTGAAATCATAACCTCTATTATATTGATTCTTTGAATTCTTTGGCATGACCATATAGATGATATAAAGTTGACATCAATGACAATACAAACCATTAACTAATTTAATGTCTTGCATCATCTTCAACTTAATCAATATCAAACATCCAATCAGTTATATGTCATCATGATCTCCTCTGCAAGAACAAACACTTGTCCAAATTGATCATTAATTTCTCCTTATGTAACCTTCTCAAAACCAGCTCTAGGTGTTGTAGGTTGTTCTTCTTTTCTCCTTCTAAAGATTAGTATATCATCCAGATACACAATTAAAAATTTCCCAATACATTCACTTATAACCTCATTCAGTAACCTCATCAATATACTCGGTGAATTTGATAAGCCAAAGGGAATAACCTTCCACTCATATAAGCCCTCATTAGTTTTAAAAGCACTCTTCCTTTCATCACCAAGCCTTATCCTAATCTGATGGTACCCACTTTTAAGATCAATCTTTGAAAAGTATTTAGCACCCCCAAACAATCTAAAATATCTTTTATTCTAGGAATTGGGAACCTATACGTGATTATTATTTTCTTAATGGCCCTTGAATTTGTATAGATCCTCCAAGTACCCTCCTTCTTTGGTGCAAGGACTGTTGGTAATGCACATGGATTGAGATGTTTTCCAATCATCCCTGAATCAAGCAATTTTGCAATCTATCTAGACATCTCCTCATTCTGTTGTGGGGTAAGCTTATAGGAAAATTTATTTGTTAATGTTTCTCTAGGGATCAAATCAATGCAGTGACTTATATCTCTGATAGGAGGAAGTGATTTAGGCATACCTTGAGAAATGAATCCTTTTTATTTTTCTAGAAGCTCTTGGAATTCATATCGCACAAAAATTTATCTATTTTTTCTTCCATAAGCACTTTCATCTGAAAATCCTATCTTGGGAATAGGGATCAATGCAAAACATAACCCTCCTTCTTCTTTTACCTCCTTAAGGAACTCCTTTCTCTCCATTGTCATCACCTTATCCTCCTTGTGCTTGGGTTCTTCATCATCTTCAATGAAAGGTAGCAACTCAATGGTCTTCCCATCTTTGACTATGGTGTATGTGTTTATCACCCCATCATGGTTACTTTAAAGGTCATACTGCCAAGGCCTCCCAAATAATAAATGGCAAGCATCCATTTTTGCAATGTCAAACAAAAGTTTATCCTTGTAGGTTCCAATTTGGAACTCTACCCAAGCTTTCTCTTCCACAACTTCTTGTTGTCCATGTGTTAGCCAAGATACCTTATAATGGTATGGGTGAGGGATCCTCTTCAGTTTCAACTTCTCTACCATCTCCATGTACATAAAGTTATATGTAGATGCTAAATCAATTAGGACTTTGCAGACTTTTCCAACAAATTTACAAGTGGTTCTGAAAAAAGACTTCCTCTAAGGTGGTTCCTTAGTTATGGGCCTCTTCAATAAATTCATCATCATCATTATGTTCTCTCCTCTTTTAGGGTAACCTTAATAATCTTGAGCATTCACACTCCTAAATGTAGTTGCACTCTCACTATAAGAGTTGTCTTGAACCTTGGTGTTTCTTCTTTCTCCAAAAATACTTGTGCTTGATTTATCTAGAAATCAACTAGCTACGTGCCCCTCCTGAATTAAATTATAGCACCTTATAGTGCCTCTTCCCTGATATCTCCCTCTAGATGTTGGTCTTGTTCCTCCAAAGTTACCTCTCTGATTATTGCTCTCATTTCTAGTATGCTCTTGGTTAGAATCCCCTAAGAATCTAAAACCATTTCCTTTACCTCTGAAAGGACTCCTTCCTCCTCTTTGGTTTCTTCCTCTGTCCCTATTGTTCTGGTCTTGTATCCTTCTTAACTTCTCCTCCACTTTCATTTCCAACTAATAGCATTTATTTACTATCTCAGGAGTAAGAAGGTTCAGCTCTTCTTGGATGGTGTACTTTAGTCTATTCATGTACCTTGCCACTCTTTCTTCTTCACTTTCTCTAGTTTTTATCTTCACACAGAGCTTCATGAATTCTTGTGTATAAGAATTTACATCTAAGTCATTTTCCTTTACCTTCTGCCTCTTCTTATGTATTTGGACTTGATAGTCTTAGGGATATATGCC
Organism: Thuja plicata; assembly: GCA_018584345.1. Taxonomy (NCBI): domain Eukaryota; kingdom Viridiplantae; phylum Streptophyta; class Pinopsida; order Cupressales; family Cupressaceae; genus Thuja; species Thuja plicata. Next base: position 826,161 of record MU223153.1, read on the forward strand.
TCTTTGATCATTAATAACATTCTCTTCCATGTAGCCACTAGTTTTTTTTCTTCCTTCACCCTTTCATCTTGGATGAAGTTCCAACAAGTCAATGCATCCCCTTTCATTTTTGACTTGTCCATCTTAACCCTCTAGTTCTCTGGGATGTCTTCACACTCAAAAAAAACTATTCAGGGAGTCTAACAAATCCATGATTAAATAAGGTTCCATCTTACCTGCAAACATTGGTAATTCCATCTTCACATCCAAAGTCCTCTCCATGGGCTTTAGGGCATTGAGAAGGGGTCTCTGGTCTGTAGATACCTACAACTCTTCCTACTCTAGGATCTCCTCTTCATCCCATTCCTCACCTTCACCATAGTCTCTACCCCTCTTCTCCACTTTACCCTTCAAATTTTATATCTCTTATCTCGTGGACCTATTCTCATCGATCATCACTCTACTATCTACCATTTGTTCCCTGACTAGCCTGGATAACTCCACATTAGTCATCCTTGTAGGGATCTCTTCTCCCTCTCTGTCTACCATCTTTGTTTAGATCCTTTTCCTAAAAAGATCCTCATATTCTCTGATACCAATCTGATGCAAAGCCCTTGGTATCACAAATAGGATTGCAAAACAAGTTCAATATGCTTTCAAACAAACCCTTCCAAAGGCTCTAACACCCTATCATCTCTCATTTCATCTTCTTTGTTTCTAGGACCATGAATAGGTCTCTCACCAAATGATTGGTTTCTCAAACTTCAAAAATCACTCTACCATTGGTAATTCATTCTCCTTAAACATCATTAAGGTCATAAGGGACTTTTAGTGTCAAGACAATCCCTAATTTCAAGTTCTACATTGCCTCCTAAGCATCTATGAGTCCTAGGGGCTAGTAGCCCTAAAGAGATATTTTTATGAGGATAAATTCTAAAGTTTCCAAAGGACCTATTAAAAAAAATACATATTCAAACACCCTTTAAGGAGATACTCCAAACCCCAACTTCACGGAACTTAACTCCAAGTTTACACACCCAGATAATACCAAGTCCCTACTAGGCCTAATAGCCCTATTAGGTCACTTTTACAAATAAAGTGCTCTACAAAGGATTAGTCTAATTATGAAACCAACTGGGACACTAAAGAGGACATGCAAATAGACCAAATATGAAGGCTCATACCTTGAATCCACCATTTATTGAAGTTATTCTCACTATAGTACTTGAGTGGACAGTCATATAATGATGCATGTCCCAATCTTTCACTTGCACAGCACCCCACTAGTCATCTCCCACTCTAAGACCACATAAGTCTTAAAGTACACTATCATACCTTTCAAACACATGAGTCTTATTTTTTCCCCATAGTGAACTTGCAAGATATGAGTGAAAATCTGTGAAACCCTAGGTATGGGAGGGTTTGTCGATTATTTTTACAAAATATGTTCTAACTCTCATTCCATTGACTAATTCAATCCAAACCAATTGCAAACAAAAGCTAGAACATAGTTGCAACTTCACAAATAAATATTTCTTCAAAATGAATCTGTACAGGATCGTACAAATGTAGAATACAGAGAAAATGCAAGATAGTAAATATGATTGTGCAAGTGTAAAACTTTACAAATTCATCAATCCCACTCATAATTTGAGTTTGGTTGTTTCAAAACATCTTTCCCAATGGTTCATAACTGGAATCAAAATGTTATGACTGTTGGCCTTGCAACTTCCACAATTTTGGAACATTGTTGAAAAGTTGCATTATGCAATATTTACAACTTTTGCATTTTTTGCATTTTTTAAACAAATTTAAAACCCCAACATATGGGTGTGACCCTTCGACCAAATAAAATTTAAAAATAGCTAAGGACAACTAGAAAAAATCCTCGAACTTTCGTAAACCCCTAGTGCCCATATGTTCAGTGTGGCTTATAAATCACCTACCTAGGACATTGGGTTATCAAATGGGGTAACTTATTAAAAATTTAAATCAAACATATTTCCTACTCTAAATAATTGAATTTGGATCTAAAGATCCTCTTTGGTCTCCATGTCTTTCTTGGTAGATTCCCCTGCATCATATTTCTTTTGAATAAAGAGCTAAATTTCTTGTTTGGACAACAATGGCCTCAAGTCTATTGTATTCATATTCATGCAAATTTTAAAGTATCATGGATATTAGTATTTTTCTTTGTTTAGGGATATTGGTTCACGAGCTTCATCTGAGAGAAGGGTTAAATTCTGGGAGCAAGTATTTGTGGTCTTGAATACATGAGATGGATTTGTAAATAGAGTTTTATGATTATATAAGTAAATTTTTTTGTGAAAGACATTATCATATTTAAATATATTGGTTGATTTTAGTTATTCATAGGGATTCTATTATGGTTTAATATTTGACTCTGTCGCCCTTGTTAGAGGCACTGATCTATGAGGCCTTGAAGTATTTTTAGAAACATTTTATCAAAATCTTTCTTCCTTTCATGTTTGCAAGAATAGGTTTACTTTATTCACATGAATTATGTGTTCTCAGTTGTAGCTAATGTAAGTGGGATTGTGTATGAGGTTGGAAAATCTTAAACACCCATTACACATAAGTCTGAGAATCATCCATAGGGTTATAAGTCTACAAAATATTGTTTATCAGTATAAATTTAGGGAATAGGATCACCCTCCTGAGTGTTGTGGACCTCAAAGAGAAGAAGGCATTTTTGTCTTGTTAATTAGTGTTTTATTTCCCTCGACTAAAAATCACTAACAAAATGGTGAATCTGCTGGGGAACCACTGAGTTATCTTTTGAGAAAGAGTCAAAATATTTAGAATCTGAAATTTGTTTCAAATCTATGCCTGGAGAAGTTTTTATTACAACAAGTTTGAAAGAGAGTGTGTGACTTTGTTGTTGGCAGAAACCCAAAATTAATTTATGCTTCAAATGACTTCGTGTTGTTTAAAATTTTCCTCTACCACGGTGGAGACTCTGAATGAAAAGAACCGGATGAAAATTTGAAGTATAAATTTGTGTTACTTAAATACTCTAGGTATTACTCAAAGTTTCTATGAAGATTTAAAAGTTCCCTACTAAGTGATTTGAGAACTAAATCAGGGAAGAATTAATAGTAATACTTCATACTTCCCAGTTGTTGTTTGCATTCTTGATATGAAAAAAAGAAGTATGTATGTTTTAGAATTTTATGCTCATTAGAAGATATCTCAGTTTATTTTGTTGTAAGCCATATTTTGTTTGTAAGTTTCAGGTCTCTTTTTGTAGAATAGAATTTGTAAAAGCATAAGTATTGGTATGTTTCATCTTGTGCATCCTTGTGTGATTCGTAATGAAGTCACACCATGTAATCAGCCCCTTCCATATGATTTGAAAAGTAATTTCAACATGGAGAGATACAGGCCCATAGACTTCAGCCACATACATGGTTTCTCAAATATTATACTAGTTGGGATGATAAGTGAAGTGTCAAAGTTCAGTGGTTTACAAAGTGAATTAGCTAAGAAACATTTGCAGAGATTTAGTGCCCTCATTTATGATTATGAAATTTATCATGAGTATGTGGTTATGAGAGTGTTTGTTCAATATTTAAGGAATAAGGCACAAGAGTGGTTTTCATGCATGTGTCCTATTTCTATCATCTCTTTGAAAGAATTTGAATCAACATTTAATGAACAATTCAGTGAGTGGATTAGTGAAGCTACCTTTCTCACTAGTTTCTTTGATATTCACATTGGAGGTGAAGAGATAGTCTTTGTTTTCAATCTCAGGTTTATGTTAACACTAAAGAAGATTCATGAAGGTTGCAGACCTCAGGATGCAATGAAACTAGTTATTTTCTTAGGTGCATTTAACAAGAAAATGAGCTACAAGATAATAAATGAAGAACCAACAAGTTTGCATGAGGCACTTAAAATTTCCATGAGTTGAAAAGGTTTCCAATTTTGGGATGATTAAAATATTTAAACCTAAGGCTATGAAACCTTATGATAGGTCCTATACAAATGAGGAACACAGTTTAGTTGCTGAAAATATTGCTTTAAGTAATTACCAACCTGCTGTTCCAGTTAAAACTTTTAATTTTGTACCTTGTTATAGTGGTTTTTATGTTTCTCATGAAGAGAAGGTTGATCTAAGGAGTTGCATAATCTATTCTAATGAAGGAAGCCCTCTTCATCCTATGCCCACTCCACATGTACTTGTCCAAAATGGTGCATATGAAAAGCCTCTTAAGATGTGTATACCCAAAGTCAATATTACAAGTGGTTGTACACCTGTTATCCCTTTGCAAGCACCATTTCATATAGCATATCAAATTGCTTCTCATTGTTCTTGTCAATAAAGTGTTCCTGATCCGGCATGCATGGTTGAGGAGGTTGAATCTTAAAATGAACAAACTAGTCATGTCAGCTTTGTTGAAGTTAGTAAAGATCTTAAACATGAGGATTTAATTTATTAGGACCAAAGTGCTAATAATTGTTATAGTTATGAGTGTAGTTATGTTGATTCTGATTTCTCTTTATTTGGTGACGATAAATATGATTTTGAAAATAAAAGTGGATTTAGTAAAGTCTCTAATCCACTATTTTATGAGGAAGTGGAAATGGATTAGGTAATACTTTTCCATAATATCTTTGAGAAGAGTTTATGTGGTTTCTAATCCAATGTATGAAGACACAATAGAAGAAGACCAAATGATGGATTGTCAAATTGAATCTAAAAATTATTTTCAAATATTTTCGAACCCTATCTATGATAAAGAAATCGAAGAAAGTCATATGGTATTATATCATGGAGCAATTGAAAAAAATTTCAATCATTTTTTGAATCCATTATATGACGAGGATGAAACATCACTACTAGATGAAGATACTATGCTAACTTGTGAAATAGATCCAGAGTGTTTCCCTGATATGCACAAGATTGAATATGATAATTTTTAATTTGATGTGCAAGATGAGTGTGAAGTAAGGAATGTTGATTTTGATCCTCGTTATGAAATTGAATGCTTTCAATTCCCAATTCAGTAGGTTGAGCCCTATGAATATGGTGATGATGTTGGCAATGAGAGATTCCATATTGTATATGAGCATCCACCATGCTATTAATATTACACATATGTTTCATATCATGATAATTTTCAATATGTACTTGATTACAAGGTTCCAAAAGATGCTAACTATTTTGATAGTGATAAGTATGGCAAAATGATGAATGATGCCAATTATTTTCATTGTGACCAGATTCATTTGAATGAATGTTTTCAGCTTAGTTATTTTGTTATCTGATGAAATTCAGATATATCATAAAGGTAAATATTTTTTTACTTGTTTAGTGTCCTAGGGCCATCAATTTAGAGGTGGTGGTTTTCTTTTCTTTCATGTACATTGTGCCAAATAGCTTTGTTCTTTTTTAGTTGTGTGGTCTGGTCCCCAGAGATATAGATCCCTCATGCTAGTTTAAAACTAGTTGTCCCCAATTAGAGCCATTGTGGGTACTCACAAATTCTTAAAAACTTGTATTGACCATGTGAAAATTTTGGCAAGGCATGAAGATTGGACCCCTGAAAACTATTTGGAGAAGCCCACTTTGAGAGTGAATATATAATGACCCAGTCAACATTATGAGGAACCTATTTGGGGTTACGTTAAACACTTATCATTTAGCCTTAGTATCTATTTGTATCCTTATGTGATTAGTTTTGATGTATATTTCAAGTACCTAGTTAGAGGGGTCTGCAAAGGGTTGACAATATGCACATGTTCAGAAAATTAAAGTATCCCACTTTGAAGGCTTATATCTCATCTCTAGTTATTCATTTACATAAAAGGATCATTTTTGTATCTTTTAATCATGAAAGACAACCTCCAAGTCAATTTTGAGACCCTAATGAATCCATTTGATAGGTTTGTCAGATCAAATTTGTTTGCATTTATTTAGGTTTGTTGAGTGTGCAGTGTCAAAGTTACCAGAAGGCCTACTTGAGGGTAAATAACAATGAACCAGTTAGTCATCAAGAAATTCCAATTACCTTTTTTGCATTACATCCATGAAGGTGAAATCATGTGCACATTTCTAGATTCTTAGAAGTTCATTTGCCACGTTTTCAAAGTCCAATCCGGATGCAACTTATTCAGGTTTTCAGGTATTCTACTTTGCATCTGTCAAGTAGCTATTTTCAGAGGGGTATAACTTGTGGCATATTGATGATCAGGAAAAACCAGTTGTTCCCCATATATTGTAATCATGGAAATGAATCTCTATATGCATTTTCAATCCATGGTTATTTCATTTGACTTTTATTCCAAGCCAATTCCAAACACAATTTATTCAGTTTTCTTGGTTACACAATGTTACAATTATCAGAAGGCCAATTTCAAGGATTTATAACTTTTGTCCTAATGAATTTCATATGAAACCACTTATTTTTCCATAGTGTTGGTATCTCAAACTATTTTTTTCCATGGGTTCAGGCTCCTGAGACTTTGCCTGATATTTTTACTAGATCTATATGAAATATAATTTATTATATTCAAGCATGTCCATTTGCAGAGAAAATGAAAGACCCAAATTTTGAGATTAAAATCTCTCACCTCGGGCACTATTATGCAAATCCATTCTATAGTGTGATTCTAGGTATATGAAATAACATGTCTACCAGTTGCCAAGGTCCTCTAACATGATTTGGTTAGTTTTTAGGGCAGTTGTGGAGGGTATCTACTAGTTTTGATCACTTTGCAGGGTGATTTAATAACAGGTTTTAATGATTATATGCTTCAATTTTTCAATCCAAATGCACATGGGAATAATTAAGAATCAATTTTAAAGGCCCAGTTGTTTCAGTTCAAAAAGAACATTTAACCGAGCCCACTTGGGGACCCGACTTAGTTCATCAAGTTGTGACTTCAAGATTAAGCTGATTATTTTAATATGTTTACAAGGTATCTTCAAAGAAGAAACTAGACAAATTAGAGTTTTGGCACGTATTTTGAAATAGTGGTCAGAACAAGGCATGGACGCCCATCAAAGTAGAGATTAGATGAAATCAGCTTATGTGAATCCGTCCAACCTTTCCTAGAGCCCTTGCTTCCTGTACAAGTTGTGAATACCATGGTAGAGATGCTTGCAGTGAAGGCAACTAAATCAATGATCTTCTAATCATAAAACAAAGAAATATGCAAAAGCCCAAATTTCCTTAGAGAAATAAGAAGTAGGACATCCATTATATAGAAATTTGAAAGAGATGTGACATTATGGTGTTCAACAATATTCACCAATATTACAACCATAATATTAAATATCTACAACTATCAACTACAAACATAAATATATACAACCATATATTTAATATGGGACTACACAGTCAAGAAAGGTTGCTCCAAATTCAATAAAAGTTGCCCAATGGGCATTAATGTTTTCATTCTCCCCCATAATGACCATTGGGAAGAACATGAAGTAAATATCTAAGCTTTTGAAACCTTTCACGAGCTAGAGCCTTTATGAAGATATCTACAATCTAATCTTTTGTATTGTAGTACACAATTTCAATCAAGCCATGTTGAACCAATTCCCTAATATAGTGATGTTGTATCTCAATATGTTTGGTTCTACTATGAAAAATTGAATTCTTTTTCATTTGAATAGAACTCTTTTCGTCATAGTACAATAAGGTAGGTTCAGTCTGAATTTGGTGTAAGTCTTCTAGTACTCTTCTCAACCATACAGTTTGACAAGTTGCTGATGTTGCAACTTTATATTCTTCCTCTGCTATAGAAAGTGATTATGTTGGTTGTTTCTTGGACTTCCAAGAGAATATTGCAGAACCAAGGCTAAAAGTGTAGCCAAAAGTAGACTTCCTATCATCTGTAGAACCTACCCAATCTGAATCTGTATAGTCAACCAATCTGCTATCCTTTGAATGCTAAAAGTTGAGACCATAACTCAATGTCCCTTTAACATATCTGAGAATCCTTTTAGCTACATCCCAATATATTTCCTTAGGCTCAGATATGAACCTAGAGACCAAACTCACATAAATGTGATATCTAGATGAGTAGTAGTTAAGTAGATCAAGCTTTCAATCATTTTTCTATATAGAGTGGGATTCACTAGATTTGACACATCTAAAGTAGACAATTTAAGTCCAACTTCAATAGGTGTTGCAACTGGTTTGCAACTCTGCATATGAAATTTTTGTAGGATATCTGAGGCATATTTTTTTTTAGACATAAATATTTCATCTTTGCTTTGCCATACTTCTATACCAAGAAAGTAGTGCATTTGTCCCAAATCTGTCATTTCAAACTCAATTTTCATGGCTACTCTAAACTCTACAAATAAATCTAGATTATTCCTTGTGTAGATAAGATCATCAACATAGAGAACTAAGATAAAAATATCTTTAGCTGATATTTTTATATAGAGATTTGGATCTGACTGACTTTGTGAAAAACCTTTCTGCTGTAGGTATGAGTCTACTCTTGAATACCATGCTCTTAGTGCTTGTTTGAGACCATACAAGGCCTTCTTTAATTTGAAAACATAATGTTCTTTAGAATGTATTTCAAAACCTTTAGGCTGTGAAACATACACTTCCTCATCAATATATTCATTCAAGAAAGCACTCTTCACATCCATTTTTTAAACTATCCAACTCTGTTGAACTGCCAATGCCAAAACCAATTTGATAGTATCCATTCATGCTATAGGTGCAAATGTCTCAGTATAATCAATACCTTCTTGTTGAGTGTACCCTTTGACTACCAATCTAGCCTTATCCTTATCAATGCTTCCATTGGATTTATACTTTATTTTGTACACCCATATTGTACCAATCATTTCCTTACCAAGAGGTAATTGAACCAAATCCCATGTATCATTCCTGTCAATTGTTTCTATTTCACTGTTCATTGTTTTAACCCACTCTTATTTTTCTTCAGCTTGTTCAAATGTTTGTGGCTCATTATTTTCCATGATTTTAGACATTAGTGCAAAATTCACTTTTGCTTGTGACCTTGTTGTCAATTTTTAAAAATTTGAATCCAACATAAGAGTTGATGGATGGTTCTTTTATGATCTTCTTTGATATTTTTTAATATTTTCTTGCTCCTACACTAGATAATTCAGGTTCTTCTTCTTCTTCATCTTCAATGTCATGAATTACTATCTCTTTTCCTTTATTTCATTTTCTTTGGTATATTCTTCTAGTTCATTGTATACCACATCTCTGCTTATCACAAGCTTTTTTTAAATTGGATCATACAATATGTATTCTTTATTTTCAGTTCCATAACCAATAAAAATACATTTAAGGACTTTATCATCTAACTTAGACCTTTTTTTTTTCTTTTGGTATGTGTGCATAAGAAAAACATCCAAATACTTTGAATTGTTCAGCACTTGGCTTTATCCCAGACCATGCTTCTTAAGGATTCATTCCCTTAACCTCTTTTGTAGGACTTCTGTTTAGAAGATACATAGTTGTGTATACTGCTTCTGCCCAGAAACTTTTATCCAAATTTTTCTTTTCAACATACTTCTTTCCATTTCAACAACTCCATTTTACTATGGAGTGTAGGAAGTAGTGAACTCTCTCTTGATTCCATGATTTTTGAAAAAATCAATAAACTTATTTGACTTGTACTCACCTCTATTTTCTGACCTTATCACTTTGATATACTTACCACTTTGTTTTTCAACCAAATTCTTGAACTCTACAAATTTTCCAAATACTTCTGATTTTGAAACCAAACAATACACGCAATTTTTTCTTGAGTAATCATCAATCAAGGTTACAAAATACTTGGATTTGTTCAAACAAGGTGTTTCCATAGGACCACACAAATCTGCATGGATTATCTCAAGATGTTGTTTAGCTCTACTGGATTTTCCAATAGGAAATCGTATCCTATGTTGTTTTCCAATAATATATTTTTCACATACCTCTTTTGTGTCTTCAATGTATGGTATACCTTCAACCATTTTTAATCTTTTGAGTAAAATCAAACCATTAAAACTGAGGTGACCATATCTTTTATGCCAAATTTTACTTTCACTCATTTCACTAGACCTTATTGCTTGGTTCCCATGAGTAAAAAGAAGTGGAAACATCCTACCACCTGTCATTTTTTCTCTTGCAATAACTACATTTTTGTTTGATTTATCTCTTATTATACACTCATTTTTATCAAAAGTCACTTGATAATTTTTCTCTAACATTTGTCCAACAGACAACTAATTCTTTTTTAGTGTTGGAACCAATAGTGTTTCATTGATATACTTCACTTTACCATGTTCATTTGCAACTACAATAGTACCCTTAACTTTGCTTCCATGAGAAATATTGTCTCCTAGTACTACTACACTTTGATGTTTATGATCCAAGCAAACAAATAGATGCTCATTAGATGTCATGTGTGAAGAAAATTCAGAGTCTATATACCACACATTATTTTCACTTGCACTTTTATTGAAGTAATAAATTTAAAAAAAAATTGTCTTCAACAGTCCTATGAGCACTTCTCTTTTATGTTTCACCTTGTTTAATCCAACATTCTAAAGCATAATGTCCAAAGTTATTGCAATGATAGAAATGGACATCCCTTTTACTATTTTCACCCCCATAACTTCTACCTCTTCCTCTTCCTCTTCCAGCTCCTCTGAAGTTGCTACTTCTTCCTTTGAAATAATTTCCTCTTCCTCTAGAATTGCTAGACTCACCTTTGTATTCATTCTTATTATTATCATCATATTTACTATGACTCTCAAAGAATGTGTTTCTTTTTCCTCTTATATTTTCTTTAGATAAAAATGCTTACTCTAAGATTTATTCATTACTTTTCATTCTCTCTTCAGTAGTTAACAAAAATTCCACTTAATTCATTAATTTCCATGCTTGAGAGATCCTTAGATATCTCAATTGTGGAAACCACACCTTCAAATTTTAGAATCAAGCTTCTCAAAATATTTTCAATGACATGCTTTCCATCTACATCTTCCCCTAGTAGTTTCATCTGACTCACTAGACCTTCTACCTTTGTTAGAAATTCATTGACAGATTCACTAGTAGCCATTTTTACATTTTCAAAGTTTTTCCTCATTGTTTGCAATTTAGCAGTTTGTGCACCTTGATATGCATTACTTAATATTTTCCATGCTTGCTTGGAACGAATAGCACCACTTATCCTAGGAAAGATAGATTGAGTAATTGCACCCTAAATCAAGAATAAAGCTTCATTATCTTTCTTTATATTTGCTTTGTATTCCCTTTTTGTTGGTCATTAATGCATTTATATCTGCTATCTCAACATATTTGTTTTGAACAATTTCCCACAAATTATTATATTTGAGTATAGTTTGCATTCTAGCACACCAATATGTAAGATTTTCTCCTTCAAAGATGGGAATCAACACATTAGACATTACATTGCCTTCCATATCTGTCATAAAAATATACACAATGACCCAAGTGCTCAACAAAAAATTCAGGAGAGATCTCTGCAAATGAATACTCTCCTCGTCCCTTCAAATGGGACCCACACACATAAAATCTCTCTTTTTCTTATTATTTTATTTGAGAAATAACTATCGGTTACTACCGATAATGCACTTAATTACAAAAATATTATTTTCCAAATTACAAAGAAAAACTTTATAACTCACAAAAACATCCAATATATCATTTCCTTCTTAATTAAAACTCATGTTTCCACAAAAGAGTTTTAAGGCTTTTTGGAAAAATAACATATTACTGAAGCTTAAATAAAAGCTAAAAAAAATTATCAATGTAAAAAGGCAAGTTTTCTTTAAAAAACTTTCAATAATCTTGTCTCACTTCTCGCTGGAAAGAATGGGAAAAAATTACAGTAACCTCCTTTCAAGTTGCAAATGCCTCCACATGGAAACCTCCTTTCAAGCTCAAGCTTGCAGCAAATAAACCAATTGCAATCAAATATGCTGATATTTGATCTCGAAAATCTCTTAACAAGGTGATTTCCAAGCTCCTCTCCAATCTTTAACTTGCTCTTTCATCTCTTCTAGATCACCTGCAATGAAAGACAAATTTCTCAACTTGGCTCTGATACCAAATGAAGGCAACTAAATCAATGATTTGTTGATCATAAAACAAAGAAATATACAAAATCCCAAATTGACTTAGAGAAATAAAAGGCAGGGCATCCATTATATAGAAATTTGAAAAAGAGGTAACATTATGGTGTTCAACCATATTCACCAATATTACAATTATAATATTAAAAATTGACAACTATCAACTACAAACATAAATATATACAACCATATTTAATATGGGACTACATAGTCAAGAAAGGCTGCCCCAAAGTCAATAAAAGTTTCCCAATGGGCATTAATGTTGTCATGCAGGGTAGTGAAAAAATAATTAGGCATGTCAACCATCAGCATTACTTAATAAATGGGATCTCATGGACACCATATTTGCAGAATATTTTTGAAATGCACTTGTTGAAGCAGCTTCAGAAACATTCATATGAATCCTTCCTTCTTGTGTGTGAATGAAATTTATGTAACAGGGCACGTTAACCACTAAATACTCGAAAGATCTATGACCTCATAATTTGTAGAGATAGTAGGATATACATATAATAGATGTGTCAAAGTAGCATAGGGCATTGGAACGGGGTATTGTGTGTGTCTTGGATCAATGAATTCAATAACCCAAACCAATATTTTTTTCTTCCAAAGTTTAGTGTGAGTTTTGAACGAGTATGGTGCACATTCAAGGCATAGTGTCAATATGTGTCTCCATTTTTGAAAATGATTTGAGTAACTTAGAGGGGAGGGGTGAATCATTTACCACAAAAACAAATCCAAGTCCCTTAGATATCTTAAACAAATTTATCACTCTGCTCAGTTAATAAAATATATTATGTTGTTACTTGGTTAACAAGGAAATCTTAAGATATTAAATGTGTTTAACCTTTAGTGATTAAGTGTGGAAACATAAAGTATAAATAAAATAATATGTATACAGATGACACCAATATTTACCATGGAAACCCAATTTGGGAAAACCACCAATTGCAACTAGTTACTATTTTTCACTCTTCTGAATTGAGCCCTGTTAGGATCCAACCATGTTAAAGGTTACAAAACACACTGTAAGGGGTGACCCTATTATAGGATTTAATTACCCTATTAGGAGTGGCCTTGTTAGAGATCTTCAAACACTTCAATGTAGAAATGCTACCTTGTGAGAGGATTTATGAAATACTGTTAAGTCTACTCTATTAAGAGATTTGATCACTACTACAATTGTTAAAGACTAACAATGATTTTGACCTGATTGAAAGAAGAACTGACTTTGCAGATTCAAATCTCTATTCAGGCTTTAACTGGATCCTCACTAATCAAATATTCTTTTGCAACTCGGTCTGGATATTCTGTTCTTAACCAGAATTCCCTCTTTCTTCACCTTCACTCTTCATATCAAAAAATCTTTCACACATTAAATTTAAACTTGACCTTGTATATATATGATATCCCTTGTCAATTCAACTTGAACACCCTTCCAAATGATATTAAAACTTAAGTCTTTCAGCTGCAATTAACCAATTAAACATAAAGTGTAAATTGATGCTAGTCGGATGACACTAAATGCATAACTTATTTAACACTGTAATCCTTTGATGCCCTACCATTACTCGGGTAAAACCAAACTTACTATATTTCCTGAGTGAACTCGGTTAATGCATAACTTCCTTCATTAACTGAAAGAGCTCAGTTAATATAGAAAATCACTTGGGCTGATACTAGAGTCTTCTTCAATGCTTGAGAGATCTTGGCATACACTGATTGTGCTTGCTTAGGTTTAGACATATGTGTAACATCACTAAATTTGTGTAACCTCAATGACAATACACAATTGAATAATTGTCTTCAACAATCTCCCTCTTTGGAATTGATGGCAACAAAACATGTCATTATACAAATAATTTCAGAGCAACAAAAACAAGAAAAAAAAATTATAATGTCCTTAGCTTCATTCTGATTCTCATCCAGAAAACTCCCTCTGTCTTCTCAATCATTGAAATACAGATTTCTCCCTCTTACATTAATCTTTTTTTTTGATAAAATTTTCCCTCTGACATACTGATTTCTTTGGCATGACATCAATAATCTCTCCCTCTTTGACATCCAATGCCAAAGACTCCATCCAGTGAAGTTGTAATGAACATGATGTACTAATTCATATGCAATAAGATCTGACAAAATACATCAACTTGTTAGATCTGCACTATAGCTACGTTGATGCATCACTAATCTATGCTTTAGTGAGCCTCAGTTAGGGGAATCACCCCTAGCTTTCCTCTAAGATACAAGAATGTATCCTTAGGTAAAGGTTTTGTGAATAAGTATGTAATTTGTTCTTTAGTATTCACATATTCCAACCTTACTTCCTTGTCCTGAACCAATTCTCTCAAGAAATGATACTTTATTAGAATATGCTTAGTCTTAGTATGCATTACAGGGTTCTTTGAAATGTTAATAGCACTAGTGTTGTCACAGTACATAATATCTGGTTATTTGATTTCCTCCTTCATACCTGACAAGAGTTGTTTGAACCATATGATATTTGAGAAATTCATTGCTGTAGAAACATACTATGCCTCTGCTATAGACTGAGAAATGCTATATGATATTTGAACCATTAGAGTATCGCATGTGATACCTAATCTGAAAATTGTAATAGTAAGTAGATTAGAGTGATTACCACATACCTTGCGACATGTGTAGTGGATCTGAGTTTATGGTGGTTTCATGGTTATCCATGAGGTTTGTAATTATGATTAAGTTGTATTTGATATGTTTAATCAGATGGAATCTTTTGTTATATTGTTAAGTTGTGTTTTTTTTTAAGTAATTCAACGTCATGGGACCCTTGAGTCATGTAATCTATGTGAGTGTAAGACATGTGTATAAATGGTAATTGCTTCCGCATGATTGTATATTTCTTTATGTTAACTTTAAAAAAAAAAGATTATTCAGCACACATAGTGACATGTTTATGTTAATCTCTCTTGGGCTCCCTAGCGGGGTGTTACATCTGGTATCAGAGCACTAGTTTCTACACTAGGAACTCTGGGAAGTGTACACTCATTAGGTTGAGTCTAGCTTAAACTAAAACTAAAACATACACATACTACACATTTGTTGTGATGTATTGCTTTATGGTTTATTTATTTATTCTTTAGTTTATGTTTCATGCTATGTGGTGAGATTTATATTATCTCTATTTGTTTCAGGAATTATGCCTGAGACACGTACAGCTAGAGGTCATGGTAGGGGTAGGTCTGGTTCCCATGGCTGAGGGCGACAGACTAGCTCCTCCACTAGTGTTAGACAGGAGAGGGAGTGGCATCAGGACAGGGGTGAGCAGAGGAGGGAGAATCAAGATGAGTCTGGGGGTTTGAATATTAGGTAGATCCTGTAGGCCATCCTAGATCACCTTCCTGAGAGAGATAGAGTGGAGCGAGAGGCATCTCATCACTCCCAGCAGCAGGAGGAGAGAGAGAGAGATCCAGGAGCCCTCGTAAGAGGACTTTATCAATGGATCCAGCAGTGGTGGCAGCCAACCACATGAGAGACTTGATGAAAGGGAAGGCTATTCCTTTCGCCAAACAGGATTCTAGATTAGAGGCAGAGACCTGGTTGATTGCATTAGATAGAGTATTCATGATGCATCTCTTTAGTAGCAATACTAAAGTGAGGTACGCCATCATGCAGTTGACTCATTTTGTGGCTATCTGGTGGAAGATAGAGGAGCAGAAGCTTGGACTCCGCATGGACACCATTACTTGGGAACTCTTTCTCAAGAATTTCAGAGAGAGATTCCTATCTGATCAGTGGAGGCAGTAGAGAGCTGATGATTTTCATAATCTTAGATAGGCAATGATGACTATGGAATAGTATGACCGTAATTTCTATGAGCTCCAGCAATATTTCGAATATAGTAAGGATACTGCATTGTTGGTACAACATTTTGTACAAGGGCTTAACACTCGCATTATACAGGACATGAAGCTCTTTGAGCCATCAGACCTATGAGCTACGGTGATTAAGGCCACTTTATCAGAGGCTAACTTGGCATTAGGCCATGGAGGTTGGACGGGTGCTCCTACAGGTGGTGCATTTGGTTTTGGGGTTAGAGGTAATTAGTCTCGAGGGACTGGGAACTTCAAGGAACCCCCTAGTTCCTTTGTTGGTGATCAGAACTCACAGCAGAAGGTGACTCCTCAAGGTCAGAGTGGTGGTACTCACCCTAGGGATTCTTGAGGTGGTCCGCACGCTAGGCACAATCAGTATAGTCAGCCTGCGCAGAGCACATAGCAAAGTATTGGTAGAGATGGTTTCTAGTAGTCTAGTGCGCCCTCCAATGAGAGAGGAAATTTTAGAGGCATAGGGTGTTTCACCTGTGGTCAGTTTGGCCACATTGCGGTGAATTGTCCACAATGTGCTTCTCAATTTTCTGAGCAGAGACCTGCGACTTTCGAACCTACAGTTGGGAACGTCGGTAGATCTCACAGAGCATATGCAGCTTTGGAGTATCATCATCCAGTGTATCATCCTCCTGTGATTGATCCTACGGGTAAAGGACCTGCAACGGGGGTTCAATTTCTGATAGTGGGGAATGATCCTCAGAGTTCTAACCAAAGAGCAGGGAAAGGTCCTGGTGGCGAGGTTTTGTTGACTGGGTCCGCCAACAGTCATAAGTTGTCACCGAGTACCGGAGGTACCGACCAACTCCACCTGTAAAGGTATTCTAGGGAAAATAGATTCCCCAGGCCTTCAAGCACCTGGGTGTTGGGTCACGATAGTGTGAGGCTTGGTTAGGAGAGGTGACTATTTTCGAGGGGGATAGCTGGTTTCTTCAACTCATTCTCTTTGGAGATTCAATAAGGTAAGGTTTCCCCTAGCATTCTACACTTAGCAAATAAAATGAAAAAGATCATGTAGGGTTAGAAACACTTCATCTAACTATAGTCATGTTTAAAGGTCCAGAACATCAATAATACTCTGACATACTACACTAAATACCGAAGAAATACACAACCATCAGCTAGTATTTTATCAGTAGCGAGGGTAAAGAGGTCATTGATCTATTTTAACACATCATAGTAGAAGACATAAAGAACATAAAACATGAAATACCATTAACTCAGAAGCAGGAATGCCAACAACATCATTGCACATAATTCTTCCTTCTTCATTAATGTCTCTTCTAGCAAGCACTGGTGCGTGATACAATGGTGGCTCCAGGGGAGCGTCTAACTATTGAAAATGGAACAATGGAGCATTGAGCTCTGCAACTAAAAATGAGAAATCGCCTTTCTATTACTGTGGACAACAAAATTATCAATTTCGCCGACCCTTGGGAATGGGCCGGTCTAGCTATTTATACAATTCTCTTCTAACCCTAACCCTATTTTACATCATGTTTCAATAAAATACAATATCTAGGGGTCGGTACTACCTGCGCCACCCTACAAAAGACCTTAAGATGGAATAGGCCTGCTCTGTTAGAAGAATGAGACAAGAATATACAGAGGAAGAATCGGCCTCGAAAAGAGAGCCAGGAAGGAAAAGGAAGAAAGTAGGTCCCCCGGGGATCGACGAAACATGCCTCATAAATGGGAAATGTGGCACTCTGTCTCCAATGCGCTAGGTGTACCTCTAAGCGGTGCCTCGAGAAGACCATCCTGTCATAAAACCAACTATTGAGTCGACGTCCCCTTAATGTAGCCAACCACCTTCTGACGGCCTTTATTAACCACTTCTAAAAGTGATCGGTCGGCCTCGGGGACCGAGACACGGATCACTTGAAAGAATACAAAATTTTGGATTCAAAACTCTAGGAGTCGGGAACTTACGTCCCCAAACGAATAAAGAATACCCAATGTTTGAGTTTTCCCCGGCCTCCAGAGAAAGCTCAAGGTTGTTTATTATCATTGAATGCCTGGAGGAGGTGGGAGATGCCATCTTCATCTATGTCTTTCAGGCTGGCCCTTTGGTACTTAGCCACTTCAATTTGTTCCCCCAGGTCTGGAACATTCCCTTTGAATTCATCAGCCATTTTTGCCACATCGTGACCACTAAGTACCATGCGAGTTAATTTTGTCATTTGGGCACCATATATCCCCTCCGGGGATTAATATCGGGACTTCATTATTTCATCAAAACTTCCCAAAACTGAATCCTTTGGTGTACATGTATCTGTGCTGAGGGGGTCGGCCCCGGAAGTCTTTATTACAAAAGACTTATATAAATTGAAAGAATATTTTACCGCATTGACTTTCTTGTGTAGGGTCCCCACCAGTTGCTTGGTTACCTCCAATGTGAGGTCAAGTCTGGAGTGTTGGGTCCTCACAAAATTAAATGATTCATCCCCCAGAATTTTGGATTCAGAAATCATTTCCTCTCCCAGGCTAAGGAGTTCTTCGAACTCCACCTTCCATGCTTGATAATTCTTGATATCACCCTCCCATAGTTCAATAAGAATTTCTGTCTGGTGTACAACCTGTCAGGCTATATATAATTCTAGGAGGGTGGATACCAGGAAACGCCGGGTTGTTTCCTATCTGCAGGGCGACCCACTTGTCCACTGCCTGGGCCTTCTTCTTTATTATTCACAGGGAGTCTATGTCACTCTGCGGTAGATCTTTAGAGGTGGAGGCCTCCGAAGGAGCGGCATTGATAGGTCGAGCCAGCTCGGTAAGCAACCCCATAAGGTTTGTGTTCTTTTCCTTTTTTTCTTTGAGCCTCTGGGCTTCTTTCTCATAACGATCTTCTACTGCCCTAGCTGCCTCCTTCAGCAAGTCCACCTCACCCTGTTTTCCCCTTTTACCCAGTGATACCTCTGCAACGTTGTAATCTCTGGGCTCTGCGGTTGCTTCATCGGCACCCGGGAGAGGTGTCGCCACAATGGCGACTGTTTCTCCGCCCAGCCTAGTTCAAAGAGTATGAACTATCCATGCTTTCCTGGCCTTTGGTGGGGCCTGGACTTGGGCCATCATTTCGACCAGGGAGAGAGGAAATCTACTAGTGGTTAAAGCTTTTCTTTTTCTGCTTTCTATTAACCACTGAAGCGGTAGGGGTGGCCTTCCTACCAGAATCTATTCCCTTTGTTCTTCCCTGGTGTCCTGTGGCTATTTCTCCTCAGTGGCGTGGACCTCATCTGTCCCCTTCCTTGTGTCTTCTTCTGTAGCAATATTTTCTTCAGCAACCTTCATCTCCTCAGCCTTGTCCTCTGTATCGATTGCTTTGTCTGGAATTTGGTAGGCTTCCTCGGGGATTTCTTCTTCATACTGTTGTTCTTGTTTCTCTTCCTCTACTGTCGGGGCTTCTTCTTCCATTGGTACATCTTTTGGTGGTAGGGGAGGAGTTGGGCCGAGATTTAAAGTTTGGGCTTTGGTAATCACCTGCCCGAAGGTTGCTCCTGGGAGTGGCCCTTGGAACGTGGCGGCTGGGGTTATGGTTATTCCTGAAGGTCCAGTTCCCTTGGCAGAAGCCATTTGTTCACCTTGTCTTTGTTGGTCCACCCCCGAACCCTGCATTTCTAGAGTTTCAGAGGCAATCTCTGGCTCTGGCTCTCTTTCTTCTACCTGCTTTTCCTACTCCTACACAGGCTCTTGTTCAGGAGCTCCTTGCTCTGTAGCTTCTTGTTCTACTCCTGGGACTTCTGTCCCTGCTTGTCTGGTATCCCCCTGCAAGTTTCTGAACTTGTCGGTCGCAAAGACATCATCAAATTCCTCTTGCAGAGGGGGACTGGCCGGGACTTCAGCAGGCTCTGTTTCCTTCTCTAGCTCTGGGGAACTGGAAGAAAGGATTTCTACTTATTGGGCTTGGGATGCTTCCACCCCCGGCTTTTTATTAAGCCTCTTCTTTCTCTGGGTAACCAAAGGTGGCCCCACATCCCTTATTTTTTCTGCTTCCATGGGATCCACCCCCGTTGCCTTCACCATTAGGGTTGCCAGCGATGAGGAGGAAGAGGGACAAATTGGCCCGGCCATGAGCGGTGGAGTGGCCAGCCGTGTTATTAATTTCTCCCTCATCTGCTGGGAGGCTACCACTGATTGTTTGATCTATTTCTTTATGGGGACTTCTTGAGTAGAAGGGGTCGTATCTATCTCTTTTCCCTTATCCATTCTCTACGAAGAAGTCCCGGCCCCCGGAGTTAATTTTGGTGCCAGTTGGGCTGCTCGGCGGGTACTTTTAGGGCACACCCTTTTGAAGTACACATGACTTAACTCGACCACCTCCCGAGTGAAGTCCTCAATTGTAGGCCCTTCCTGGGCGTCCCAATTTACCGATGGAAGGGTCATTTTATCGATCCCCTTTGCCTTGTACTGGGGATCAATGGTGGGGGCGGTGTCTGAGAAATCCTCCGGGAACCTCCGGAGCTTCAACTTATGCATCATGTCGGTCATCATTTTGACATAGTGTCGGCTCCGCACCTACATGTCATCCTGGAAATCTACCCAAAAATCCTCCATATGGTCGCGATGGGGCTCTGAAGCTCGGGGCAGTGCCGTTGTAATCTTTTCGTGCGGATCAAAAAATTTTCGCGCCAAGTAAAATTCTTCCAAGTTGTAGCTTTTCAATTCATTATCCGCTTCTTTTGCGATGGTCAGGTTGCATGTGTAGTTCCCATAGGTGATTGGGAACGGAATGTTGGGTATCTTTTTCAAGGCAAAGAGGGTATGTACCTCCATTATTTGCCTGCAGTATTCCAATAGCACGATCTTGTACCCACAGTGTTTGGACAACAAGTAGGGTTTCCCGGAGAAGCCGACAACCCTAATATAGGTGTGCTGTTGGAATTGGATGTAGTAATGTCCATAATTCCAGACCAAATTCATCGCCTCTGAGGATAGGTGGTATCCTACATCCCGGGTGGGTGTGAGCAGATGATAATAAATGAAAGCGTCGTTTACCTGGCAAAAATTGGAAAAGATGGCTTCTCATTGAACTTGTGGGAAAAAGTCCCATGATGCCTTTTGTCCGAGGCCAATCCTGAGCACACCGTCTGTAAGTAGGCCATGGGAATGGGGCCTCTACTGCACTAGGGCCTAGAAAACATAAGAACTCATGTAGAATTTCTTCTTCCTATCCAATTGAAGGAACTGGGAGTCGATATGGTTGGAGATTATTGCTGCCCAGTCAAAGTATCCTCCCTTGGTCGAGATGCCGAGGAGGAAGTAATACATCCATTTTGCAAACTCTTGGGCAGAGGGCTGCCCAAAGAGCCGGGCTAATGCTATCATTCCCATCTGAATGCTCTCTTTAAACTCAGAGTGGGGGATCTCTATCTTCATTCTCTTGGGGTCCCTCTTTGGAACCTTGAGCCAATGGGTATTCATGTATACCCAGGCTGCATCCTCCAGCTGTGTGAATAGGGCCAAGGCATCCATCCTTGTAACCACTGAGGCCTTGGTGAATTGTGGGATTCCCAGACCTGCTTGGAATGTGTCTGGGTCGAGGGATACCAGAGGAGTAGGGTATCCTATTGGTTCTGTGGCTGCGAGCATAATAGCCCAAATAGAAGAGTTGTAGTTGGTGGCCAATGTCAAGATAAGCTTCAGGGATTGCATAGAGCAAGGGAAATAAGCCACCTTGAGGATTCTGGAGTCCCCGACATTGATTGCTAGCTGATCTCCAGCCTGTCACTGGATGTACATATTTTAACCAAGGCCTGCATTTCTGGCCATGTCCCGACGCTGGTGTCGGTAATAAGTTTGACTTTGGACTCGATCTTTAAGCCCATTATGACATTGTCTTGCACCAACTTCATAGTCAGGGGCATCTTCTCCAGGGCCTTCTCCATTTTGGATTTTACTGCCGCCCTGGTGGCCGCCGCGGAAGGTAGCTCTGGACTTCTGGTTGGAGAGGATGCAGATGCTTCAGACATGTTTGGGAAGTGAACTTCGGGAACCTGCGAGACAAAGCGACCGTCAGAACGTATTAACAAATAAATATTTTAGGGTCCAGAGATCTTACCATAGTGATGCTTGTTGTTCCTGAAAAGTTAGCTTCATTTAAAAAGAATCAAAAAGCACACGCATTATATGAACTTAAGATTTTTACTAAACATCCAGGTCTGAGGATTTTATCACACTTGGTAAAGACACGAGATGGATGATGGTGGGAGTCCCGAAGCCCGGATAAGTAACCATTGGTGAGGACGTGTAAAAATCCAAGTCATCAAGCCCATGTGGGCACCACGTGCATAGGTATTAAATGGAAGTTATGGCGATGACGGGGGAGCCAACTAACTGAATGCGCGAAAAGTGAAGGCCACTTGGTTGGAATTGATTATGCGCATGGGAAATAAATGAGGGTCTAACTGGTTTTATGGAAGAGAGAGAAAACCACCTGTTTGAAACTGGTCGAGAGCCGAGTTTCAAATAGGTGGTTTTCTACCCTGAAACGAGTTCATGGGTGGAAAACCAGCAACACAGGCGACTCGACAACCTTGCCAAGCCACCTGGAAGGATATAATGAAGGTCGAGGGATATATACATGAGAACAGAGGGATATATACACCAAATATATACAAATGTACACATATATACATCATCGAATGACGTCCGTGGGGGGAACCAGGCAAGGCACAAACCATCTATAGCTTTATACATATTCTACAAACTGACCACTTCTGCGCAGAGGGCGGATAACCCTCTGGCAGAGAAAACCCACCAATGGGCGACAAAACTAGAAAATAGGAAACAAACAGAATAGAAAGACAACAAACCAAGAAATGAGGAAGAAGAAACACCAGGCAAGCGAAAAGAAAAGAGGCGGGAACAGAAATACCAACCTGAGAACGCCGAAAGGTGGAGGAAAGGAGGAAGTTACCGCGGGAGCTCTGCAATAGCTACAGCTATCAAAAAATCACAACCGCCACCATGAAGCACTCACAATCACCTTGGAAAGGATGGAAACATTAAGCACTGATTATAGCTAACTCTCTGCAAATCGCTCTATAATCGCCCTGAAATCGCTCTGAGTGCTCAAAAGTTTTAATCACGGTAAATGTGAAAGTGACAGATAAGTTCTATTTATGCCCGTGGTAAAAAGGTCAATCCACCTCCTTCCGGAAATCCCCAAACAAGCAAACCTTCGGACCCCAGGCCCGGGGATTCCTCGCGACGATAATCCTAAGAACATCGTGGCGAAGAATCCCAGAGTTCGGAGTCCGGTTCCTGACAAAAAAAACAACCTCCAGGATCGGAGTCCCAGAGACAGAAAACCAAACAAACAAAACACAACAACGGGGAAGAAAACCCCAGAGAAAGAAAACAAAGGGAGAAAGGCAAGGCAAGAGCCGCAAGCAAGAAACAAATAAGAGAAAAAAAAAAGGGGAGGACCCAACATTTTGCACACAAAATGTAGGGACGGGGATGTAGGGCATAACAGGTCCTATGGGATCTACTCGTTGAGTCTTATATGACTCATTAGGATGTTTCATGTTTATGGGAGTTGTATCCCTATTTGTTTTGGGCTTCCAGGAGTAAGCCTAATCCTAGGGGGGGTGGATGTAATACACACTCATGTTTTGCTTTTTAGTTTAGGATGTCGTACTCTTTAGGCATTGGTTTCAATTGTTTGGCCAAATTCTTTTAGGCTACTTTCATGAGAGCTGATATTATTTCATTTGATGATGATACATGTTTATGATGTCATGATTTTACCTTATGCATAGATAGATGTGATGATGTTATCATGTTGATTATTATATGTCAATTTTAGATTATGATATACTTCCCCATACTTGCATGTGTATGGTTGTCTTATATGTGAATGTACTTTTTGATGTGTTGTTGTGGTAGAGGACGAAGACATAGTTACTTGCTTCGGCGAGATCCACACTATCGACCGATCCCTATCATTGATTGCGATATTATATTATGTATGTACATGCATGTTCTTTGATGATAGGATTGCAAGTACAAGGCATCATCTTTCCTAAATTGGCAGGAGTGAGCGTGCCCATAAATATTCATCTCAATGGTAAAGAGGGGAGGTAACATATAGATCCAAAACCCTAACCTAAGCCTAATCATCCTAATATAGGATGAGTTTCAGTATGACTACCTTACCCAGATTTGTCTAGGTTGACAGAATTCAAATACCCTCTCTCTTGTGTTTGCATGTGTATTGCTTGATTATGTTTTCAGGTGATTTTTGGATTATTGAGTGATTTTCCATGTTTAGTGAATTAATGGATTATAGTTGAATTGATGATTTAATTATATCTTAAATTTATTTTAAATAATTAATTAAATTGAAATATTTGAATATTTTGATTTAATTAAATATTTAATTGAAAACTATATTGTATGTGCTTATATGATTAATTAAATAATTAAATATTTGGTTGCATGCATTATTGTGACATAAATATTTAATCTATTTAATTAAATATTTTATTAATTACATGTGCATAATTGTATTGAAAAAGTATTTCAAATTCAAAATATCTCAACTTGTAATTAGGAGTCTAATTTGAGTTGTGGCAATAAAGGATATTTTATTCAATTAAATTGGATTTACTTTCAATTTTCAAGTTGAGTTAAACTAGGGATTGACTTGGGAGTTGGCATTCACCTTTGCATGTTTTGGAGAATTTGAATCTCTTTAGGGGGAATTGGTCATTTATTCTCTCATAATAGGTTTTTGAGAATTGGAGAGCTCTTCATGATTTTGGGGTTTTTTGAGGAATTGTGGATTGTTGTGGATCTTGGTTGCTTCAAAGTTTCAGGATTTTCTATTGCTTTTGTGTGTGTGTGTACGGATCTACATTGTGTCAGATCTGTGGTTGAATTGGGCTTGAGGGTTTCAGATCTACATACATCCTCCAAGCTACATTCTTTCATTTCTTGCATTGGATTAAAGGTAGGTTTCGTTTGCCTTGCATAGATTCAATTTCATAGATCAGAGGCTTTCTGTGATGTTTTAATGCTTGTTCTTAGATTTGGCCTTTAAATGGCTTAGGGATGTTTTCTATTTTTTTGGGTGCTTCTATTAACTCTAGATCTCTATTTCTTTCATTCTCTATAATCTTAGCATCGTAGGGTTATGCTGTCGAAATTTCGGGAAGAAATTCCCTCTAGATCTCCTATAAAATGAAAAATTAAACCCTTGATATAGCTTGTACTATAGAAGAAATCAAATTTATAATTAATTGATGTTGGTTGGTTTTCGGGGTTTTTGGGAAGCTTGGATTCGTTGTTTTCATGATTATGTATTCCTTAGTGTATTATAGTTTTGCTATCAAAATTTTGTATTCATATCTCACATAAATCTCCTTACATTTGAAAAATCATTCTGCCTATAGTTCTGACTATAGAGGAAAAAATAAATATTTAGACTTATGTATTTGCATTGGAAAAATTAAAAAAAAAAAAAATACCCACTCTTTGTAAAAGATACAAACTGGTGAACAAAAATAAATAAATAAACCCTTTTTACTTTTGTTATTCATTTTCGGATTAAATTAAACTAAAAAAATAATAATATAAATATAAATAAAGTAAAGTTCTTTTTGAAAAAGAAAAGCGCAGTTTGAAATTTCTTTTAAAGAAATTTATTTAAAAATATATATATATATATGTTATGGGGGGGTGGGACCCCATCCCCACACCCCCCGCGCCATGATTAGCGCGCAGCCTTTAAAGCTGCAAGGGTTGTTCGGTCGCCATCGACGCCGGTGGGGGTAATTAAGAGGTGATGGTGGGGGGAAAACCGCGTGGGTCCCCCCTACGTATAGTTGTTAGTTTTTTAAAAAAAAATTTATTTTATGTTTATTAAATACAATAAAAACTTTTATTTTTTTTAAATTCATTTAAAAATTAAATAGTTTTAAATTAATTTAGTATATTTTATTATTATTTAAGTTAATTTTTATTTATGATTTAGTTTAATACATTAATTAACACATTTTTCCTATTTATAGTTTTTAATTTAATATATTAATGGTTAGTTATATTTTAATATATTAATTATTAATTTAAATTAATAGGTATTATTAATTTTAAATTAGTATATTGATTATTAGTGTAATTAATTTTATCAATATGTTTTATTATATTACTTGAGTTAAATGTAGTTGTTTAATTTAAGTTAAACAAGTTGATTTTTAATTATGTAATTATGAGGTGACTCGAGGTTTTCGAATCGGGTTAATTATTTTGAAATAATTAAGGGATATTTTGATTAGATTTGTTAATCACAAGAGGTAGTTGTAAATGGGTTTTTAACACAAATTACCCTAATTATTTCAGATTAAGTTTTGATTAGATGAAGTTTATATTTAAGTTATCTGTGGATGATTACATGAATATAGTTCATTTTTCAGTCCTTTAGGACGTTTTGGTTTCTATGCATCTTATGGATCTCTTGTGCTTAGCTGTGTTACTGTTGGGGGCATTAGACGACCTAGGATGTATACAAAGGCTTGGGGTGTTTATCTTTTCTGTTACTTCATGGTGTGTGTGTTGTCAGATATTACCCTAAACTGACCATGATGACCCTTTCAATTATGTACCTGTGTGTGTACCTATGTGTGACCATTCCTGCTATATGGGATACTAATTTGGGGTACACTAGGGTTGTGACCTATGCTAGATCTGTTAGGATCTCTGAACTTAGGGTAGGTTACCTAGATGCATAGTAGGAGGTGGCTTGCAATAAGTTTTGTGTCCGTAAGAGACTACTGGGTTGCTTATTGTGGAGTTTCTTAATAAGTGATAATTAAAGACATATTTGAGAGATTAAAATGAATTAATAAGATGTGTCCTCACCCATGCTTGAGTGCTAGTATAGGCTAAGATGGT
>MU223153.1:853410-865993 GCA_018584345.1 Thuja plicata
ATTAGAGTATCGCATGTGATACCTAATCTAGAAATTGTAATAGTAAGTAGATTAGAGTGATTACCACATACCCTGCGACATGTGCAGTGGATGTGAGTTTATGGTGGTTTCATGGTTATCCATGAGGTTTGTAATTATGATTATATAAGTTGTATTTGATATGTTTAATCAGATGGAATCTTTTTTTATATTGTTAAGTTGTGTTTTTCTTTAAGTAATTCAATGTCATGGGACCCTTGAGTCGTGTAATCTATGTGAGTGTAAGACATGTGTATAAATGGTAATCGCTTCCGTATGATTGTATGTTTCTTTATGTTAACTTTTAAAAAAAAGATTATTCAGCACACATAGTGACATGTTTAGGTTAATCTCTCTTGGGTTCCCTGGCGGGGCGTTATAGATAGCTTCCTTCTAGTATTTGGTTGCAATATTCTTTTCAATCATCAAGGTCCTTTCACAATTCAAAATAGATATGTTTCTTCTTTCTGATATTCCATTTTTCTATGGTGTACCAGGGGTAGATACTTGTCTCTTGATTCCTCTTTCATTATAGATTTCACTGAACTCATTAGAAATGAATTCACCTCCTCTATCATATCTTAGACATTTTAGTTTCTTTCATGTTTCCTTCTCAACTCTCGCAAGGTACCACTTAAACTTTTGAAAAGTTTCTGATTTTTCTTTGAGAAACATAATAGTCATCATTCTGGAATTATCATTAATAAATAGAATGAAATAATTCTCTCCAGTGTAACTTGTTGTTCCAGTTGGTCCACATAGATCAGTATCCACTAACTCCAAGACTTCTTCAGTATTGTAATTCTTTCTTTTGAAACTAGTTTTTCCTATCTTCCCAATTTGACATTGTTTGCATAGTGCCAATGCAGGTTTCTTCAAAATAAGAACACCTCTTACTCTTTTCTTCTTTCTTATGTTGACCAAGTTATCAAAATTCACATGACGCAATATTTTATGCCATAACTAGATTTCTTCTATTTGTGCAATAAAACATAAACTTTTAGTGAGATCAAGATAGAATATATTACCTTTTGTTTGCTTGTCAGTTCCAACTAGGTTTCCCTTACCATCTAGGATCTTGGCCTTACCATTCATGAATTCTACCTTGAAATTAATTTTATTTAGCTGTGCCACACTTAGTATATTACGCCTTAGTCCTTCAACACAATAAACATTATCACATTTGATTCCTTCAGTTAGAGAAATACAACCTTGACCTTTCACATATAAAGGTTCATTATTCCCAAATCTGACACTCCCACCATCATAGTGCTCAAGATGTTCAAATTTTGTTTTATCACCAGTCATGTGGTGAGAACAAGCACTATCAATTATCCAAGTGTCATTAACATGACAGAAAAGTGTAGTATTTTAATTTTCTTCATTATCTAACTCATCCCTAATAGCAATGTAAACCATTTCATCTTCATCTTCATCACTATCAGAATATTTTGTAATATAATAAGATTTCTTACCTTTGTCCTTGTAGATTTTGTAACTTTTGAAATATTTCTTGCCTTTGTATTTGTTGCACTTTCTCTCATCTTTGTCTTCTTTGTTTGGACACTTAGCAGCAATGTGGCCAACTTTGTCACATGAGAAGAAAATCAACGGTATTCTTCCTTTGTACTTTCCTTTTCCTTTGGAAGCTCTGTTTGAAAGTAGTGCTTCAAATTTGTCCAACTCAAAAGTTGTTAGCCTTCCAACCAATGCATCTAGATTTATATCATTACTGCACCTCATCTCTTGAATAGCTAAAACTCTAATTGCATAGATAGGAAGTAAAGTTATCAATACCTTACTAACCATTGTTTTGTCTTCTCTAATGGCACTGACACTTTTCTTACTTCTGTCACTATATTTTGTAATATCTTCTCCTTTCATTTTCATATGATCAAACTGACCTCTGAGACTCTTTGCTTTGGCTCTCTTTACATTGTCATCTCCTCCATGGATATCATGTAGTTTCCTCCACATATCATAGGCAGTAGGGCAGTCCTTGTCTTCATAAAATTCTGAATATCTGAGTGAAGAAGCTATGTCAATCATCATTATGTTGTGATTCTTCATGTCCACCATCTAATCCATAGATATAGTTCTAGGTGGTTCCACATACTCGTGGTCCAAGAATTGCAAACCAGTATCTCCAAAAGTAGATAGATGTAGCCTCTATTGGAAAGAATGGGAAGTGCGTACTGAGAGGGGAGGGGTGAATCAGTACCTCTAAATCTTCTATCTCTTTTAACCTTTATTTACTGTGTAATCAATTGTATAACCAACCATCTGTTCTATACTATCTTTTTGTAAGATATATCAATTCTTAAACTTTAATAAACATCTAAACATTCATCAAAATATTCATGAAATTAATTGACTCATAACACAAGATATGGTAACACAAAAAACCCCTGTTAGAAGTTAAAAACTGCGGTGGGGATGGTACCCACAAAAACTTCACTATCTGCAGAATGGAAGGGGTCAGTTAAGGCTTACAATTTGATCACTTCTCATGATCTACCCTATTAGGAGTATTATGTGGAGAATTTTTAAGGTCTACTCTGTTAAGAGCTTAAGCAACACTTTTTAGTGTGCACTCAGTTAAGAGATTTACAATAGGATTGTGAAATCCACCTTTCTTGAAAGGATTTGTTCTATTTGCTACACTTGTTAGAATGTAGATAAAAATACTCATTGACTTGAGTGTATGCAATCTAAAAATTGTTGATTAAATATCCATTACAAATCACATGTAAACATGTATCACCTAATGTGATTGATTAATACCTTTGTACCTCGGTAGCCTTTGTTCTTGGTTCTTGATAACCAATTTCATCTTTTGTTGTTTTTCTTCTTGAAACTCTCAGTCTAATCCATAGATGTGCTCATTGGCTAAATTCATCCTCTCATCCTTCTCAATGAATGATTATAACATCTATTTGTAATATAAGAAATTGGAAGATGTATATTGAATATGATGGGTAAGGAAGATAAGATGTTCCATTTAACCTCAAATACACAAAGGAAGGATCCAAATTGATTTACCCCAATGGAAGGTTCAATGCATAAATAAATCAATCGATTGGAAATGAGAATAAAGAGGAAGACCTTAGATTCTATTTTATAGAATAGAATATGTGATAAATTTAAGAAGATTAAGAACTTTAATTGAAATGAATTGAAGAAAAGTACTAACCTCAAAATGCTATAGATCTAAAGAATACTATTTTCGGGTGTTTACAGTGAGTTTCTAGAGAATCTACAGCCAAATTTGGATTAGAAATAGAGAGATGGACAAAACCCATAAATATTTTTTTCCGATCTGGCTTAGTTTCGATTTTAACCCAAAATTCAATGTCACCTTTAGCCCACAATTTTTTATTCCGACCCAGAATTTTTGATTCTGACCCTAAACAAAATGTCGATTCTGACCCAGAAATGAATGTCACCTTTGACCCATAATTTCTTATTTTGACCCACAATCTCCAATTCTAACCTAGAACAGAATGTCGATTCTGACCTAAAATCTCTTACAAAAAATTTGTTTCTAGATCCCGATAGTTTGTTGAAAAGGATATCCGAATCTGGACTCTAATTCATTGTTCCAAACTTGTCCCTACAAGAAAATTGGTTTTTTATTGGGGGGGAAGGGTTTGCCTTGTTCGAACCCTGGTTTTGGAATTAACCTCAAAGTACAATTGAAATTGCATAAATAATCAAAGTAAATGAACAAATTCACCTTGCTTGTATAGAAACCCTTGTGGCGGATTTGAATCTGTGGATCCACAAGTATGTATGTACGAAATGGATGTAGAATTTAGATTGTCAGATGTAGAATGTCTCAATTCAATTGCTTGTAGATCTTCAACACCAATCTTGAATGGATCTTGGAATGGGAAGAGGCTTGAAGGAATATGGATGGAGAAATCTTCAACAAGAGGGCTTCATAGAGCTTGAATCCTTCAATGGCTGTCAATGGATCTCCTTGATGAATTGAATTCTTAAATGAATTTGAATGTTTTAGTTCTTGATATTAGATGCTTTCTTCAATAGATCATGCATAGAGTATGGATGAAATTCCTTCAAGTCTTAGATTGTTGATGATTCATGGTTAGAGAAAATGAGAGGAGAAGGCTTCCTTATATATGAATCTAGGGCACAATCTTCTAGAGAGGCCTACATAGGAGAATTAAATTTCAATTAGACCTATATCTCTAGAAGTGGACCAATATTAAATATAATTTAAGAAATTTTTCTCCGAAGACTGAAACAGCTGACCCGAAAGCAGGAATTAAATCTTTCTGAAGACCGACATCCGAAAACCCCAGAAACTTGAAATCTGAGCCTTGGTTCAGAAAAAAGGTTGTTTATAACCTAGTTCAAGGTCGAGGTTGAACTTGACCTAGAAAGGTCAATTTTGACCCTGAGGTCAAAAATCTCAGTTTGCAGTTTAGGGTGTTAGAAACATATTGGAGAAAAGTGGGAAATGGGGCAGAACAAGGGAAAAATCCATATCCAAGTCAAAGACCCATTCAAGGTGCTTGACATGACCCAAAACCACTTAATTTGAAGACTAAACTAGTCTACAATGGAAGTGCTTCCATTTTCTGACTATACATTTGGCCCCCACTTTAGCAAGAGTATGGACTCAAAGCAAACACTTGGTAAAGGAGATATGAAGAAAAGATAATCTTATTGAAATCAAAAGGGACAAAGGAATCCTCAAGCCCCCAGGGACTTAAGTCTTTATCAACCCTTAGATCATGATAAGAGAGACATCGGTAGTTAAGGAGAAAGAGAGAGAGGGTGTGATTACCTCATCAAATGAGAACTTATGTCACATTGTGAACCACACAAGGAAACAGTGCAACTAGAAAGATGGAGTTGAACCGCCTAGTGAATCTGGCTACTCACTAGTCAACCCATCAGGGAGATCCAATCTTAAGGACACCTTTTGACCTTAAGGGATGAAAACATTGTAAATTGAAACTGGAGGGATCAAGAGATCCTATAAGGTAAAAATCTTTGCTTTAAGGATTAGTCTTTAATCCATAAAGGGAAAAAATTTTAAGTTTGAAAATATTTTGAAAGTGTGTGTGTGCAAAAAGTGAGTAGAGCATATGCCCCCACATTAAAGTTATTTCTAACACTTTAACAGGAGAAATGGATTTAACAGAAACATAAAAAAATTCACTAATTATGTTTCCACTATGAGATGCCCCCAAATGAAGACAAATCAAGGGAAATAATACATAAACATACAAAGAACACATAAGGGATCTACATACTATGGGGTCAGTATGATCGTAAGATAATATGTATATATAGATATGATATTATTGCAAATGAATTGACATCATTCCCCAAAGAAAGTAGAACTACAGCCACAACGGAGGAAAGAAAACTCAAGAGTTATGAAGAAGATTCTTTCTGGAGCACAACATGGAGACCAAAAATAATCAGTGCTACCATGTCGCAGATCCAAGTGGACTACACAAGGAAAAAATTTATGAACATCTAGGTGCACTTTCAATATGCCAATTTTAAAACTTTTGAAATCAGTTTTCCCTAATGTGTTCTCCATTTTTCCTAACAATGTTTTTGTGAAGGATGGAGATCAAAGTTCTAATGTATATGTGAGAGTTCCTATGTCCCAATTCATGTTCATTATTTCAAAATCAAAATTTCTTGAAGCTCCTCAAATGGTTCTAATTGTTAGAGACAATGCAACTTGTTCATAATATATTTCAACTAGTGGATTAAATTTATGTTGATCATAAAGCCTAGCATAAAGATAAGCATTGTAAAAAAAGACCTGATGAAGAGTAAGAAAGAGAAGTCATGAAAGATCTGAGTGCTAAAATCACTATGCTAAGAAATTGATCAAAGCAATAATAAAGTCAATGTGCAAAATTGCAAAGAGGAGGAAAATATGCTTTTTCACAGCCAAAGTTGTGTTTTCCGCAAAGAGAGGCTGATGTCATGTTTTCCACAAAGGAAGAATAAATTTTCATGTTTTCCACTATGGAAGTAGAAAATGACCTCTAGTAGTCATTTTCCACCAAGGGAGAAGTCCAAGTTCACTTTTTCGCCAGTGCACTCAAATGGTGATTTTCCACCAGGAAAGTGAATTTTAAAAATTTGGAGGATGAAGCAGCAACAGCTAAACTTGGAAATGATTGTGGATCATGGTGTTAATGTGACCCCTAATCCAGTCTGTGTTGATACATAATGATAGAATAATATAAAGCACAAAATGTGAATGGAGAAGTCAAATATGTAAAATCCAATATGAGGAAGCAAGTGAATGCATAGAAACCTTAAGACATTGGCTGAGACTCTCGTATAATCATCATGACATGTAATTAAAAAGGGATGATTATTAGGTTTGACTATGTTGAAGACTCCCCATGGCATACACATGAAAATATCGAACTCAACAAATGTACAACCCAACCACTCGGGTTTGGTGATTGAAGAGGTCACTAAGGATGCATGATATTCAAAAAAGAGCGCCCATCGTAGAGATTATCACGCGATAATGAAAGACTAGGAATTTCCAAAGCCACCCGAGCTCATTACTCTCACTTTTTGATAACTCTTCCTGTCCATGGGAGGATTGACATCATTAAAAGATGACCGAGAGTGATTTTTTCACCAAAAGAGGTAACCGAAGAAAACATGAGCTACAAATGATCTTCCCTCCACCAGAAACAAGGCATCAGATGTATAATAGAGCATATGATTGCATAAAAGATGGAAAGTTTTTGACCTATACAAAATCACGTAAACAATCTTACTTAAAGCCACGACCTCTATTTCAAGTATCGAGTATCCAAGGGCTCGAAGGAATAATTCCCATGTCGAGTGCAAAGAAGAATCATACCAATTGATTGATGAGAGGTCCACACCTTAGTAAGGACCAACTATTGATGATGCTTGCGTGCAGGTATCAATTCAAATGATCAATCTGAAGCCAATATGAAGAATAGCATGGGCATTCATTAGACAATGGTCTATACTCAAAAAAAATGAAAAAACACCATTTGGCCTGACTCTATGCAAATGTTATGTGCCTTATGGATAGTGTGAGGACTGAAAATAGAGAGTTCAGGTGGAGATGTTGTCGTTCCTCTAATTAAACAACAATGTCCAATCTGGGTTAAAATATGATTTGTGGAGACAAGGGAATTGCATTGACATATTCCTTACAAACAATAACAGGCAAGTCACCACCTTTAGGAAGCCAACTGAAACCAATGGTGAAGACACGAGTACTTGGTCATGAAGACAAATACCATTCAGTGAAAACAAAAGGGGATGAGAAATGTATATCAAGGGAGCTTCAATTAAAGTGAAGATGGCAAGTAGTAGGTAGCTTCATAATAGATGGTCTACTCCAACAACTGAAACTTTAATGGCTTGAGATCAATACATGAAGAGGTGTTGATAAGGATTATCACTCTAAATCTTTCCCATAATTGAAGCATAAGAAAGAGTCGATCAACATCACACTTGACGAAGAGCACATGTTCCTGATGTATTCAAACTAAAGGTACACCCAAGTCTCAAAAATTGGAGGATCGGATTTGTGAGTATGAAATAGAATTTCAAGTTTCTGAGCTTCTTTCAGACATTCATGGAGATACCAGTGGCACTATATGTCCTCTGCGATGAATATATTGCCACTCAATGCTAAGTATATAATGAAGTGTTGTATACAGAGAAGGGATATCATGGGAAAGAATCAACAATGGTCTCTGCTGAGACATCATTAGTTGAATTGTAAATTTGTAATATATGTAGAATG
This sequence comes from Thuja plicata, assembly GCA_018584345.1. Classification (NCBI taxonomy): domain Eukaryota; kingdom Viridiplantae; phylum Streptophyta; class Pinopsida; order Cupressales; family Cupressaceae; genus Thuja; species Thuja plicata. Next base: position 861,236 of record MU223153.1, read on the forward strand.
TAAAATAATACCAGAGTGTATATCGAAAGTGTTGGTTAAAACATTAAAGTCATGTGGACACATCATGAACATATTGACAGATTATAGTTTTTCTTCTTTAAAATGGGGTCTTATATTTGTGTTGTCATACAAGATGAGTAATCAAGAAATCACTTTGGTTGCATGAGTAAAGAGAAGAGACATTTGTCACATGGGAAAAAGAATTATTTTGAACTAATTTTAATCTCCTTTTCAAGAATGTGGATCAAATGTAAAGAGAAATACATAAGGCCAAAAAAGATGATAAAAAGAATCAGTTATGAAACTAAAAAGTCACCGGAGATAGGGAAAGTAAAGAGGCCCAGTCTATATTAATTTTGATAAAAATAGAAATTGCAAAAGATTGAAAGACATGGCTTTTTTAAATAAGAAAGGGAATTCTTTTGTAATGATTCTTGGAGGTAAACATTTTACATAAATTATTAGATCAAAAAGGCAAAGGAAAAGAAACAGTTACAGCACTGAAAAGTCATCGTTGGAAAACTGAATGGTTATGAAGGGGTCTATTTATTGTAAAATATTACCATGTCTATGGGTTCCTCTTTTTTGCCAGAGATGGAGTGCTATTGTGGGGAGGAGAGCATTTATTTTTGCATTGTATTTGCATTTGGAGATTAAATGTTTGGATTTCTGGAATGTATTTAGCAGACAAGTTGTGAACTTATAATGGTCTGAGCATTGTTATTTATGTTTATAATAAATGGGAGTTTTACATCAAATCTGAGAGTTTGAGTATTAATTTCTTTGATTGTATGCAATCTGAGAATTGTTGCATTTGTATTGTGAACATCATCTTGCATGTTGGAGTTAAATGGGGAATAGGTTGTCAATCTGAGTATTTCATCCATCTACTTCGCAGGAATCAGAATGTTTGATCATCTTTTCATTTTAGTTTCATTGCATTCACATTTATATTATTCATTTCTGTATTACCAATGCTGGGAAGTCATATGAAGTGTGGGTTCTTGGAGTTGCCTAGGTTTAGGGTTGAATTCACTACCCAAGTTAGTTTTTTCTGGGGCTGGCTTGGTTTTCCTCTTCCGTCCTTAGGTTAAGAACGTACCAAGTTAGTTTAGGAATAAATCAAATTCATTGAATATCATTTATAAGAGAGTTGTACCTTTCAATTCAGAGGAAATCTACCAACCTGATGATAGATTATCCAAATGTTGGTATCTGATCATTTCTTTCAAGTTTAGGAATTTGAGAGTTAAATTGGGAAATAACAATCTATTTACCAACAGATTTTTGGTGACTCTACTGGGGAGGCGGAAAAGAAGATTAATGCTGAAGATTGTTTCCTCAGTTTTATTATTATTATCTCTGCTAGAGATTGGCGACTCTATTTTTTTTCCCATATTTTTTGGTTGAAGAGTCCAGTGCTTTCATTTTCAAAATTATTATTATCTCTACTTGTAGGAGATTGGTGAATCTGATTGAAAAAGACCATGCCCATTAAACTTGTGAAAAGAGGAAGGCCAGATCCTTCTTTTATTGAACTTCATCAAATGCATAATCCAGTATTGCGTGATTTATTCGATGCTTTTAGAAAAAAATTTACTCACGGGAGAAAAATGAGTTTAAGCATTGAAGAAGACCATGTACCAGTTATGTTATGGAGAAGTGTTTGTGCCAAGTTTCACAAGATGAAAGAGCTGGAAGTGAAAATGAAGTTGTTGCAGCATTGTGAGAAAAGAGTGTTGCAATTAAGTGAAGAATTGAAGGTGGATGATGATGAAGTTTCAGAAGTTCCACATGTCCTTGTTTCTTATATTTTTTTAGTCTTGAGTGAACAAGAGGTTCAGCCAAGAAAGAAAACCAGAAAGATGCCTACAGTCGAAGAGATAAAGGTTGAAAGTGATCCAAATCTACAATTTCTTTGGACTGCTTTGAAACAAACTATTACTGAAGCTGAAAAGAAAGGATTGAGTTTCTCCGAAGATCATCAATCTGCCCTAATGCTGAACTGCATGATTCAAAGATATTTTAATGTTGAAGACCAAAGAAAACAGGAATCTGTTCCAGCAAATATGCATGAAGAAAAATTACTAAGGAAACCATATCTGAAGATTTCTTTGTTCTAGAAAAGCAAGAAGTGCTCTATTTTCTGGAAGCACAATTTTCAGCGAACAAAGTCATCCTTAACAGTGAAAAGGAATTGGTAAGCAAAATTGAAAAAGAAGATTTGCATATGCTCTCTTTTTCTTCTAATATTAAAATTTTCAGATTTGAAGAAAATAAGGACAACCTTTTTCATGAAGTCTCTTTCAAAAATAGTTCTATGGTTAGTGCACTTCTGGAATATGAAAAGTTTGACTTCATTGAAGATTATGGAAAAAAATTATTTTGATTTGCAAAAGTTCGTAATGATCCTATGTTAGAATCTATTTGTTTTGAAAACAATACAATGGTAGACCTTCTTGATGAATCTTGTATTGAAGAGAAAGTGGATTTATGTTTTGCCAAGTCTAAAAATACAGTTGAAGAAATGGTAAGCAAGGTAGAAGAGGAAAATTTGTCCATGCTTTCTTTTGTCCCTGATTTTCAAATTTTTAAGTTTGAAGAAGATATTGCTAAAGAAGATTTTCAATCTGCACAAATTGATACTGAGTCAATGTTAGAATCAGTTTATTTTGAAGATAATGCAACATTGGGTTCTCTTGAAGAAATTGGTAATAGAAACAAGGTTGAATTACCTTTTGATGAATATCATGCTAAGTCTAAACATGTGGTTAAGAGAGCAGTTGCAAGAACAGATTTTGAACAAAGATTTTTTGTGCCTAATGGAGTGTTGCAACATCATGAAGAAGATAAAGAGCCTGTTAGTCCAAATCTTGATCTTTGTCCTTAATATTAATTTTTCAGAGTCACCTTGTTATTTTGCATATCTCAAGCTGCCTAAGCCCTCATGTTTAAAATCCCTACAAAAGTTCTTCCCTATGTTTTGTCCTTCCTCGTTAAGGAGAGAAAAGTCTTTAGCTAACATATCTTTTGAACAGGTTTGAACAGGTTTAAACACCTATGAACAACCTTGAACTTGTTCAAGGGTGTTCAAGGATGTTCAAGCTAGTTCATTTTCTTTATAAAGTAGAAGTGGATGATTAGCATTTTTGCTAAAGGAAGGTGTTTCGTGATCATCAAATTACAGAACTTTGGTCAATCTACGGTGGAAGTTTATCGGTTAAGTGATTTGGCTCTCGGTATCAAAGTGTTGGTGGGATATTGAGGAGCGGGCTTGAATGAAGGTGAACACATACGAACATCTTTGAACTTGTTCAAGAGTGTTCAAGAGTGTTCAAGGATCTTTAAAAATGACAAGTGGCATAAATCAAGGACATCCACCATCTTTTCAGGCATGGGTCCCACTCGGGTAAAACTTTTAATGAAGAGGTCTTTTTGGCAGCGGCTAAATCATGTCTGAGCTGTCGAATTAATGAGGAGTTTGTGCGACATAAAATTTTGCGCAAAGTGGCAGTAAATGATCGCATGTGGGAATGGTCACTTCTCTTTTCGAGACATTATTGTCTTAATTATGGGTAGTTAATTACTCATTCTAGATGTTTCCCTTAAAAGCCCTCCTTGGCATTCATTTTTGAATTATCGTTGTTCTCTATATGCGCAAAGAATAGAGGTAAGGTTTTTTCAGAGCTCTAGTTGCAGAGTTTTCCTTAGAGACTAAGGTAAGTCAGGCTGTCATTCTTCCAGTGTTTAAATTTAAAAGTTGGTGAATTTTGCGGGGGTTTCTGTAGCAATTTGCAGTATGTTCTTGCAAAATGAAGTCAGCATTTCATTTCTTTGGGAATGTGTCTAGTTTAGTCTGCGAAAATTCTATCATAACAGAAACAGACCTAGAAGGTTATGATATTGAAGGGATAGCTGATAGGCTTACTGCATGTGTGGAAGAAAATGTCCCTTCTATGGAAATTTTGAGTAGTGTGTTATGCATAGCCGCATGTTTCCCTCCTGCAGTGGTTTGCCCTAAGCTTATTCATGAATGTATTAAATTTTATGATCAGCGAACTGAGTCAATTCTTAATAGAAATGGCGAAGTGTTGATGGCCGTAAATAGAGGAATTGTTGCCTCGACTTTCCAAATCCAAGAACGGACTTTCTCAGCTTTTTCTCCCGCCCAATCTCTAGTTAATTTCAAACCCAACACTGATGCGAACCGTACTTCCATGGCTAAGTATTGGTTGATAAATTCCCAAAGAGGAGCTTCTCGTTTGTCCAAGAAATTAAACAAAAATCACATGCACCCGCATATTAGTGATATCATGGTAATGTTGCATAGAGTTATGGGGTCACCTGAGGCTTCTTTGTTTGTAGATTGGTTATTCTGTTATGTAGAAATTATTTTAGAGGGCAAGCATAAGTTGGATTGGGCTGAGTTAATTGTAGAATCCATGAGGGAACAGTTGAATAGTGCCAAGCATACTGGCTGTAGCTTTTATATGTCCTCTTATCTCATGTATTATCTAGCATGTAGTACGATATGGAGTGGCATGATTCATGAGCCTTGGATTGATGGCATGTGTGTGTGGGTGGTCCCACAGTAGTGTGTCCTACTTTTTTTAACCTCCTGATTTTTGCTGAAATTACACATTTTTAAGAAAATATGATGATTTAAGCCTTGAGAGGTCCCATTTGAAGGAGTAAATTCAAAATGGCTAGATAAAATCCTCTTGGATCAAAATCCCTTTGGTATAATCCCTCTACTCC
>MU223153.1:866043-915782 GCA_018584345.1 Thuja plicata
AGTCTCCTTTGAACCCATCAAAATGCTGACAAAAAATCACTTTGACATTAAATTTTTGTGGGATCAAATAAATTTATTTTAAAAACCCAAATATAGGATGATAGTACTCTGAGAGAGCTTTCCAATGATTATGAGTTTTATATATATTGAGTTTATTAAGACTTTTCTTTTTAAGTTTTACTAAACATAGGTTGTCTAACCATTTAGCGACTTCTTTGTTCGACGCTTCTGGAAAAATAGTAAATTAGGGAAAAAAATTATTAAAAATATCTAGGAAATAGGTATTTATGTTACCTTTCTATCAAAAAAATAATAAATGAATTTTGATATATAGAGATAGAGTTAGAGCGATCAAAGTGAACCTATGTCCAAATTATAATTAATGTCACTTCATAACTCAATAAAATATTAAATATTCAAAAAAATTGAATGAAACCAAATGGGTTCCATAGATATTTGTGTTACAAACCTAAATTCAAAATAATTATGTTCTTATCAGTTTTATAAAAAAAATTATGTTGATCAAAGTGAGTGTCACTCCTGAAAAATCTTGATTTTTCACAAAAATAATTTTTGAAGGAGAAGGAAAAATGGATACAAATAAATTCCATTTTAAAAAAATATATATATTTATAAACTAGAAACAAAATGATAAAATTCACTAGTTTACATCATCTTCAAATTCTTAATGGTTTAATGACAATAGATGTTCGAAAGCAAAGTTTTTTTTCAGAATGTTCATTTTAGTGTGAAAGTTGGCCAAAAAGTGGGACACAGTTTTGTGGGATCACCCGTGTTTGAATATTTCTCTATGCTTCCTAAAGATAGTGTAATTCAAAATTATAGGAGAGTTCATGATACTTTTATGGGAAAACTTTTCTTTGAAATGTCTGGAGATTCGGCCAAGAGGATGAGCTCAAAAGCTCAGCACTTTGTGACTAGGTTTGGGAGTTATTACATCCAATTCCCTAGGTTCTCTTATCTAAGGATTGGCAGTTTTGAGGATGCCCCTACTAAATTTCCTCGATATGCATTTGACTATTTTATCTTTGCTGAAATCTGTAGACAGCTTGCTGTCGTGCTAAAGCATTTCCTTCCTGGAGACCGAGGTGAAAAACTATTTCCATTGTAGCTAGGGAAGTTTTCATGTCTAACCTTTGAAGATGCTATAAGTATCGGAAGTGACCTAGGTCATTTTGATTTCAAGTACTATACAAAAAGAATAGGCTTTGATAATAAAAATTTTGCTAGCGGCAGCCTAGGATTAAGGTCTTACATGTTCCCAGTTCCCCATTTAGAGGATTTCTGGTAAGATTGTGCAAATGAATCTCAAGTCATGATCAGAAGCCATAGTAGACTCTGTATCTCTCAAATTCTTTCAATGAGAATACAATTCAGCATAGAGGGAGTGACAGATGATGGCTCTGATTTGATTGAACCTGATTTCAAAAGACCTCTCAATACTGAAGAGGTAGATGTTGATTGGTCAAAAGAGGAAGATGATGACATTCAAAGAAGAACACAACATGTTCTCAAATTAACTGAGAAGTGGCTACAAGCGAAGAAAGGACAGTCCAGTCCTAAAAAGACTGGAAATAAATCTTCAATTTTGTTTTCTTCCCCCTTTGTTTCTAACACACCTAAAACATCTGATAATGCAGGTTCATCTGGTAAGAAGCAGAAGAAAGAATCTAAAAAGAAGTCTGTTGTGGAACTTTCATCTATGGTTTCTCCTCAGCATATCACCAGGTCGAGCTCCCAATCCCAAAAGAAGGCAAAGATGACTCAAGAACAAACGGAGACAGTAAATCTAGAAGATGATAAGTTTGAAGATTTGAATTATTACATTGGTGAGGAAGACCATATTGGGAAAGATCTTTTTGATCTTGAAGATGTAACCTTGGATCTAATGGATACTCCTGTTAAGGTCGGTCCCCAACCGGCAACGACCAGCAACACACCCAAATGGCTGACTTCCTCGGTCAATAAAAAGCAGAGTCTGATTCCTATATCCATACCAGTACAAGATATTGTGAGTAAGTACACTCAGAAAACCCCTAAGGCCAAGAAGGTAAAAAGCACAACGCGCATGTTTGCTGATGCTAAGACTGGAAAGTGGATGGCTGAGGTTGCTACTTATAGGCCCAAGGAAGAGAAACCAGATGTGGCAGTTGAGGACTTTGAAGTTACCAAAATTGAGTTGGGAACAATGGACAGAGCCGAGAAAAACCACTTGTTCAAAGAAATGGCCCAACAAATGTTGATTACATCGGTGCAGGATAGAAAAGAAAAGAAAGAATTGAAACAGACCATTGTTTCACTTTCTCAGTTTATTAACGCATTTTGCAACTTTGATGCTACTCTGTTGTCTCAGTCTTCTCAAGTGTTTGACCCTAATTTCAAAGAGAATAAGACTCTACTGAATCAAGTTCAAAGGGGAAGAACTCTAGTTTCTTCAGTGGATGAATGGATGGCTCAGGTGCTAAAAAATGGCAAACAATATATCAAAGAGTCTCATTTAGTCCTTCATAACACCGAGACAGCTATAGAGGAATTGCAAACTCAACGACAAGTATGGAGCACAGATGAAGAGAAGTGGGTGTGAGCGATGACCAAATTCATGGAAATTGAAAGGCATGGCTTTGGTAAATTTTGTGCAGAAAAGTCACTGAAAGGTGCCGAGGAGTCCTATTTCTTCATACTCAGAAAAAACATCAGCTGGAGTATTGCCCTGATAAGAGGTGCTATTACAGAGAATAAAGAATATGAATCTGAAGCAAAGCAAATCCAAAAGGCTAGCCTAATAGAGTTGAAAGTGATTGATTTCACTTATACCTACCCCTCTGTCTTCGATTAACAGGAACTGAAAGGTGCTTTAGATGCTTTTGAATCAGCTATTAAAACCATCAGAGACAAGATTCAGCCCAAGGCCTCTGATTTGACCCAGATAGCAAGGATTGAATCCATGCTTTATTTGTGTGTTGATCAGTTATCTAATGTTACTGATAGGGTGAAAAAGCTGAGTTGAAATAAAGATGCCTCTATGGCCTGAATAGTGAACTCTAAGATCCCGCACCTGTCGCTTGCCAAGGAGTTAGTTCAAGCGTACAAAGAATGGAAACTGACCCAATCGGTTACCGATGAAGAAGGGAGCCCAGTGACAAGCGAGGATCGTGCCTTGGATAAAGAACCTAATTCTGCCATCTAGTTTCCTATTTTTACTTTATTGTTATGCTAAATTTCAAGGACGCATGTCCTCTGACTGATGGATTTGTTACTTAACTATTTCACTGAGAGGCCGTGTTTTTTGGGAGGCCTCTCGATGCTCTACTGCTATTTATTCTGGCTGCTAAACTTTAAAATGGTTCGGAAAAACTTTGATAGATAGAGATAGCTTTGATAATTAGAATTCAGAAGGTGATTGTTGTGAATAGAATTGATTTTTAGATAATTACCTGTGTAGTAATTTTCCAAGTATATGACAGAAAAATCAATGAATCTATGTTGTTTATGATTTTGAGCAAAGTGCCCTGTGTTGGCATATAGTTTGACCTACTTTATATCTTAGTCAGCTGTTTCATGGTATCTAAATCTTGAGTTTTATCTATTATCAATTATCTGCAGTCAAAGTTGTTTATGTTTTTCATGAACTGCTATTGTGGAAGTGACTGTGTTTCCTTCCTATTCATTACCTAGTTATGTGTACTTCTCTAGTTGTTTCAAAACATATCATCCAAGAATGATATTGTTGCCTTTATAAGCTTTTTGGTTAAAAGCTAACTGATTAATGCTATTTTCTCATTTCATTGAATATCATTTAAGGGAGTTGTACCTATTATAAAATTCAGAGGGAAGTGATTATAAAATACACTTACCCAACTATTAAGAATAGTTTGTCTTTTAAGGGTGATAGAGAAAACTTAAAAGATTATTTATAAAAAGACAAATTTGTTCGCTAATAGAGCCATATTACATTTTTCTTTGCCATGAAATGGAATTTAATCAAGTCTTGGTGCCTACCAAATGTGAGCCTCCTTCGACGGTCGATTTAGGTATTGGAATTTTGAGTTTGGATAGAGAGTTTTCAGATTTGATAGCAATTAAAAATGATGAAGTTATTTCAGTTCAGCTTGACCCTATGTGCAATAAAGAATCATTTCGTTTCAATCTCGATTTGAAATCTGAAACTGCTATCGAATATGATTGTGGTGAATGTGAGTATGATGCAATATATGTTTCAAAATCATTTGGATATTCAGATTTTTCAATCTCAATTTATCTACTACAATTTCTCTTAAAGATGATCACATTGAAAGTTATGAGTTTGAATATGTTGCAATTCCACTTTCAGAAGTTTGTGATTATTATCCTTTTCAACAAAGACTGGTCAAATGTATGAGAAATGATGTGTAGGAGGGTACACAAAAATCAGAAGTCTATGATGAGGCATGGTTGTTTGGGAGATGTTTTTTGCTCACATATTTTAAGCACTATGTTAGTGTGGCTTTCAGGAAAGAAGAGTTTGCCAGGAGGTCTTGGTTTTGGTTCAGCCTTGCGAAGCGTAATCCACTTTACCAGAGGGGCTCATATTTTTATTTGCTGGTTACTGGTCATGTGAGTTCTTCATGTTCTCTTTTCTCAATTGTTCACAAGTAGATTTTTCTTCTGCGGTTTTGGTGTGCCTAGCTTAGCCTTTCCCAGTTTTGTGTTTCCCGTTGTTTCTAGTTCTGGTTTTCGCCCTGCTCCCCTCTTCCCTCCTGGCAAGAAGCTCTTTGTTGTCCTCATTTTTACTAGACTCTGTATCCCAATGGATAAGGCACTTGTCTTTTTCAAGAGATACTGGATTCTTTATATACTTTGCAGCACATAATCCCCATTTAGAGCCAGCTGTAGGTGTACTTTCAGTACTCCAATTTTAAATCTTTTGAAATTGGTTTTCCCTAATGTGTTCTCCATTTTTTGTAACAATATTTTTGTGAAGGATGAATATCAAAGTTATAATACAGATGTGAGAGTTCCTATGTCCCAATTCATGTTCATTATTTCAAAATCAAAATTTCTTGAATCTCCTCAAATGGTTCTAATTGTTAGAGACAATGCAACTTGTTCATAATATATTTCAACTAGTGGATTAAATTTATGTTGATCATAAAGCCTAGCATGAAGATAAGCATTGTAAAAAAATACTTGATGAAGAGTAAGAAAGCAAATTCATGAAAGATCCAAGTGCTAAAATCACTATGCTAAGAAATTAACTGAAGCAATAATAAAGTCAATGTGCAAAATTGCAAAGAGGAGGAAAATATGCTTTTTCGCAGCCAAAGTTGTGTTTTTCCCAAAGAGAGGCTGATGTCATGTTTTTTGCAAAGGAAGAATCACTTTTCATGTTTTCCACCATGGAAGCGGACAATAACCTCCAGTATTCATTTTCTACCAAGGGAGAAGTCAAAGTTTACTTTTCCACCAGTGCACTCAAATGGTGATTTTCTGCCAGGAAAGTGCATTTTAAAAATTCAAAGGATGAAGCAGCAACAGCTAAACTTGGAAATGATTGTGGATCATGGTGTTAATGTGACCACTAATCTAGTCTGTGTTGATACATCATGACATAATAATATAAAGCAGAAAATGTGAATGGAGAAGTCAAATATGTAAAATTTGATATGAGGAAGAAAGCGAATGCATAGAACACTTAAGACATTGGTAGAGACTCTCGTATAATCATCATGACATGTAATTAAAAAGGGATGATCATCAGGCCTAAGTATGTTGAATAATTCCCATGGCATACGATTCAAAAGCTCAAACTCAACAAATGTATAGCCCAACCACTCAAGTTTGGTGATTGAAGAGGTCACTAAGGACACATGATATTCAAAAAGGAGCGCCCATCATAGAGATTACCACATGATAATGAAAGACTAGGAATTTCCAAAGCAACCCGAGCTCATTACTCTCACTTGTTCATAACTATTCCAATCCATGGGGGATTGACATCATTAAAAGATGACCGAGAGTGATCTGTTCGCCAAAAGAGGTAACCACAGAGCACATGAGCTACAAAAGATCTTCCCTTGACCAGAAGTAGGGCATCGGATGTATAATAGCGCATATGATTGCATAAAATATGGAAAGTATTTGACCTATACATAATCACGTAAAAAATCTTACTTGAAGTTGCAACCTCTATTTCAAGTATCAAGTATCCAAGGGCTCGAAGGAAGAATTCCCACGTCGAGTGTAAAGAAGAATCGTACCAATTGATTGATGAGAGGTCCACACCTTGGTAAGGACTAACTATTGATGATGTCTGTGTGTAGGGATAAATTCAAATAATCAATCTGAAGTTGATATGAAGAATAGCATGGGCATTCATTAGACAATGGCCTATACTCAAAAAAATAAAAAATGAGAACATCATTTGGCCCAACTCTATGCAAATGTTATGTACCTTATGGATAGCATGAGGAATAAAAATAGAGAGTTGGGGTTGATATGTTGTCATTCCTCTAATTAAACAACAATCTCTGAGCTCAGTTAAAATATGATTTGTAGAGACAGGGGAATTGCATTGACATATTTCTTACAAACAATAACAGACATGTTGCCGCCTTGAGGAAGCCAGCCGAAACCGATGGTGAAGACACGAGTACTTGGTCATGAAGAAAAATACCATCTGATGCAAACAAAAGGGGATGAAAAATTTATATTGAGGGAGCTCCAATTAAAGTGAAGATGACAAGCAGTAGGCAGCTTCAGCATAGATGGTCTACTCCAACATCTGATACTTTGATGGCTTGAGATCAATACATGAAGATGTATTGATAAGGATTATCACTCTAAATCTTTCCCATAGTTGAAGTATAGGTAAGAGTCGATCAACATCACATCCCATGAAGAGCACACATTCCTGACGTATTCAAACTGAAGGTACACCCAAGTCTCAAAAATAGGAGGATCGGGTTTCTGAGTATGAAATAGAATTTGAAGCTTTTGAGCTTCTTTCAGCCATTCATGGAGATACCAGTGGCACAATATGTCCTCTGCGATGAATATATTGCCACTCATTGCTAAGTATATAATGAAGTGTTGAATATAGAGAAGGGATATCATGGGAAAGCATCGGTGATGGTCTCTACTAAGACATCATTAGTTGAATTGCACATTTGAAATATATGCATAATGTAAAATGATACCAAAGCGTATATCAGAAGCGTTGGTTAAAACATTAAATTCATGTGGACACAGCATAAACATATTGACAGAAGACAATTTTTCTTCTTTAAAAGGGGGTCTTATATTTATGCTGTCATACAAGATGAGTAATCAAGAAATCTCTCTGGTTGCATGAGTAAAGAGAAGAGACATTTGTCACATGGGAAAAAGAATGATTTTGAACTAAGTTTAATCTCCTTTTCAAGAATGTGGATCAAATGTAAAGAGAAATACATAAGGCCAAAAAAGATGATAAAAAGAATCAGTTATGAAACTAAAAAATCACCGGAGATAGGGAAACTGAAGAGGCCTAGTCTATATTAATTTTGATAAAAATAGAAATTGCAAAATACCGAAAGGCATGGATTTTTTAAATAAGAAAGGGAATTCTTTTGTAATGATTCTTGGAGGTAAACATTTTACATAAAGTATTATATCAAAAAGGCAAAGGAAAAGAAACAGTTATAGAATCAAAAAGTCACCGTTGGAGAACTGAATGGTTATGAAGGGGTCTATTTATTGTAAAATATTACCATGTCTATGGGTTCTTCTTTTTTGCTAGAGACAGAGTGCTATTGTGGGGAGGAGAGAATTTATTTTTGCATTGTATTTGCATTTGGAGATTAAATGTTTGGATTTCTGGAATGTATTTAAAAGACAAGTTGTGAACTTATAATGGTCTGAGTATTGTTATTTATGTTTATAATAAAAGGGAGTTTTACATCAAATCTGAGAGTTTGAGTATTAATTTATTTGATTGTATGCAATCTGAGAATTGTTGCATTCGTATTGTGAACATCGTCTTGCATCTTCGAGTTAAATGGGGAATAGGTTGTGAATCTGAGTATTTCATCCATCCACTTTGTAGGAATCCGAATGTTTCATCTTCTTTTCATTTTAGTTTCATTGCATTTACATTTACAATATTCATTTCTACATTACCAATGCTGGGAAGTCATATGAAGTGTGGGTTCTTGGAGTTGGCTAGGTTTAGGGTTGAATTCACTGCCCAAGTTAGTTTTGTCTGGGGCTGGCTTGGTTTTCCTCTTTCGTTCTCAGGTTAAGAACGTACCCAGTTAGTTTAGGAATAAATCAAATTCATTGAATATCATTCATAAGGGAGTTGTACCTTTCAATTCAAAGGAAATCTACCAACCTAGTGATAGATTATCCAACTGTTGGTATCTAATTGTTTCTTTCAAATTTGGGCATTTGAGAGTTAAATTGGGAAATAACAATCTATTTACCAACAGATTTTTGGCAACTCTACTAGGCAGGTAGAAAACAAGATTAGTGCTAAAGATTGTTTCCTCAGTTTTATTATTATTATCTCTGCTAGAGATTGGAGACTCTATTTTATTTCTCATAATTTTTGGTTAAAGAGTCTAGTGCTTTCATTTTTAGAATTATTATATTATCTCTACTTCCAGGAGATTGGCGACTCTGATTGAAAAAGACCATGCCCATTAAACTTGTGAAAAGAGGAAGGCCAAATCCTTCTTTTATTGAACTTCATCAAATGCATGATCCAATATTACATGATTTGTTTGATGCTTTTAGAAAAAGCATTACTAGTGGGAGAAAAATGATTTTGAGCATTGAAGAAGACCATGTACCAGTTATGTTATGGAGAAGTGTTTGTGCCAGGTTTCACAAGATGAAAGATCTGGAAGTGAAAATGAAGTTGTTGCAGCATTGTGAGAAAAGAGTGTTGCAATTAAGTGAAGAATTGAAGGTGGATGATGATGAAGTTTCAGTTTTTCCACATGTCCTTGTTTCTTATAATTTTTTAGTCTTGAGTGAACAAGAGGTTCAGCCAAGAGAAAAACCAGAAAGATGCCTACAGTCGAAGAGATAAAGGCTGAAAGTGATCCAAATCTACAATTTCTTTGGACTCCTTTTAAACAAAGTATTACTGAATCTGAAAAGAAAGGATTGAGTTTCTCCGAAAATCATTATTCTGCCCTGATGCTGAACAACGTGATTCAAAGATATTTTAATGTTGAAGACCAAAGAAAAGGGGAATTTGTTCTAGCAAATATGCATGAAGAAAAATTAGTAATTAAGGAAACCATATCTGAAGATTGCTTTGTTCTAGAAAGGAAAGAAGTACTCCAGTATCCGGAAGTACAAATTTCAGCAAACAAAGACATCCTTGAAAGTGACAAGGAATTGGTAAGAAATTTTGAAAAAGAAGATTTGCATAAGCTTTCATTTTCTTCTGATATTAAAAGTTTCAGATTTGAAGAAAATAAGGACAAACCTTTTGCATGAAGTCTCTTTCAAAAATAGTTCTATGGTTAGTGCACTTCCACAATATGAGAAGTTTGACTTCGTTGAAGATTATGGAAAAAATGTTTTTCGATTTGCAAAAGTTCGTAATGATCCTATGTTAGAATCTATTTGTTTAGAAGATAATACAATGGTAGACCTTCTTGATGAATCTTGTATTGAAGAGAAAGTGGATTTATGTTTTGCCAAGTCTGAAAATATAGTTGAAGAAATGGTAAGCAAGGTAGAAGAGGAAAATTTGTCCATGCTTTCTTTTGTCCCTGATTTTGAAACTTTTAAGTTTGAAGAAGATATTGCTAAAGAAGATTTCCAATCTGCACAAATTGATAGTGAGTCGGTGTTAGAATTGGTTTATTTTGAAGATAATGCAACATTGGGTTCTCTTGAAGAAATTGGTAATAGAAACAAGGTTGAATTACATTTTGATGAATATCATGCTAAGTCTGAAAATGTGGTTAAGGAAGAAGTTGCAAGAAAAAATTTTGAACAAATATTTTATGTGCCTAATGGAGTGTTGCAACATCATAAAGAAGATAAAGAGCCATATTATATTTGTCTTTGCCACGAAATGGAAGTTAATCAAGTCTTGGTGCCTGCCAAATGCGAGCCTCCTTCGAAGGTCATTTCAGGTATTGGAATTTTGAGTTTGGATAGAGAGTTTTCAGATTTGAGAGCCATTAAAAATGATGAATTTATTTCAGTTCATCTTGACCCTATGTGCAATGAAGAATCATTATGTTTCAATCACTGTTTTAAATATGAAACTGCTATCGAAGATGATTGTGGTGAGTGTGACTATGATGCAATATATGTTTCAAAATCATTTGGATATTCAGATTTTTTTAGTCTCAATTTATCTACTTTGATTTCTCTTAAAGATGATCACATTGAAAGTTATGAGTTTGAATATTTTTTAATTCCATTTTCAAAAGTTTGTGATTATTATCCTTTTTAGCAAAGAATGGTCGAATATATGAGAAATGATGTGCAGGAGGGTACAGAAAAATCAGAAGTCTATGATGAGGCATGGTTGTTTGGGAGATGTTTTTGGCTCACTAATTTTCAGCACTACATTAGTGTGGCTTTTAGGAAAGAAGAGTTTGCCAGGAGGTCTTGGTTTTGGTTCATCCTTGCAAAGCATAATCCATTTTACCGAAGGGGCTCATATATTTATTTTTCGGTTAATGGTCATGTGAGTTCTTCATTTTCTCTTTTCTCACTTGTTTGCAAGTAGCTTTTTCTTCCACAATTTTGGTGTGCTTAGCTTAGCCTTTCTGAGTTTTGTGTTTCCGGTTGTTTCTAGTTCTAGTTTTGGCCCTGCTCCCCTCTGCCCTCCCGGCAAGCAGCTCTTTGTTGTCCTCATTTTTCCTAGACTCTGTAGCCCAATGGATAAGGCAGTTGTCTTTTGCTAGAGAAATTGGATTCTTTATTTACTTTGCAGCACATAATCCCCATTTAGATCCAACTATAGGCGTACATTTAGTACACCAATTTTAAAACTTTTAAAATCGGTTTTCCCTAATGTGTTCTCCATTTTTCCTAACAATTTTTTTGTCAAGGATGAAGATCAAAGTTCTAATGTAGATGTGAGATTTCCTATGTCCCAATTCATGTTCATTATTTCAAAATCAAATTTTCCTGAAGCTCCTCAAATGGTTCTAATTGTTAGACAATGCAACTTGTTCATAATATATTTCAACTAGTGGATTAAATTTTTGTTGATCATAAAACCTAGCATGACGATAAGCATTGTAAAAAAAGACTTGATGAAGAGTAAGAAAACAAAGTCATGAAAGATCCAAGTGCTGAAATCACTATGCTAAGAAATTAACCAAAGCAATAATAAAGTCAATGTGCAAAATTGCAAAGAGGAGGAAAATATGCTTTTTCGTAGCCAAAGTTGTGTTTTCCGCAAAGAGAGGCTGATGTCACATTTTTCACAAAGGAAGAATTAGTTTTCATGTTTTCTGCCGTGGAAGCTGAAAATGATCTCCAGTAGTCATTTTTCACCCAGAGAGAAGTCTAAGTTTACTTTTCCGCCAGCACACTCGAATGGTGATTTTCTGCCAGGAAAGCGCATTTTTAAAATTTGGAGGATGAAGCAGCAACATCTAAACTTGCAAATGATTGTGGATCATGGTGTTAATGTGACCCTTGATCTAGTCTATTTTGATACATCATGACAGAATAATATAAAGTAGAAAATGTGAATGGATAAGTCAAATATGTAAAATTTGATATGAGGAAGCAAGTGAATGCATAGAACACTTAAGACGTTGGTAGAGACTCTCGTATAATCATCATGACATGTAATTAAAAAGGGTTGATCATCAGGCCTAACTATGTTGATGACTCCCAATGGCATACACATGAAAAGCTCAAACTCAACAAATGTATAGCCCAACCAATCAGGTTTGGTGATTGAAGAGGTCACTAAGGACGCATGATATTCAAAAAGGAGCACCCGTCATAGAGATTACCATGCGATAATGAAAGAATAGGCATTTCCAAAGCCACCTGAGCTCATTACTCTCACTTGTTGATAACTATTCTAGTCCATGGGGGATTGACATCATTAAAAGATGATCGAGAGTGATCTGTTCGCTAAAAGAGGTCACCGCAGAGCACATGAGCTACAAATGATCTTCCCTCGACCAGAAGCATGGCATCATATGTATAATAGAGCATATGATTGCATAAAAGATGGAAAGTGTTTGACCTATACATAATCATGTAAATAATCTTACTTAAAGTCGCGACCTCTGTTTCAAGTATCGAGTATCCAAGGGCTCGAAGGAAGAATTCTCACGTCAAGTGCAAAGAAGAAGTGTACTAATTGATTGATGAGAGGGCCACACCTTGGTAAGGACTAACTATTGATTATGCCTATGTACAGGGATCAATTCAAATGATTAATCTGAAGCTGATATGAAGAATAGTATGGGAATTCATTAGACAATGGCCTATACTCAAAAAAATGAAAAATGAGAACATCATTTGGTCTGAATCTATGCAAATGTTATGTGCCTCATGGATAGTGTGAGGACTAAAAATAGAGAGTTTGGGTGGAGATTTTTTAATTCCTCTAATTAAACAACAATCTCTGAGCTCGATTAAAATATGATTTGCAGAGACAGGGGAATTGCATTGACATGTTTCTTACAAACAATAACAGACAAGTCACTACCTTGAGGAAGCCAGCCGAAACTGATGGTGAAGACGTGAGTACTTGGTCATGAAGACAAATATCATCTGGTGCAAACAAAAGGGAATGAGAAATGTATATCGAGGGAGCTCCGATTAAAGTGAAGACAGAAAGTAGTAGGCATCTTTAGCATAGATGGTATACTCCAATAGCTGACACTTTGATGGCTTGAGATCAATACATGAAGAGGTGTTAATAAGGATTATCACTCTAAATCTTTCCCATAGTTGAAGCATAGGTAAGAGTCGATCAACATCACATCCGATGAAGAGCACACGTTCCTGATGTATTCAAACCAAATGTACACCCAAGTATCAAAAATAGGAGGATCGAGTTTGTGAGTATGAAATAGAATTCGAAGCTTTTGAGCTTCTTTCAGCCATTCATAGAGATACCAGTGGCACTATATGTCCTCTACAATGAATATATTACCACTCGATGCTAATTATATATTGAAGTGTTGAATACAGAGAAGGGATATCATGGGAAAGCATCAGCAATGGTCTCTGTTGAGACATCATTAGTTGAATTTCACATTTGTAATATATGCAGAATGTAAAATGATACCAGAGCGTATATCAACAGCATTGGTTAAAACATTAAAGTCATGTGGACACATCATGAGCATATTGCAGATGACAGTTTTTCTTCTTTAAAAGGGGTTCTTATATTTGTGTTGTCATACAAGATGAGTAATCAAGAAATCTCTCTAGTTTCATGAGTAAAGAGAAGAGACAATTGTCACATGGGAAAAAGAATGATTTTGAACTGATTTTAATCTCCTTTTCAAGAATGTGGATCAAATGTAAAGAGAAATACATAAGGCCAAAAAATATGATAAAAAGAATCAGTTATGAAATTGAAAAATCACCAAAGATAGGGAAAGTGAAGAGGCCTAGTCTATATTAATTTTGATAAAAATAGAAATTTAAAAAGACCGAAAGGCATGGATTTTTTAAATAAGAAAGGGAATTATTTTGTAATTATTCTTGAAGGTAAACATTTTACATAAAGTATTATATCAAAAAGGCAATGGAAAAGAAGCAGTTACAGAACCGAAAAGTCACCGTTGGAGAACTGAATGGTTATGAAGGAGTCTATTTATTATAAAATATTACCATGTTTATGGGTTCTTCTTTTCTACCAGAGACGGATTGCTATTGTGGGGAGGAGAATTTTTATTTTTGCATTGTATTTGCATTTGGAGATTAAATGTTTGGATTTATGGAATGTATTTAGCAGACAAGTTGTGAATTTATAATGGTCTGAGTATTTTTATTTATGTTTATAATAAAAGGGATTTTTACATCAAATATGAGAGTTTGAGTATTAATTTATTTGATTGTATGCATCTGAGAATTGTTGCATTCATATTGTGAACATCGTCTTGCATCTTGGAGTTAAATGGGGAATAGGTTGTGAATTTGAGGATTTCATCCATCCACTTCGTAGGAATCAGAATGTTTGATCTTCTTTTCATTTCAGTTTCATTGCATTTACATTTACAGTATTCATTTCTTCATTACCAATGTTGGGAAGTCATATGAAGTGTGGGTTCTTTTATTTGGCTAGGTTTAGGGTTGAATTCACTGCCCTAGTTAGTTCTGTGTGGGGTTGGCTTCAATTTCCTTTTCCATTCTCAAGTTAAGAATGTACCCAGTTAGTTTAGGAATAAATCAAATTCATTGAATATCATTCATAAGGGATTTTTACCTTTCAATTCAAAGGAAATCTACCAACCTGGTAATAGATTATCCAACTATTGGTATCCGATCGTTTCTTTCAGATTTGGCCATTTGAGAGTTAAATTGGGAAATAAAAATCTATTTACCAACAGAACAATAGTGCAAGTACAACATAACATGAAAACAATATACAACAAAGTAAAGATACATATAGAGGAATTGTATAATAGGTTTTCTTCCTTTATCACCTTGCACCAACAAAGTAACAAGGGTCGTATAAAAGAATCTAAAAAACATTTAGAAAACACATTACGGGAGAAGCACAATACAACAGGAAAACATAGAAAGGGGTACCACGAAGGACAAGCTAATCAAGCGCATCGCCTACTCTCCCTATCTTGGTTTATATCATTTAGGGAAGGTGGGAAACTTGCAAGAGGGACTATATCCAATACAGTAGGAATAATAGCCAATTCCAAACAAGGATCCTCTTGAGAATCGTGATGTTCGATACTAGGTGTAATTACAATTGAGTTGAAAGCATATGAGGTATATAAGTATCAAGATCAATGGTCTCATATTCATCACTAGGATCAAAAGGATCATCAGCAGTATCCTCCTCATCAAGATTAATTAAAAGAGAATCTATGATGCAAATAGAATCATCATAATCATTCATCTTAACATCATTATGAACATTAACTTCCTCCAACACATCAATTATAGGTTGGGTGAAAAAAGGTAAAGAATTTCAAAGATCAGAGGCATGGGCCCTAGCATTAGCCCTATGCTTCTTACAACATTCTTTAGCAGATTTGTTACGCTTTGATTTGTTTGACACATGTTGAGGACAAGAAGGAATGACAACTGGTTCCTTCATAGGTTCTATAGGAGGATTGGTAACATTCGCAGTAGGATGAGAAGTGACACTCGAAAGCCGAGTAATAGAGTTAGCAGTAATGGATAAAGGAGGTATAGAAGGAGTGTGTAAGAGACCACGGTTAAGATCTATCTGAGGCATGCTTAAGTTGACAATATTGCGATGTTTATAGGCTTCATATGAATGAAAAAGGTTATCAGGTCGAGGAGGAAATGAATTAGGTAATGAAGGCCAAAAAAATTCAAGAGTAGCACAATCTCTAGGCCTAGAAGGTTGATACAAACTATGATTAATAATTTTCACTTCTCCATTATGAATGAACTTAATACACTTATGAATAGGAAAAGCAATGGCATGCGTGGTAGTTAACCAAGGCAAACCAAATTTTACTTGAAATTGATCAGAAGTAGGAATGACAATGAAGGTAGTATCTACAACCTTACCACAAAGTTCAACAGGCAAGTTAATCGAACCAAGTGAAGGATAGAGAAAACCATTTCAAGTTTGGATCCATGTGTCAGATGTATCATAACAATCACGTTGTAGGTTTTTCATAAAAAGGTTTTCCTCAATAATGACATTTATTAAAGATGTGGGCTCAACAAGACAACCATGCGTAGCTATCTTAGCAATCCTAGCATAAATATAAAGGGGACCATCGGGAGCCTTAATAGTCTCAGAATCATCAAAGGTGATTTAGAGTTCCCTAGGTTGTTTATCCTTAATTTGTTTCTAAGTTTTAGGTGGAACTTATAGTTTAAGTGTAGATGAAGGATCTTGAACAGTAGGTTGAGATGAAATAGTGCACTCCACATGCTTAACAATGTGATTTAGATCACCCATCTTTGAATCATAAACAATATCCACATAAGATGGTTGAGCGATGGTATTAGTATCATGTGTAGGTAAAGGATTTGTACATATTTGAAGGTTTTGGTTAGGAGGAGAGGAAGATTTGTTCTCATTACCAACAAAATTATTAATGGATAAAGCATTATAATCGATTAATTCTTGAACCGTATGCTTTAGAAAATAAAAATTTTTAGTATCATGGCCATTATGTCGATGGTATTGACAAAAAGATTTAGAATCAAAGGATTTTTATTTTATCATAGTAGGGAGAAGAGGTCAAATAGGAGGCAAGGTAATCATATTAGGACTTAACAACCTACTCATAATAGAATGTAAACATTCAGAGAGAGGATTAAATGTACGATTCATACAGAAAGCAGAGGATGTAGAAGTGACATTGTTGGATGCAACAACAACTTGATCGACGACTGCATTTGTCTATTTATTAATCTTGACATAGTTGTTAGGTTTATAAAACTTATTAGGATTAGGAGTGGCATCACTCTCATCAACTGGAATAGGAGCCATTGGAGTGTTTCTCTCAAATTGACTCACTTGTAATTGATAATGATGAAGTGTTGCACAAAGTTGTTGAAAAGAGGTAAATTCAGTAAGTAGAATCTTATCTCTAATATCCTTTTGTAAATTTGAAATAAACATATGTTGAATATCAATATCAAGAATAGGATAAGAAATCTGAGCATACAAATGCTTAAATCTACCAATAAAATAAGTCAATTTCTCATTAATGTTTTGTTTACAATGTATTAAATTAGTTAAGGAAACTTGCATACCAATGTTATTTTTAAATTGCTAGATGAAGGTATTAGCAAGTTTAGGAAAAGAATCAATAGAATAAGGAGGTAAAGAACAATACCATTGCAAGGCCTTATCACGAAAAGTTCTAGCAAACAACTTAGCTAAAATCCCATGGTCATGAGCATAATCACTACAAAGGATTTGAAATGTTTTAACATGAGTAACATGATCTCCCTTACCATTTTAATTGTCAAGATGAGGCATATCGGCTTGCTGAGGGACAGTAGCATGAATAATTTCTAAGGATAAAGGACTACCCATGTCACATGTAGGAATGCTAAAGTTGGATTGGGTTAAGGATGCAAGTTGTTGTTGTATAGATGACACAGTTTGAGCCAAACTAATGATTGTGGAATCATTAGAAGAAATAGGTGGCATAGAAACATTAGGAACACTAGGAAAAGTGTAGGAAGTAGTAGGAATGGAAGATACAACTGGTGGAACAATTGGAACCATAGTTGGAAGGGGATTGGAATAAGTAAAAGGAACACTATGGTAAGAAGGGTGTGAGGTAGGTAGAGACATCAATGGAACACTCATAGGAATAGATGAAATTGGTAGAGATGTATTTATTAAAGGAGGAGTGTAACTAGGAATGCTAGGTAAAGGAACGAAATAAGTTCCCTCACTAGTGATAGGAGGAGTGAATCCTAGATCTTGAGCCTCTTGAGCTAAAGGTTTAACATTCAAATTCACAAGATGAGTGATACCATGCAAGATATTAACACCTTGATCACTATCACAAAGGAATTTATTAAGAGCCTTTAAGAATTCTATTTTCAAGTGTCTACAATGAGTTTCTAGAAAATTTGCAACCGGATCTGGAACAGAAACACAGAGATGGACAAAACCCAGAAATCCTTTTCTGATCTAGCTTAGTTCCCATTTTGACCCAAAAGTCAATGACACCTTTGACCCAAAATTTCCAATTCTGACCATTAACAAAATGTAAATTCTGACCCAGAAATGAATGTCACCTTTGACCCAGAATTTATGATTCTAACCCAGAATAGAATGTTAATTCTAACCTAAAATCTCTGACAGAAAATATGTTTCTGGATCTGGATAGTTTTCTGAAAAGGGCATCCGAATCTGCACTCCAATTCGTTGTTCCAAACCTGTCCCTACAAGAAAAATGGTTTGTTTGTTGGTAGGGAGGGGTTTGCCTTGGTCAACCCCCAGTTTTGGAATTAACCTCAAAGTATAATTGAAATTGCATAAAAAAACAAAGTAAATGAACAAATTCACCTTGCTTGTATAGAAACCCTTGTGGAAAATTCGAATCTGTGGATCCCCAAGTATGTATGCACCAAATGGATGTAGAATGTAGAATTTCAGATGTAGGATGTCTCAAATAAATTTCTTGTATATCTTCAACGCCAATCTTGAAATGATCTTGGAATAGGAAGAGGCCTGGAGGAATATGGATGGAGAAATCTTCAACAAGAGGGCTCCATAGAGCTTGAATCCTTCAATGGCTACCAATGGATCTCCTTGATGAATTAAATGCTTGATAGTAGATGATTGCTTCAATAAATGATGCATAGAGTATGGATGAAATTGCTTCAACTCTTAGATTGTTGATGATTCATGGTTAGAGAAAATGAGAGAAGGCTTCCTTATATATGAATCTAGGGAACAATATTCTAGAGATGCCTAAATAGGAGAATTAAATTCCAATTAGACCTATATCCCTAGAAGTGGACCTATATTAAATATAATTTAAGAATCATTGCTCCGAAGATCAAAATAGCCGACCTGGAAGCGGGAATTAAATCTTTCTGAACCCCGACATCTGGAAACCCCAAAAACTTGAAATCTGGACCTTGGGTCAGAAAAAGGTCAATTCTGACCTACATCAAAATTGATGTCAACCTTGACCTAGAAAGGTCGATTTTGACCCTAAGGTCAAAATTCTCAGTTTTTGATTTAGGGTGTCAGAAACAGGCTGGAGAAAAGAGGGAAATGGGGCAGAACAGGGGAAAAAGCCAGATCCAATTCAGGATCCCATTCAAGGTGCTTGACATGACCCCAAACCACTTACTCGGAAGGCTAAACCAGTCTACAATGGAATTTCTTCCATTTTCTTACTATACACTATTTATAACATAGATTGACCTAATTTGGTTTCATGTATTACAACTTTAACTCTATGATCAAAGGTTTACAACTTGACCTTGATCTCCTAGTCTGCATGTTTTTAATCAATTAGACTGATTAAAACAATTATAATAATGTTGCTTGTCCCTTAAGTAATGGTTTTAAAAAAAATCAAGACTCTATAAATAGAATATAGTTGTTTTATCTGATGTGGAAGTCAGATCCACTTTTCTCAGGATATAACTGACTTTCAGTGTCTGATGCTCAGTTTTCTCTGAAATTAGTTAGACTGTCTTTCGGTGTTCCTTGGTTGAACTATCTATCAGGTTCCTCTCTTATCTCTTCTCTCAGTTTTCACTGTAATCTACTTTTTGGGTTCCATTGTCAGTTCACTCCTGTCGGGTTCCTCTTTATCATGATCGGTTTGTATTTTTAGTTTACACTTCAAAACGGCGTCGTCGAGTTTCACCTTTCTTAGCAATTTTGGTTTGAACTAAAAACCTGAATTTTGGTTTAGTGTAACCAATGGATTATTACAACTTTTTTCTCATTCCATACTAATGGAAAAACTTTATGTCATCAATCTCCCCCTTTGACATTAGTATCAAAAATTGATGTGTAGAATACTAACAAAGTTTATAGTATGAACACCTTGTATATTACTTATTCATTTCATGACTCCCCCTATGCATATGTCGGTATAGTATAGTATATGTATATTATACACTTGTCTTTTTTATATCTCTTCCTTTTCTCCTTTGTACTATATTATCTTTTTCCCCATTTATTTCTTTCCCCCATTGTACTATATGCTTTGTACATATCATTTCCTTTTCCCCCTTTTTTGATAGTAAGGGAAAAGGTGTATACCTATAGCTTATCAAAAAAATGAGAGTGAGAGGACTTCATTTCCTCCATTATCTTCTCTCATTTCTCCTTGAGATTCTCAAGAGCCATATGCTCTAATATATATGATTCGGGCATGCATGTCATAGATGATGTCTGCTACAGACATCTCAGGGGTGGCAATAAGTTGCCTTGCTGAACTTAGGTGTTTTTGCAGAAGTGTGAGGTTTGGTAATAGTAGAGACTGTATCTCAGTAACCTCCTCTCTGAATTGTCACTCTACTTCCCAAAGTTCTTGTCTTAACCATTTTATTTCAATGATCTTCTCATAATGCAATTTGATTGCATTTCCATCTATGGTTAGACTTTGTGCACTTGCATTCAGATTGGAATAGATCTTTGCAATCTTTTCATTGTTATCCTTTTTAAATTTCTATAAAGTGCATATATTTTGGATTAAGGAAATAGATTTATTAATTATTGGATCTAATTCATTTGATAAATATGAAAGCTTTACCTTATTTTCTGCCACTTCTTGGTTGATCTTTTCTGTCAATTTGTATTGAAACTTCTGTTCTACTCGCTCCTCAATTGCCTTTTCTGCATCTACATTTTGTGTTGTGATGGATTTGTTGAGGATGTAAATTTGATCTAGAATGGGGGCATTGTGATCAACATCTATGTTGGTAACTATCTGACTTAAGATGTCCCTTATGTTCTCTAGTACCAATGAATCTTTGTGACGCTTCTTAAGCTTCTCTTGCAAAGCTTTCCTTTGAAATATTTTTCCATATTCTTGGAGTGATTCAAAATCTAGTGTAGTTAGGTCACATTTCGGCATTTCTATGATCTCATCAAGTGTGACTTCCAACTTCTTCTTTGTTTTCTTCGTCTTTTGTGTTCCACTTGTATGTAAAACTATAGCCAACTTCTCTGCTTGTTTTGATGTGCTACTAGATGGCTTATGTGGTGTTGTACCTTTTTCTTTCTACTCAGTATTTTCCTATCAGTTGTCTGAGGGTATCTCCTTATCAACCTTTGGTGTTTATGTAGCTTCGCCTTTGGTCTCCTTCGGCATGGTATCAACTATTATCTTTCTCATATTTCTCTTTTTGTACTTCATCTACATCTTTCACTTGTGCATCTTTTCATGTTTGGTCTCCATCTATTTGTTGTGTGTGATCTATATTTGTAACATTTTGATCACCATATTTTTGTTCTCCACCGATGACTACCTGTTCATCGGTTGTATCCTTCTTTTCATCAGATGTATCTTTTTTCTCATCATTACCCTTATCCTTGGGTATTCTTGCATTGGACTTAGGGTTCTTCTCCTTTTGTGAGATTATATTGATTTCTTGAATCAATAATAGCATCTAGCCAAGTATGTGTACTTGTGTAGCATCAATTATACTGTCATGTTCGTCGATCTGGTCCTTGACAATAGTGGCATCTTCATCTTTCTGAATTTCATTTGAAGTACATCGGTGATGTCAATAATAGTATTATCCATAGTATTGTCCAGCCATGTTTCATTACTAACATCCATATCCTTGTTGCCTGTTGTGGTCAATTCTTCATTGTCCAATTCTACTGTTGTGATATTTTCATCATTGATAGTGCTATTTTTGGTACTTTGTGTAGCCAAAGAGTCATCTTTGTGTGGTTCATTTTTGAGAGGTAATTTTCTCTTGAGGCTTGCTTCCTCAGTAGTTCTGTTGAGTATTTTACTCCAAATTTTGTTACTTTCCTTTTCTAGCTCTATAAGCTTGCCTTGTAGAAATTTGTAAGCTCTCATTTTGGGTGAGAATTCCTTTGTATGTTTCTTCATCATCTCCTAGATTTCTTCCATTTTTTATTTGGGAGGCATAAGAGAAACTAGTACTCTTTCCCTTATCTCCTTTTCATTCTTTAATGCATAAGTCCATGTGGCAGATAATCTTTCATGTAGTGCTTTTAGCATTTTGTCATCAAATTGTACTGGTACATATTTGAAGTTTATCATTTATTTTATCAGTGCTTCCTCAACCTTGTTCTAATGATCGGGCTCTAATGTTAGCCACTTTCTTACCTTGGTGTCGGTTAAGCCACCTCTTTTTACAATTGACTCACATATCTCATCAATAGTTTCAGGAATCTTAGTCTTTTCTATTTGGACAGATTCATCATGATTTATCTCCTCCATGTCTTCCTTATTTAGGATTAGCTTCCTTCTCCTCTTTGGTTCTTTGGACTATTTGGTTGGACATTTTCTCTTATATTTCCTCACTTGACCTTTCTTTATAGGTGAAGGACTTACATTCTTGGTTGTTTGACTTATTTTCCTTGTTGGAGCTGTAGTCCTAGGCTTCTTAGCCGGTGGAGGTAGTGGTGTATCTGACTCTATACACTCTGAGTCACTCTCCTTCTCAGCTTCACCAGCGGGTGACTGTCCCTCAGTTTCTTCTTTCTTTTTAGTTTCTTCTTCTATTACCGACATCCTTTTCTTTAAGTTCTTGACCATCTTGTCTTTCTTCCTATCAACCTTCTTCACAACCAAGCCAGTTTTAATCCTTTCTTTGGCTTCTTCATACATTCCAAACTTAGGTTGTGTTTTATCTAATGACTCATTTATTAATGCCTCAATTTCATTATATGCTTGATCTATGTTCACCTCATAATCAAGTGGAGATAGCCATGTTGTTGTTGGTACAGCTGGCTTGATGTATGTGTAGTCAATGTCTACCATAAAACATATATCAGTTTTGAACTTTTCAATTAGTTGTTCTGGGAACCTTACTCTCTTATGCATTCTCTCCTTGAATCCAGCAAAGTATTCATCCATGACTGACTCAAAATTATCTCCTGGTTATTTTATAAACTCACTAATCTATATGGCCATTGGTCTTGTTGTGTCCCATTGCACATTTCCTATAGATGGGAAAGATTCTTGGAAATAGAAGAATATGCACATTATAAGTGAACCAAACTTACATGAATTTGACTTTGCATTTCTTATTGTCTTCAAGTTCTCTTCTAACTGCTTGAGTAGAAGTTCTGATAGATCCAAATGAATTCCCTTCTTGACAATCTTGTATGTTTTATCCACTACTCTAGATGCAATGTTGTTCATCCTGCTAGCCGGAAAGAACTTGTATCCTAAGACACATGCTCCAAATTTTAGTTCATCATCGGTAATGGTGGATACCTTAAGTCCTCTTCCATTGCATTTAGCTCTTGTGTTCTTCTTAATGTCAGATTTAGGTGGGTGCTTTAATGCCTTTACCTTCTTGGTTATTGGATAACTGGTTATAGCGTGTATTACATCCCTTATTATTGGTTTTGGCTCATCCAGCCATAACTTTTGATCATGTATCTTGCTCAGTACTAACCAAATCCATTCGGTCTTAAAGTCTTTCGGGAACCATAGGGAATTTGTGAGCCCTTTTACTTCGATGTGCTTGTGCTCATCCTTGATAATGTCATCATTGTTTCATAGCTTCTTGAAATCTTGTTCCACTTCTAGGTCTCCAATCTATACTATCTTACAATGAATATATGCTTGCATGTCTTCGATGAGAAAAACCCTTGCTGGTATTCTTGAGAATGCACCAGCATTGTCAGGTTGTGAGGCAACCTTTAGGCATTTCTTGTAATGTGGTTCCTCACATGTACTATTCTTGATAAGATTGATCTTGTTCTTTTTAACACTCTTGATTTTAGCAGTTCTTGATGTATTTGCCATTGTTTCTTAAATTAGGGCTTTTCCACAAATGATAAATAGAGTTCTCAATTTTATGTTGGTACTTACTTTAACCATTGTAGTTGTAAGTGATTTTTTGGAGTGCTATGAATCAGATTTTAGTCACTCTACAATCTTGTTGCTTCGTGCTCTAGTTTTTCTCTTGTCTCTTCACTCTAATCTCTTGGTGAAGAATAAAACCCTTTTGTCATCTATTTATAGACTTTTCCCTAAGTTGAGTCATTAATGCTCAACCACTCCTCAGCGTGTGAAGATGAATTCATTGGGTGACACACTAACTTCTCTTTCAATGATAACATGATGCTTTGGGCAGTCATTTAACATGTTTCAATCACCAACAGATTTTGGTGTATCGCGAAGACAACTTTGTCAACTCACATGATTACCGATGGATCTCAGTTTACACTATAAAATTTAGCTTTTATATGTTAACCGATGATGCTCGGTAAGTGTAGGCAACTTAGCTTTGAGTTTATACCGATACATTTCAATATGTATTAATCAATGAAATTGAATTCATAGAATTACAAGTAATACCATAGTGCATCTTTAATCATGTTGATTTAGTATTCTAACTATGTATAATGGAACTGATGCAAAATATAATTTGGTATAATGCAGCTCCATACTTACTTGTTCTTCTTAGGTGGGGGTGGTGATGTCACCAGATCCATTGGATAAGGTGTCACCAATTGCATTGCTTGGTCCAGCTTCATCAATGTTTGTAGCTTTCCTCCACATTTTGTTTCTCATCTTCCTGATGTGTTCAATGGTGTTTCCATTGGAAAAAGGTGTTTGTCTCTGTCATTCGATCTCTGCAGTCTTTCTTCAGATGACCAACTTTATGACAGTGTAGACATGCCATTCCGGGGTTATTCCATCCTCTAGGATTTCTTGTCCATTGTCTCATATAGTTTGCAGCAATGTGACTAAATCTTCCATGTGATGTACAATTTTCCCATGTATTGTAATCCGATACATACTGGTTACCCAATCTTTTTGGTTGATAGGCAGTTTCTTGACCTTTAGGCTTCCATGCTTTCTTTTTCTTCTTCCAGCATTCAAGAGTTGTGTGCCCATGCATTTTTCAAGTAGGATAGTATTTTCTATGTAGGTTTCCTTCTTTGGTTATTTCACCTTAGATTTACATTCATATTCTTTATGTCCTTTCTTGTTACATTTATAACAAATTCCTATGAATGAAGATGTAGATTTAGGAATACCTTTCATTTTTCTCCTACAAAATTTTGATGTGCGGCCTTGATTTCCATACTGATTGCATGTTATCTTTCCTAGTCTTGGCTTTGCATAGACATTCTTTGGATCAACTTTATTGGGTGATTATCCATTCTCGGTATAGCCTAGTCCAGTGTTGTTGTTAGCTCTCCTTTTTCCATCAAGAAAATCATCCATCCTTTTATTTTTTTCTTCAGCTTTCTTGATTATTTCATTATGTTGTTTCTGAATTCTTACTTCTTGTTTCAACTTTTCATTTTCTTCCCTTAGATCACCTATAGCTTCTATTCTTTCAATGAGTTTTGTATTCATTTTGTTTGCCTCTTGACTCATAAGAATAATCTGATTTGTAATCTCATGATGATGTTTTGTAAGTCTTTATATTTCTGACTATTTCTCTTGTAGCGTTTCATTGATCTTCCTTCTATCATCAATAGCTAGTGTTCTCTCTTGCTCAGCTTGTCTAGCATTGTTCATGACATCAATCATTCTTACCATCTGTGTCTCTTGACCAATTTGCAGAGATTGATTTCAATCAAACTTGTGATGCTTTCTTCTTATGTGTCTGATGTTTTTCTAGTTGTAGATCCTGAAGAATCAAATAGATCTGGTATCTCTTCTTCTTGGTAGTCTATTTCATTACATTGAGATTCCATAATCTTTATTTCATCTAACAGTCATCTCATCTTGATTCTATCTTCTTTATACTACTCATAGAAGATCTGAGTTTCTAGCTTCTGATTCTCAATACTTTTGTCAAGTTTGTAATTCTTCATTGTATGATCTTTTCTCTTAAGTCTTTAAGCTTTCCAAATAAGATTTCTAGCTCTGATACCAATTGTTGGAAATAATGGGAAGTGTGTACTAAGAGGGGAGGGGTGAATTAGTACCTCTAAACTTATATCTCTTTTAACCTTTATCCATTGTGTAATAAATTGTATAAACAACCATCTATTCTATACTATCTTTGTGTAAGATATATCAATTCTTAAACTTTAACAAACATGTAAACATTCATAAAATTAATTGACTCATAACACAATATATGGTAACGTAGAAAACCCCTGTTAGAAGGTAAAAACTACGGTGGTGATGGCACCCACAAAAACTTCACTATCTTCATATTGGAAGGGTCGGTTAAGGCTTACAATTTGATAACTTTTGATGATCTACCCTGTTAGGATTATTATGTGGAGACTTGTTAAGGTCTACTCTATCAAGATCTTTAGCAACACTATTTAGTGTGCACTCGGTTAAGAGATTTACAATATGATTGTTAAATCCACCTTTCTTGAAAGGATTTATTCTATTTGCTACACTTGTTAGAATGTAGACAAAAATACTCATTGAACTGAGTGTATACAATCTAACAATTGTTGATTACAGACCCATTAAAAATTACATGTATAAAAGTATCACCTAATGTGATTGATTAATACCTTTGTAGCTCGGTAGCCTCTATTCTTGGTTCTTGATAACCAATTTCATCTTTTTCTTTTCTGCTTCTTGAGACTCTTAGTATAATCCATAGATGTGCTAGTTGGATACATTCATCCTCTCATCCTTCTCATTGAATGATTATAATATCTATTTATAACATAGATTGACCTAATTTAGTTTCACGTATTACAACTTTAACTCTATGATTAAAGGTTTACAACTTGAACTTGATCTCCTAGTCTGTATGTTTTTAATCAGTTAGGCTGATTAAAACAATCACAATAATGTTTCTTGTCCCTTAAGTAATGGTTTTAAAACAAATCAAGAATCTATAAATATAATATAGTTGTTTTATCTTACGTGGAAGTCAAATCCACTTTTATTGGGATATAATTGACTTTTGGTGTCTGATGCTCGGTTTGCTCTGAAATTAGTTAGATTTTCTTTCGGTGTTCCTTGGTTGAACTATCTGTCGGGTTCATCTCTTATCTATTCTCTCAGTTTGAACTATAATTTTCTCTTCGTGTTCCACTGTCGGTTTACTCCTATCAGGTTCCTCTTTATCATGATCAGGTTACACTTTCAGTTTACACTTCAAAACTGTGTCATCGGGTTCCACCTTGCTTAGGAATTTTGGTTTGAACTGAAAACCTGACTTTCAGTGTAGTGTAACCGATGGATTATTACAACTGTTTTCTCATTGCATACTAATGGAAAAACTTTATGTCATCAGCCTCATCAACTCTTGCCATGCAGGAAATTTATCTTTGTTAATCTTGGGGATCTCCCTTCTGTAAGACATCTTTGATCTTTAGCTTGCGCCTTAAAACCTTCCCTGAAAGCACCAAATGCTCTAACACCAATTGTTGAAAATGATTTGAGTAACTGAGAGGGGAGGGGTGAATCAGTTAAGACAAAAACAAATCTAAGTCCCTTAGATGTCTTAAACAAACTTATCACTCTTCTCGGTTAATAAAATATATTTTGTTGTTACTTGGTTAACAAGGCAATCTTAAGATATTAAATGTGTTTAACCTTTAGTGATTAAGTGTGGAAACATAAATCATAAATAAAATAACATGTACACAAATGACACCAAGATTTACCATGGAAATCCAATTCGGGAAAACCACCAATTGCAACCAGTTGCTATTTTCCACTCTTCTAAAGTGAGCCCTATTAGGAGCCAACCCTGTTAAAGGTTACAAAACACATTGTAAGGTCTGACCCTGTTAGAGGATTTAATCACCCTATTAGGAGTGGCCTTGTTAGAGGTCTTCAAATACTTCAATGTAGAAATGCCACCTTATGAGAGGATTTATGAAAGACTGTTAAGTCTACTCTATTAAGAGATTCGATCATTGCTACAATTGTTAGATAGTAACCATGAGTTTGAATTGATTGAAAGAACAACTGACTTTGCATATTCAGATCTCTATTCTAGATTTAACTGGATCCTCACTGATCAAATATTATTTTGAACCTCGGTCTCGATATTCTATCCTTAATCAAAATTCCCTCTTTCTTCACCTTCACTCTTCATATCAAATACTCTTTCACACATTAAATTCAAACTTGACCTTGTATATATATGATAGCCCTTGTCAAGTTAGCTTGAATACCCTTCCAAATGAACAATAAAACTTAAGTCTGTCGGATGCAATTAACCAATTAAAAATAAAGTGTAAACTATTGTTAGTCAGTTGACACTAAATGCATAACTCGGTTAACACTTTAATCCTTCGATGCCCGAAAATTACTTGTCTAAAACCAAACTTACTGTATTGCCCAAGCGAACTCGGTTAATACAAAACTTCCTTCATTAACTGACAGATCTCGATTAATACAAAAAATCACTTGGGTTGATACCGGAGTCTTCTTCAATGCCCGAGAGAGCTTGGCATACATTGAATGTGCTCAGTTAGGTTTATAAATATGTGTAACGTCACTACATTTGTGTAACATCAATGATAATACACAATTGAATAATTTTAGTCAATATCCATGAGATGGTTGGGAGTGATATGGTAGAGTTTTTTATGAAGGGGAAAGTATAGTTGTTGTCCATAAACTATCAACAAAACCCCTCAAAGAAACATGGTTTCATAGGAATATACAACGCAGATAATGTGGAGAAAAGGTTTTTCAAACTTCAAACTAATGCAGTTGGAGGGTGTAATGCAAGATGAAAAAACCTGTGCCAAAGTATCAAATACCTATGTGTGCGTGATAGTTTCACTCAGACAGATTATGACCATCTACTCAAGCAAAGGATAAAGGGGTTTTCATGTGTCTTTTCAATGTCATGGTTAAGCATATTTACAAAGCGTGGAAGTGCAGACCCAACATGTAAATAGACAGATGAGGCACGTTGTTTACAAATGAATGCCTCAAAGATATGTCATCTCATAGAATGCACCAAATCATATTCGTTAAAAAGTTTTAGAAACTCAAGAAAATAATTCTTTTCAAGGAGATGTATCTTGAATTCTATGATTTGTAGGATATGCATAAATTAGGACATTTGGAACATTTTTTTATTGAAAGTTCAAGTGAATGTAGTGGTTAGAGATTGAAATCAAAATAAATTTGGGGAAAATAGTTAAGAATCACATACAAGTATAATGTATAGGTTCCAGGTTGAATACCATGACCTTTGGTAACAATTTTTATAGTTGTGGCACGGAGAATAGGATTTTTTACTGTGGATTATTAAATCTTGTCTGAGAATGTATTTTTAGAAAGATAAAGGGATGCACAAATTTTCAATTTTTTGGTAGATCTTAATGCCTATATTGTCTTTCTGAATACCAAGGTAGTAAAACATTTTCACAAATGAAGATCTCACACATAATGAAGATCAAATTTGTGAATATTTTAACTGAGTGAATTATTTCAATTAAAGTGAATATTTTATCAAGAAGGCAAAGTGATTTTATTTACCAGAACAAATAAGATATTTTCACTTAAAGATAAGTAGTGAAAAGGTATTTACAAGAGATGTCAAAGGGAAGTGAATTATTTTTCACTAAAGGATAAAATGCCTTTCACATAAGGTTTGATTTTCACTAAGGTGAGTGAGTATTCACAGGTGTAACCAAGGAATAAGGGGCATGGACTAAAGACAAAAATCAGACATTTGCACATATATTTTAGATAAGGGGGGTATTTTAAGGTGCAAATTATAGAATGAAAGCATATTTTTGTAAATTGAGAAGTGAGAAATATTTAAAAGGAAAGAATTAGATATTTACAAGAGGGGACAAGCGTCAGCAGCAGATGCAATCTAGAATTTCCTTTTTTTTCTATATATTCTTCTTTCTTTCATTGTACAAGGGTTCTGAAAGTTTTTCATCAAATTTTTAAATAGTGTTATGCCTCCATTTTTTACTTGCAGATAGGATGTGCTTATTGTAATAGTTTGATGTTATGAAAAATGGTCAATGAATTTGTGCAAGTTAATTGTTTTTATCATGGAGTTGTCTCTAGATTTGTGCACTTAGGTCGTGTGAATCGAATATATTGAGGAATTTCAATTCATCTCTGCAATTGTGTGTAGTTGTGTTGTCTCAACCTTGATTTCTTTTAAAGAAAGAGCTAAATTTATTGTTTGGACAGAAATGGCCTCAAGTCTATTGTATTTGTATTCATGCAAATTTAAATTATCACTGATATTAATATTTTTCTTTACATTTGTCTTTTTTAGTGATATATTTTCATAGACTTGTTCTAAACGAAGGGTTAAATTCTGGGAGCGGGTATTTGTGGTCTTGAATACATGAGATGGATTTGTAAGTAGAGTTTTATTATGATATAAGTAAATATATTGGTGGAAGACATTATCATATTAAAATTTATTGCTTGAGTTTAGTTGTTCATAGGGATTCTATTATGGTTTCATATTTGACTCTTTAGCATGTGGTAGAGGCACTTATCCTTGAAGTGTTTTTAGAAATATTTTATCAAAATCTTTTTTTCCTTTCATGTTTGTAGGAATAGGTTTAATTTACTCACATGAATTATATGTTCTCAGTTGTATTTATTGTAATTGGGATTGTGTATGACGTTTGCAAAGCGTAAACACCCATTACACATAAGTCTGAGAATCATCCATAGGGTTATAAGTCTGCAAAGTATTATTTTTTAGTGCAGATTTAGGGAATACGATCACCCTCCTAAGTGTTGTGGAGCTCAAAGAGAAGAAGGCATTTGTGCCTTTTTAATTATTATTTTCTTTCCCTATGAGAAAAATTGCTAACACAACATACACCAAGATTTTCCAACATAGTATGTAAAGCCTTCTCTTGATACAATCGTAATTATTTGCACAACTCCCTTCTGCTTACACATCACTACCACAAATTCACTAAAACAAACTCGCACTAGATCACCTTTTTCTCTTTCTTTCTCACACACACACCTTAGATACAAAATGATTTCTCTATTTATATATACATCTAATAAGATAACTACATATGTCAGCCAAGCCACAAAACATATCGGCTTCAATACAAAAAGTATTCTAATTTTATTTAACATCCTACCACCGAGCCTACATATAGGTCATACATAAGAAGTCTTCGTACCATTTTACCACTAGGCCTAAAGATAGGTCACCCTTAAGATATGTACATTACATAGAACAATTACCAAAAATAGTGAAATTTTGGAACCAACAAAACACCACAACCAAATCCATAACTTGATCAAAAAAACTTCTAAACCAACCGATAGATTAAAATCAATAGAATTTGTCCAGTAACCAAATATAAATATTATACCAAAACCATCTGATGAACTACAAGAATGTTCACGAAGTAGGGATACCTAGAAGAAATCTTAAATTCAACAATCAATAAGTACCATCCAAAACTTCATGCTTCAGCAATCAAGGAAACATATAGATGTACCAAAGAGATGCAATCCAATAATAGGAACAAGTACAAATGACATTATACCCAAAAATTGCACGTATAGAATATGTTTTGTATATACCGAACCACTAATATCTAACCAAAATCCAACACACATCCAACTAGAAGTATCAACAAATAACTAACATAGATATGCAATCAGTATAAGGTTTTGACAATAATGCCATCTTCTCAATATGTTCAACAATCTCCCCCTTTGGAAATGATGGAAAACCAATAAAACTCTAAAAATAATTGAAATACAAAATTTCCAAAAACAACTCCCCCTGAGTTAAATATTTCATTAATGTTTACAAAATCCCTTACTTTTCTCTCCTTTTTTCCACAATGGCAAAGGGCCACATACCATAACTAAAAAATTCAAAGAAGGATATAATACCTAATAGTGAATACTTTCTTATACCTTTCTTTGATTATTGGAAGCTTCCTCTTCCACTTAGCCACAACAGCACCCATCCAAGTATACAAGCTTTCGTGCCCCACTAGCATGTCAAAAGATAAAGTCCAGTCCAAAGACCATAATTATCGCTCATAATCTTTTGCATCAATAAGGATACCAAAAAGATGCTCTAACTAGACTTCAACCAATTCCTTCACTAGCTAAAAGGTTTTCACCAGAGCTTCTCTCTATCTCTGTAACTATAGCATATCACCCTGAAGTTGACCAACCTTTATTCTCATTTTTCCTCCTTTATCATTGAATTAATCATATGTCTATCCTAACTCATTCAATTCTATCTCAATAGCTTCAATTCTTCCTCTGAAATTGTCAATAGTAGTAGGCCACTAATCACAATGCCTATAAATATATGAAATGTCTTTTACGCACTCTCTTGTTTCACCGATCATCCTGGATAGACTTTTTTAGCATTGTTACACTTCTTCTTAATAGACTCTCTAATTATGCAGTAATATGCACCATATTGCAGCAATATTCCTTCTTCAAATTTTACCAATTCAACTCTTAGAACACCTGACACATCATAAATGATGATCTTCTTAGTGATCAAGTGATCAGTCAACATATCCTGAATTTTTGTTCTTCTTAGTAAAGAGAAATCAGACCATAAATTACCAACTCTGTCAAAATCACCATCTTTTAACATAGATTTAACCACATCAGAATCCATAGAGTCAGATTATGAGGGGGAAGCTACATATTTTTCAACCTCTTCTTCTTTCTTTTCATCTAATTCCTTCTCATCCTCATATTTTTCTTCTTCTTCCTCTAAAATGGTAACGATCTCCTTTCCTTTATCACTAATATTTCTCCTCTTACATTCTGTAAGGGAACCACCAATAGCAATATCCAAATTCTTCTGACCAAAGGAGCAACCCTCATCAACATGACTCTTAGGAACAACACTAGAAACAACCAAACCAAAGCAAATATTCATCTGTAATGATGTAAACTATTAATTCCAAGCATCTTCTCTATTTTCAATAAACCCTAGATATCTTCAAATTTGTCTACCGACAAGGATTTTGGACCTCCACACTATATTTTCTCTATGTAGTAGAGACCTCAAGAAATATAACAATCTCATGAACAAAGAACCAAACCAAAAACCATAACCATCTTCTAATGTCATCTTGAAATTCTCAGGAAAATTATCCAAAAAAAAATTACATAGATCAAACTAAACACCTTCCCTAACCATTTTATGTGCAATATAGACTGCTATAGCTGAAGTAGAACCATCTCAATTTTGAAACAAAATTTTGTAAGATATGCCATAGGCAACATACCTCACCACCAAATCTTCAAGAATGTGTGTTGATCATATTCAATACTAGTCAAATCCTTCACTTTCTTCTGCTTTATCATCTTCTTTCTTGGAAGGTCTCCAATACTGCACAAACCTATAATATCCTCAATTACTTCCTTTTATAGTATAGGTTTTATCCAAAACTAGGTTTCCATCATGAAACTGACTCAACAAAAATAGGATAAATTCCTTGTCGACGAACCAGGGAAATTCTCCCCAAATATCCAATCAAGTTACAAAATCTCTACAAATCTTCTGCTGACAAACCAACTTCCATCTGTCTAATTCTTCCATGATAAAATTCTTCCAATTTTTTTGTTCTTCAACATCCTTGACACAACCGCACCAGTATCGGAAAAAACCAACTGAGATTCCTTCTTCGGACCTAAATATTTTTCTCAAACACTCACAAGCTCTGCTAAAAACTCTATTTTTTAATTCTTTCAATAGTGACAAATGATTTCAAAAATTAACTTTTATATCCATGATCCTTCATAATTATAATTATAGTTGAAAATTGATTATTGTTGACACAACCCATTAGTACAATGCAATCAATCATCTGAAATAGATACAAACATCAATTTACCATCCAACATATCAGAGACAAGCTAGTTGCAACTGATATCACCTCAAAGAAGGGGAAATGATTGATATACCATGCTAATACTCCTCCTGATCCAATGCATTCGACTCAATTACTAGAAGAGATAGTATCAAGATTCGGTACTACAGACCTCTCTCAGCATCTTTTTTTTTCCATGCCATAACTATCTCTGAGATTCACTTGATATGGCAACATTATTATCATTTAATGACTTTACCAGAGAATCAATATATTTTCAAGGGTTAGCATAATGACCAGTCTGACCACATTTAAAACACTTGATATTCCTTTATCTTGATCTTACTGACTCAATGCCACATCTTCAATGATTATCCTTGTGATCATAATTGTGACACACATAGCAATTCTCATGAAAAATATTTTCCATTCCACTTTTCCTAACCAGATTAGAAACTTGACTTCTGCATTGATTTTCTTTATGACCAAACTTATGAAAATTAAAGCATTGAACCTTATCTCCCTTCATCATCTTACAATCAACAACCTTATGACCAAATTTCTTGCATAAGAAATAGCAACCATTAAAAGATAAGTACCTTTGAGCATTCAGTTTCCTAACCAGAGGCCTTCTTGTAGATGTATTTGGATTCTTCACCTTGCTTGATACCTCATACTTTTCCTCATCTTCAACTTCCTTCTCTTTTCCTTTATTCTTCAAATATGAACACTCACCAGTGAAACCTAATCCTTCCTTTTCCTTGTGACTCTTCTGCATGGCTAAAAGTTGATCCAAAATAGCGCTTCTCTCACAAACCTTCACTTCAGATCTTAGCTTCCTTAATTCCTGATCCATCTTTTCATTTTCATCTTACTTCTTCTTGATGATATCCATGAGATTCTCTTCAATTTTCTTCCATTCTTGTATTTTATGATTGATAGTGTTCTTCAAATCTCCTTCGGTCTTCTTTCAATCTTCCAAATTTTTTTCAAACTCTTCTTTGATAAATTCATCAATATTTTTATTGTCACTCAGTTGCTTTTCTAGATTTCCCACCTTTTCTTTTGACTCCTTTAATTCTAGACTTACTTCCTTGTGCCTTGATTTGAATTTTGAGATCTAATCCATTAGCTTTAAGATACATTCATTTTATTCATTTAGGTTTTCTTTCTACCTCCTCATTCTTTGATTCAGTGCTCTCAATGTCTCTCATCATGACCTACCAATCTTCATTAGAATAGTACTCTCCTTCCATCTATTCAAACATCTTAGACCTCCCTCAATAATTTAAGCTCTATCTTCAAGGGACCAGGCTATGATAAAAATTGTTGAATAGGTTGAATAACTAAGAGGCGGGTGAATCAATTATTCCAAAACTCTTTCTAAAACTTTTACTTATCCAGAATACACATAAACTGTTCAAATAATTAAGACTAATAAAAGCATGAAAGAACAAGAAAAATCAAGACCATAACACCAGATATAATGTGGAAATCCAAGATGGGATAAACCACAGAGAAGCTAATTCTCATGAAAGTAAACACTGATTAAGGTGACACCAGTTAAGGTAATTTTTTATAGAGGACTCCTTATCTATTTTCTCACTGTTGTTTGGCTCACTATCAGTTGGCCTAACTACCCTGATAAAAAATATGTAATGAAAAATAGTGTCTTGTAGAAAATATGTGAACTGAATAAATTGCATCTGCATATGCATGAAACATCTCTTGTTGATAGCATAGTAATCACCATCATTAACATATCAGACACAGATCTTATACTAGCATACACCAAGTTTCTACAACATAGTATGTAAAGCATTCTCTGGAAACCACTATAATACTTTTTACAACTCCCTTCTACTTACAAGTCGTTGCCATAAAATCACTAAACAAACTTGCACTATATCACCTTCTGCTCTTCCTCGCTCACACACACACACCTCGAATACAAAATTATTTCTCTGTTTATATATTCATCTAATAAGATAACTACATATGTTGTCCAAGCCACAAAACATGTCAGCTTCAATATAAAAGATATTGCATTTTTATTTAACACGCTACCAACAAACCTAAATATAGGTCATATATAAGAATTATTCATACCCCATTACCACAAGACCTAAAGATAGGTCACCCTTAAGATATACATGTTACATAGCACAGTTACCAAAGATATGTCAATTCTAGAACAGACGGAACACCACAACCAAGTCCATGACTTGATTAACAAAACTTATGAACCGATCAATGGATGAAACTCAATAGAATCTATCCAATAGCAAAAAAAAATTGTTATACCAAAATCATTTGATGAACTGCAAGAATTTCCAGGTAACAGGGATACCTAGAAGAACTCTAAAACTTAGCAGTCAACAAGTACCATCAAAAAATTCATGCTTTAGTGATCACTAAAACATACAGATGTACCAAAGAGGTGAAATCCAATAATAGGAACAAGTTCACCCAACAACATATCTAAAAATTGCATGTACAAAATATTTTTTGCATAAAATGAACCACTAATATCTAACCGACAACCAACAAGAATCCAACTGAAAATGTCAACAACCAACCAAAACAAATATGAAACTGGTATAAAGGTTTCGACATCAATGAAAACAATGCCAGCATCTTCTCAATGTGTTTAGCATCTAGTTGCTAGTTCGCATCCATAAAATAGTAAACCCATTTTTCAAAATTCCAAAATTCCATAAAATAGCATAACACAACTTGCTATCTCTCTCCTTAGCACCAATTTTTTAAGATGAGTTGACAAGCATAACATAGCTTTCTAGACTATTTGACTCTCTTTGTACTAATTTTTAGGATGATTTTACTACCATAACACAACTTGCTACACTATTTTACTCTCCTTGGCACCGTACTTAAAGATGGGAGGAACTAGCATAATGCCACTTTTTAGGATTAAAGAACACTAAGAGGGGGGTGAAACAATGTTGCAGCAAATTTAACTTTTAACCATAATTTTCATATCAATGAAATCAACACAACTAAAATAAAAACACAACACAACCATGACACCATATTTTTTATCGTGGAAACCCTATTATAGGAAAAACCACGATGGTGATGGAATCCACAATATATTTGACTTCTATAGAAATAAAGTATCTGGTTAAGGGTGAGATTACATAAGAGGGGAATGAAAATGCATTCAGGCTTATATCCTAGATCTGACTGCTTAATTACAAAATCACCAACAAAGCTCACTGCCTCAACAATCTGATAGAAAATAGATAGGACTCACTGCCCCATTCATGAACTGAAAAACAACATTAAGCATGATAATATAGTTCCAATGAAGTGTACAATTGATCAACTGATAGGATAACTTCATAATGTTTTTCCTTTAGTAGTATATCACATTCCTTAAACTTCACATCATAATCTCTATCACTATCAGGTTATGATCCATCTCAAAAATGTGATCTCATATATCAACTTGTTTCTCAACATTGTCGGTCATAAGAATAAAATAAGTGGTGTGAAGTGTGTTGGCCCAATACTTTATCAAATATCCATGCTAACCCAAATCATAATGTGTACATCATGTACCATGTCATCTCTAACTCCTCCATTGATCAAACCGATTATACCATTGATATAATAGGATCATTTCTCTATCTAATAGTTAATTGTCTTTGTCTCTGTCTCTAACCTATTAACCCGATATTTAGCAAATCATAACTCTGCCAAATATTAACATAAAAATATATGATCATATACATAGATGTATATATTTCCTATGAATCATCTCCTCTAATTACACATCAAAAAAATATCATATGTGTTCATACCGATCATAATACCAAAACTGTATCTCTCTGCCAACAAGTTTGTACTTAAGAAATTTTACTATTTGACCTTCGGTATCACAAAATTATGTTATCCAATAATATTAAAGATGTGTAGTTTCCATCAATTAGAATATACAATCAATCCATTATTGTTTTTTACCAACAATCTCCCCCTTTGGCATTGATGGAAACACTTAGAGAAAAAAATGAATAAGTGTCAACATGCCAAACTCCAAAAAATTAATCCTAATTTCTCCAAACAAAATTTAGCTCCCCCTAAACTTGATATGACATTTTTATACCTTATCTATCCTCCATTGACATTAATGACAAATTCTGGGAACTATTCCAAAAAAATTTACCAAAATCCTAAATTTGTACACTATGTTCAATCATGCTTACAACAATTCAAAAATCTCAAAGAAATTGCTCTTCAAAGATGCATAATCATTATCCCAACTTTTCTTCAAGATCTCCATGACCATAAGTTGTCCACACAGAGCATAAGTTGCTTCCTTAGTAGATATTAGATCTTTAGTCTTAGGTTTCTTATATGTTAGTTATGGTTACTTCAAGTTGTGAGTCATAACATAAAGTTTAGGAACAATGAGGCTCCTAAGTTGTTCAATCCTTCGTTTGACTCCCTCTTTCTTTGTAACAAGTGTCTTGATCTTATGATTAATGGTCATTACTTGATCATCATAAAATAAAGCTAATTGTTTTAAGGGTTCAAATGATTTTATCAATTCATCTAACTTTACCTCAGACTCCTTAATCACCTTATCAACATCAGAGATAGAAGCGGTGTAGTCTATGCATCCTTTGTCTATTATAATTCCCTCTACCAATGCATTCTTGATATTCTTAATAGCTATACTCAATGTGTTTTTATCAGTGATTACCTCAGCCTTAAGCTTACCAAGTCTTCTATCCTCATACTCATCTTGAGCTTTAGTTAATGTGGATTGTTCCAATGATTCAAAGTGTTTATTATATGTTTTCAACAAACTCTCCACTTAAATAGATGTAGATTCATTCTATTTCACTGCATGTGTAGGCATTATCTTGATCATAAATTGTGAATTCAATGATAGTAATCCACTATCCTTTTTATGTGACTTCAGAATTTGTTTCCTTTCCATTGACTGTACTAAAGTAGCAACATTCATAATCTCTTTAGGTCTTAACATTCAACTGAATAGGACTCTGTATCTGCTTCATGTCTTGTCATCATCAAAGTCTTCATCTATAACTAATGTAGTGTCTCTTGCCTCTTCTTCAATCTTCATAGTAAAAGTAGGTGTAGATGTATCATGTGGGTAATAGTATTGAGAGACACAAATTTGGAATAAAATTGAATAGATAGAGACCTATATTTGAGATTTCTCATATGTGAAAAATTTGGTTCAAGGGCGCCCCAAGCACCATTGACCTGCACCTTTTTTACAAAACTTTTGGGGAAGGTTCTAAGTAGAATTCTACTCTAAAAACACAACTTTCATCTGCATTTGACATTTCTAGATCAAGCACACCCCAAGTGCACCATTAACCTTCTGAATTCAACCTATACTTTAGGCACCAGTTCCTTTCTATCTTCTATTTCATAATCTATAACTCTAGTCCGCATATATTTTCTGTGACTTTCTCTTCATGCTAAAAACTCTCAATTTCTCATCTTTGGCCCTAGATCTAGCATCCTCCTCAAATATTTTGCATAGTTTCAACTCAAACAAGGAATTTTGAATTCACCTTATGTTCAATCCTTTGAGCCAAGTGGATCCACTCTCCTTAATGTCATCAAGGGAAATAGGTCTAGTTCCTAGTTTGCAAGTACTGACTAGTGAACCCATTTTCCAATATTACAAAGATTTAGTGCCCTAACCTAAAGGATGAAAAACAAATGATTTTAAATGGATGTTCACAAAGGAATATGATCTAGCTGAAAATTTTGAGAATTATAAGGCATTTTTGGTTACTTGGGTTTAAACTTCAATGAAGGGAATAGATTTTGGTAAGATCTTCTCTCTTATTGTGAAGATGGCATCAATATGGTTCC
Organism: Thuja plicata; assembly: GCA_018584345.1. Taxonomy (NCBI): domain Eukaryota; kingdom Viridiplantae; phylum Streptophyta; class Pinopsida; order Cupressales; family Cupressaceae; genus Thuja; species Thuja plicata. Next base: position 905,504 of record MU223153.1, read on the forward strand.
TTTTATCACTTGTAGCAAGGTATGATTTATAATTCAAATAGAGGGATGTGAAGACAACATTACTTCATGACGATCTACAAAAATAAATTTATGTGTCACAACTAGAGCATTTCATTGTTAAAGGTAAAGAAATCTAGTTTACAAACTGAAGAATTCTTTATGTTGTTTAAAGAAATCGCGTGCCAAAAATTTGACACCTATATTTGTCTTTGGAGTTTTTAAGATCTAAATTTGACTATTTTATGTATTAAAAAGATGAAAATAGTCACATTCTCATAATGGTACTATATGTAGATGACATTTTATTTTTAGGAATGGTAAAAGCGTGAACTTTTAGTTTTGAAGTCTTGTTTATCATTATAATTTGAAATGAATGTCTAGATGCAACAAGGTATATTTTTGGAATGGAGATCTAAAGAGATAGGGATAATAGAAAGCTTTGGTTGAGCTAGAGAAAGTACTTGAACTCAATTTTGCAAAGATTTGACATGGCATTTTACAAAAAAAATAGTTGTTTCTATTTTATAGGGGATTATATTAAGTCTCCTATTTGTGTGCTAAAATGTTGACACACTTCTATGAGTCATTATATCCAAGATTTCTCAAGAATGAGGTCTCAAATGGCAACTCATAGCTCTCTATTCATGGAGTGTAAGGGTTTATAATGGAGGCCCTTGGTTTAGACCTAGTTTGTGCCCATGCAAGTACACCATAAAATGAGATATTCAAAGAGGAAAAGCAAGAGTGCTAGTCTCCATGATAATCAAATATGCATGCAAATGAAAATGGAAGCTATTCTATATGATAACAATGTATGAAAGCAAACTAATCTATGAAAGCAAATACGCATGCAAGATTATTCTATGAAATGAAATATGAATCTAATCTAACATGAAAGTGCAAGAGTAATCTAAATGGATTGGCATGGATGCATGAGAGAAGAAGACAAGAAAAGAGAAGTTGCAATGTTCAAGCTCAAGTGCTCAAACTCTCCTCCAAAATCGCTCTCCAAACTTGCAGCATAACAATAACACAAAATATGGATTCTAAATGAGAAGGAGAGGGCTCCTTATAAAGGAAAGTGTGGAGAGGAATGCATCCTCAATAGAAATGTGGGATAAATCCCTAAAAAGGCAAGTAAGAGGAAAAAGCCCACCACTTAGAAATATGTGCATTCAAAGTGTAGAGAAAAAAAGAATTTTTATTTATTTTTATTTGATTTATTTCCTTTTTTCATCACAAAGAGAGATTTAGGTGAGGATTTTATTTATTTAATTAAAAGAGGGATTTTCTTTTAAATAAGATTATTTTATTTAATTAAAAGGGAAGTTTTCTTTTAATTAAATAAGATTATTTTATTTAATTAAAAGGGATGTTTTCTTTTAATTAAATAAGATTGTTTTATTTAATTAAAAGGGATGTTTTCTTTTAATTAAATAAGATTATTGATAAAATGATCAAACCTTAGGAAATATTGAGATAATTGAATTAATTACGATTTGATCAAGGAAATTGATTTGAATTGAAAATATTGCAAGGCATTGATTCAGGAAATTGATAAATTGATTTTGTCATTTTATAAATTGAAGAATGGGAGCCCATAGTCTAGGTGACCATTTTAGGGTGCATACATTTTCCCCTCTTTGACTAATGTGTGATCCTTATGGGAACACATGTAGTCAAAGAATGCAGTTGAAGTGTGAGATTGATTTGGGATCACAAAACAACCTAGACATGTGATCGACGGACAGGAACACATCAAGACAAAGATAAGTTGATTAAAAAAGACAAGATCAACACCCCTGTAAATAAGTAATTAGCATGTCCAAGATAAGAATCTCAAGCAAGGTTTCTCTAAGCGGAGCAATTGATAGGATTGATAAAGCTGAATCAAGGATGGAAGTTTGATAGGTACTACCCCCTCATGATCAAAATTGAAATGAGATAAAGGAGAAATAGAAAATTGATAAATTTGATCAAATCAAACTAAAGATAAGGTTCTTGATGTAAGATGAAAGATATAAGGATCACCGAACCAAGGTAGATCATCAAGCATGAAAGCTTATGCCCCAAGGTTGAATTAAAAGAAAAGAAGTGGTGCGAAAGCGAATGGAAGATAGAAGTTTGGAAGAGGTGGAAAGAAATGGAGAGAAGAAAGAGAATTTTCCTTAAGAGAGAGAATGCCCCAAAATCAATCAACTATTTAAGATGGAAATTTTTGATTGAGATCACAAAAGAAGATAAGGAAATGAAGATCAAAACATGACCACGGTTGATTAAAAGTCCACAAGAAAGATGAAGAAAAACCCTCTCAAACTCAAAATGCAGCCTAAAATGGCAAATTAACATGAAGTCTAACAGTGCAAGCTACATGAAAATGCAAAGGTGTACTTGAAATAGAGAAATTGTAACATAGGATTTTGTGTTCATCATTCATTATAGAATGTTAAGGAACTTATTTTCATCACTGGGCCATTATTAATGGACATCAGAAAATCACACAATCATCACTAGTCACAAATGCAACTATGAAGATATGAATGTGATTGATATCGGATTGGAATGTGGAAAGATTCTAACATAAGCATCAAACACATAAAGGTCAAGATGACTTTGATGTTATCTTACCCAATTTAATGTAGCAAAACCACACTCGCATCAAGGCATAGATGTCGGGATGACCATAAGAATAGTTGTGCAAAAATAGTCAAGGATGATGCCTCAAATCTCCTAAGTATTTCAAGGGGACAACAAGAGACACTCTATAGTTTCAAGACCACACCGACAAGAAGAAAGCAAATAAAAACATGCCCCATGCCCTAAGTCCTCTAGCTATGCATACCAGAGAGACTTATTAGACAAGGATACTCAACGAAAATCAATAACAATTAGCACACAAAGAAAAGATCATGACATAGCTCAAGCATTAAGTGTTGTGTTTAAAAATTTAAGTGTGTTAACTACTACTGAGTTCCGAGGATAAGGATTGAATGCTTGCAAGTATGTAAGATCACATAACAAAACTAGGTAAGACCAAACTGATAAGTGTTGAAAAACACTCAATGTCAGGGGTTTTGTTGAAAAACACAGTTGGGGTGGTGTTGAAAAACACCGTTTGTGAGGTGTCCTAAAGACTAACGCATCCAAGAGACCAAAGCTAACACAGTTATGCCGCCTAGAAAAAGACAAAGACCAATTCCAAACCAAGGCAACAAGGACAAGGCATGGTGGAGAAAGGCTAAGTGTCGAGGACACGCGCTAAGAAATAGGGGTGCAAAGGCTTCAAGTAGGGCACATTTCTAGGTTTTCACCACTTGGATTTTATTGTAATTTTTTGCTACCAAGGCGCCTATTTCCAGGTTTTCACCAAGGCACTTTTTCTTTTTTTTTTGAATTTTTGAATTTTTTTTTTGTATTTTTGGAATATATAATTTATTTGGAGATACATCAAAGTGCCTATTGCTAGGTTTTCACTAAGATGACCATTTTTTCAGGACATTTTCTAATTTTTAGCATTTTTGACAATATATCATTTTTTGGATTTTTTCAGGATCAATAAGTATGTACAAAGGGTGCCCCCTGACAGAATGGGCATCATGGATCGAACTTATTCAGGTGCAATATATTAATAGGATCACGGATATTCTCTCCCTCTACTGTAGACAGTAAATAAGCACATGACCCAAAAAAATTTGTAATGATGTAAGGTATAAGCTAATTAGGTTCAAATTTTCCCTTTTGATCTCTATGTTGTTGATTCTTGGAATTTTCACGTAGGACAAGATCTCCCACTTGGAATTATCTAGGGAAAACCTTTTTGTTGAAGGCTTTGGACATGCGCTTTTTATAAACCCTCATATGGTCAAATGACGCTTGACATTTCTCATCTAGAAGTTCTAACTCTTGAAGTCTCATGATGCGGTAGTCTTCATCTGTAACTAGACCTTTGAGGGAAACTCTAAGTGAACGAATCTCAACCTCTAAAGGTAACACTGCTTCAGTGCCATATGTAAGGGAAAAAGGAGTAGCCCTAGTATGAGTACGAATACTCATTCTATAGGCCCACAAAGATGGATTTATCTGTAAGTGCCAATCTCTACCACTCTTAAAAACTGTTCTATGTAAGATTTTAAGAATGGTTTTGTTTGATGCCTCTGCTTGACCATTTCCTTGTGGGAAGTAAACAAAGGACCAATGTTGTTTAATCTTGAATTTCTTGCAGAGTTGTGTAAGGTCTTTATTTTTGAACTAGCCTTTGTCTTCAGTGATAATCTTGGAAGGAACTCCATATCGACAGATGATATGGTTCAGAATGAATAGAGAGATTGTCTTTCCCGAGGCTACAAAAAGTGGGATAGCTTCTACCCATTTAGTGAATTAATCAGTAGCAATGATAATAAACTTGTGTTCACCTGATGAGTTGGGATGAATCTCCCCAACAAGATCAAAGGCCAAGCGCTTAAATGGCCAATGAGATATAGAATGAATGAGCTCTCTTCCTGGAGCATGTATCAAGTTACCATGGTTTTGACACTTTTCACAAGACTTTGCAAAAGCTATTGCATCAATCTGCATCCTAGGCCAATATTACCCCACCCTAAGAAACCTTTGGGCCATGGCAAGACCATTGGAATGTCCCCCACAGATGCCCTCGTGGATGTCAACTAGCTCTTGGTCAGATTCTTCCTTTTCTAATCATCTAAGAAGTGTTCCATCTAGACCCCTCCTATACAAATCACCAGAGATAAGGGAATGGCGAGAGGAGTTTTGGGTAAGGTTTCTGTGTTCAGATTGGTTAAAGGTTTTAGGTATAATGCCATCATGAAGGTATGAGTAAATGACACCATAACAGGATGATTCACGACCAACAAGGGTACAAATGACATGACTTTCTTGGGAGTCAAAGATAGGGTGATGTAGCTCTTACACTAGGAATTCAAATATGGATTCATGATGCCCTAACTGAAGGAGTGAAGAAAGTGTATCCATAGCATCAACTACTTTGTTTTCTTCTCTAGGGATTTGTTGAAATGTGATAAATGTGAAGTATCATTTCAAGGAATCAACCATTTTCTTTTAAGGTACCATTTTCTCATTTTTTATTTGATATTCATCATTGACTTGGTTGATTACTAGCTGTGAATCCCCATAGATGTATAACTCTGTGATTCTCCATTCTATGGTCATCTTAAGTCCATTCGTTAAAGCTTCATACTCAGCAATGTTGTTTGTACATGGGAACAATAACTTGTAAGACTTAGGAATTGTGTACCCATAAGAAGAAAGAAATAACACACCAGCTCCTAAACCATTTTGCATAAAGGATCCATCAAAGAACATCTTCCATGTTCTTTCAGTCATATACATGAGGTGTTTATCTGGGAAGTCAACTTGAATAGGTGCATTATCTTGTATTGGCCGAAAATCATCCAATTGATCTGCTAAGGCTTGTCCTTTGATTTATTTACGCTCAATGTATTCTATGTCAAACTCTGAAAGGATCATCATCCATTTAGAAAGTCTACCTGCAAGGGAAGCCTTACCTAGTAAATACTTGAGTGGATCTATTTTTTCTATGAGGTGTATAGTGTGCACAAGCATGTAATGTCACAACTTTTGGGAAGCAAACACAACTTCAAGGCAAGATTTCTCAATGCTGGGGTAGTTAACCTCATACGAAACAAGAGTGCGGCTAATGTAGTATATTTCTCTTTCTATCCCATGTTCATCAAGTTGAGCTAGTAATGCCACCAAGGAATATTATGTCATTGAAATGTATAGAATAAGTGGTTTCCTTGGGATAGGAGGCATTGAAATGGGAGGATTTGCAAAGTATTTCTTGATTTGATATATGCTCTTTTGAAAATCCTTACTCCACACACATTTGACTCCTTTGTGTAAGTTCATGTTGAAAGGTTGAGCTCTATCTGCCAACTGTGAAATGAATCTCCTTATAGATTGAAGACGTCCTTGAAGAATCCTCATTTGACTAATGTTTCTAGGAGGTGGCATATCTATGATTGCTTGGAATTTTTTAGGGTCTACTTCTATTCCTCTTGCTGAAATGATGAATCCTAGTAGTTTTCCAAAGGTGACTCCAAATGCACACTTTTTAGGATTTAACCTTAGTTGAAATTGTTCCATTTGATCTAGAATGAATTCTAAATCATCTAAGTGTGTGTCTCTTTTCTTAGACTTGGCCAAAGTGTCATCCACATAATCTTCCATGTTTTTATGCATCATGTCATGAAAAATGGTTGCCATATCTCATTGATAGGTGGCTCCTACATTTTTTAATCCAAAAGGCATAACATTCCAACAATAGGTGCCCCATGCACAAGTGAATGCAATCTTTTCTTGATCTTCAGGAGCTATCTTAATCTGATTGTATCTAGAAAAACCATCCATCAAGGAATAAATCTCATAACCCGCAGTCATATCCACTATCATGTCTATATTGGGAAGTGGAAAGTCATCCTTTGGGTATGCTCTATTGACATCTCTAAAATCTGTGCAAACTCAAATGAATTTGTCATGTTTGGAAACTGGTACAATGTTTGATATCCATTCAGCATAGCCAATAGCTCTTATGAATCCTACACCAAGGAGTTTCTCTAATTCTTCTTTTACTAGGAGAGCTATGTGAGGATGCATCTTCCTCAATTTTTGTTTAACTGGTTTGACACCCGGGGCTATGGAAAAGTGATGCATGATAAGATTAGTGTCCAAACCTAGCATATCTGAATAAGTCCATGTAAATTTGATCTTCTTTTTCTGTAAGAACTTAGTGTAGGCTTCATTTTCTTTTGGTGACAAGGACTCAGCCAAGTGTACTATCTGTGGAGCCTCATCTGCACCCAAATTGACTGCTTGTGTTGGTTCAATAAGCACTAAAGATCTATCTTGAAAGTAGCTAGGGAGACTATCAAGTACCTCAACCTTAGGTGCCTCAGAGAGGTTTTCACCCTTGGATGCGTCATTTATTTTTACTTTTTTGGGTTCTGACACTGCCACACAGTGGTTTTGGCCATCAAAACTCCTATTCTTTTTATTTTATTTTCTTTTTATTTTGTAAGGTACTTGATGTCTATCTTTGTCATGCTGGTAGCCGGTTCATTGGTGGAAGAGACTACAGGTTCAATGGCATTCAAGTAACAGGCTATCTCATAATCATTTTGAAACATTAAGAGCTTAGGTTTTTGATAGCATTGGGACCAATCAATGAGGTTAGGATGCACAAGAGGTAAGTCAATGACTGGTTCAAGGTTGTAAATGTAAATGATATCATCTCTGGTGATCGAAGAGTTAGAGTCTGTCAAGTATCCTTGTAAGCTACCCAAATTGGGATTCATCCTAACAAGTGAAGAATCATCCACCAAGGCAACATGTGGATTCAAATCCTCTAATCCTACATGTGACTCGTCAGCTATCTCGGGTTGAGAAATATAAGTGTGGATGACATGAACATCCATGTCAACTGTGGAAGGCTCTGAGAAGGAGTCCCATTCATACTCATATGAACTTGTTTCTGAACTTCGACTAGGATTTTTACACCATGAAGGTTTGGGAAATCTTGATGTGGAAGTTCTAGTGTTATTAAGGGTAACACCTTCTCTTTCCATTAAATGAACAAGATTCTTTTGTTGATGTTCTCTGAAAGGATCTTCTACATCTGATTCATCTTGTTCTAAGGTTGTAGATGTCTCAGGAGTGACTGGACTATCTGGATCTTCCCAAAGGAGATTAGTGGAAGGGACCCAATCTTTGCACCTGTCTTGTTGATTTGTCAAATTAGGTATGTATTTTGGTTCATCTTCACTATCCGACCCATCAAATATAGGATTAGTGTTCTTGTTTTGATTCACAATTCCTAGGCCAATAGTCTTCTTAGACTTGTGTCCAAAAGGATTATGATCAAGGGGTTCAGCTCTAGCATCCAATCTGTGACTAAGAGGGCCATGTATGGGATAGCCCATCTGTTTGACAAAAGTATACCCTCTTCCATAAGCCTTAGGAGAGGGAGAGAAGTTCTCATTATGCATGTATTTCTCTTCTCTATAAATCCAGTCTCTAACAAATGTCTCTTCTTTCTCATCTTGAATAGGAACTGAGGACTCTACAAACATGCCAAATAAAGTCATAGCTGAAGAAGAAGGTCTCATTTCTTGTGAAGGATTTCCATAAGACCTAGGTGAAATTGGTAGTGTTGTGAGGGAGTTGAGTTGATACCCCCCCATGCCAAGGTCTACTGACTTGAACTTGTCTTTACATTCAGCTAAGGTTGCATCAAAGTCTTTTGCTTCTCTATTGAGGGGAACATGAGCACCCACTGAAAATGAGTTAATAGATAAAGTGTTATCCCCAGGTATGTAAATCTCTATTCCATTGTAAGGTAACTTAACAAACTGATGATACGTAGATGACACTGCTTGCATATCATGAATCCATGGTCTACAGAGTAAGATATTATACGGAAGGGGGCCAGCATCAACTATTTGGAATAAAATATCTTTTTCAATAGGGCCAATCCTAACATGAAGGATGGCCAACCCCTTGGAACTTCTTTTTGCCTCATCATAGGCTTTGATGGTGATATTTTTCATGGTATCTATGACTCATTTAGAATAACCCAACTTTTTCAAAAGACTCAAGGAAAAAATATTAAGCCCAACAGCCCCATCTATCAACACGCGCCTAACACGGGTTTTGTGGATCATGACCTCAATATGAAGAGCGAGATTGTGTGGGTGGCTCAAAGCTTTATCATCATCCTTTGAAAAAGTAAGATAATGAGGGCTAGCAATATGGTTAACCATGTTCTGGAATTTATCAATGTCTAAGTTGTTGGGGACATTCGCTACACGCAAATCATCCTCAAGGACTTACTTGTGTCTCGGGGACAACTCTAAGAGCTCAAAGATCAAAATCTAAGCTGGGGTTCTTTACAACTGATTGACAAGATTATAGCTCGACTTAGGATTGACTAATGGTTTTGAGGAAACATTCTTGGATGCCACTTGCTTTGGTTTACTTGGTTGACTTGAACTGGGTCCTCTAATGACAAGTGGACCTTGACTTCGTGTGACAACATTGAGAGTTTGAGATGACACTCTAGAGTTAGGACCCCTTAGCACCATGATGGGTTCTTCATCAAAGATAAGAGAAGAGTCCATGTCTAGATCATAACTATAGGGATATTTATCCCTCATCATGTTAACATTCTCTTCTACAACTTCAAGCATGTTGACAACATTCTCTGCATCTGTGTAAGTGTAATTGACCTCAGCCTTGTCATTCTTAGGTTTAGAGGTTTCCCCCTTCTCATACTTGGGCAAAGGTTCTTTGAATGCCTTATGATTGGCGTTGGTGTTCAGTCCATCTACCTTAAGTTTTCCATTCTCAATGAGATCTTGGATGATATGTTTGAGTTTCCAACAGTTTTCAATATTATGTCCAATGCCATTGTGAAACTTGAAAATGGATTTCTCATCCCACCAATGTGGCTTAACATTAGGTATATAATGCTTTGCGGGATCTTGAGGATGTGCAAGGTTGTTGGCAATGAGTGTTTTCAAGACATCCTCATATGACTCACCAAGTTTTGAAAAATGACGTCTCTCTTTCTTAGGCCTATCTTGGTATCTTGGCTTGATCTCTTGTTGATTAGATGCATTGAGTTTCATGGATTGAACAACACTAGACAAGTGGAAAAAAGCTTGATCTTTGGGTTGGGAGGAGTCCACAACTTCATCATTGACCACTTGTTTGTTCCTATTCCAATGTGAGTTTTTTCCTTTATCATTGTTATGGTTATTCTTATTTTGATGATTGTTGTTGTTGTTGTTTCCATGTTTGGTCAAAATTCCTTGTTCTTTCAAAACATCCTCAATCCTACATGCAGTTTCAACCATGGTGTCAAAGGAATCAAAAAACTTCTTCCTAACTTCATACCACATTTCAGGAATCAAGTTGCTAACAAGGATGTCAATCTTCTCATTTTTAGGGATGGTCCTAGAGTAGCAAGAGCATTGTCATCTCCACCTTTGCAAGAAAGGGACAAAGGATTCCCCTTGATTTTGCATTAAGTTGCATAAGTCCAACATGGTGATAGATCTTGAAAGGTTGTATGCAAAGTTTTGAAAAAATTTATGGACAAGCTCTTTGAAAGTCTTAACGGGGGGAGTTATGTTGGTGAACCATTCCATCGCTTGACCCTTAAGACTCCTTGGGAACAATCTCATGAGGTACGAGTCATCTTGATGGAACTCAAAACTTGTGG
>MU223153.1:950102-981174 GCA_018584345.1 Thuja plicata
GTGCCAAAAATTTTCAATTAAAGTTTTGACTTCACCAGTAAGTTTTATGTCAGATCTCGGGAGTCTTCCACTAAAGCTCCACAAATGGTTTGTTGGATCACTTTCAAAGTTAACTCTTCTCTTTACAACTCTCGCTAAAGTTTTACGATGAATATTAAGATATCCACTTATGTTTGTCATCATTCTTTTATCAGAAGTAGTTTTGTTTACTAGAGATGATGTTATTGCTCGTTGTGCCGCATTCTTATATTTAGAACGACTTTTCTTTCTGATTGTGTCAAAGGCACTAGCAACTGTTGTTACAACTTGTTTTAGAGACTCATCCTTCTTTTTTGATTTCACAAATATGCCTAACCTCTTCATCACTTTTCACATTTTACTCATTTTAATTAGTTGTAACATTAATTGACATTGAAACCCAAATTTCTTATTATAAAAAAATTGTCTAAACAATTTACTCGCGTATGTCCTAATCTGTCTCCATGAAACCAAACCATGCAGATTGTCTAGCACATCACTTTTAATTTGAAATTGTGTAATCATTTCATTATCATTCAAAGGGGTTTCTTTCTCAATTGGTGTTTCTATGTATACATCCACATTGTTGATCTCAATTGTCATTTGATTGTCAGTTTCAATTGGGGTTTGAATTTTACTTTCAATTAGTGTTTGATTTTCAGTTTCTTTATCATTATGATTAACATTACTAATTTGTGGTGTTTGATGTGCAATATAATCTGTTACTCTATTTTCTGGAATAGAATCTAATTGATTTAAAGAGTAACCCGCTAATACAAAAAGATCAAGTTCTTCATCATAATAAGTTTTATTTGGCTGTGAAGACATGCCTGTATCCAACACTTGATTAGAAAATGCACCTGAATTTTCTCCTATTGTGTTTTCTTCTTCAACCTCTGCATCCATCATGGTGTCCTCATTGTTCTCATCTTCTGAACCGATTGGTGAACTCAATGCTCCAAAATTATCTAGGTTTTGAATTCTTGCTCTTCTTTCTCGTTGTCGTTTTGCCTCTTTCTCTTTATTTGTTGCAACCTCATCGGTTGTTAGAGCCTTTCTTTTCCTCTTTCTGTGTTTCTTTGATCCCATGTTTGCACCAAAATTTGAATTCAAATTAATCCCTTCTTGTCAGATCCAGAATAAGACAAGAAAAGAGAATGTTGGTTGACAATATTCTTTCTGCAACACGGATATGTCATACAAATGATTGAATAATCATCAACCATTGAGATCAGGCCCACATAATAGTTTTTTGTCTCCAACGGATCTTTCAGAAATGGGCACCCATTATTTAAATAAAACGGGTGCCCGTTTATGAAACAGGTGCTCGTTCCATAAAACAGGTGCCCGTTTCGGTTTCAATGGTCCAAAATGAAATGGGCGCCCATTTTTTGAATTTTAGATAACGGGTGCCCATTTCTTAAAATCAAGAGTGGGGACTGTACCTCCACCCTGGTTTTTGGTTCGGGACAGGCTTGGTCCCACCAAGCCTGTCCTTGGCCTTGCCAAAATATGGCTAAGGCATTTAAAAATAGAACTTGTGCTTTGTGACAATTTTTTTGGAGGTCTTTCCGAATGCATTTTTAGACGAAATGAAAACCCATTTCAGTTCATATTGTACATATTATAAAAATATAAATTTTATATTGATATGACAAATTTTAGTATTTTTACAATAATTAGTATGTCAAAGTGGTACCTAAAGTTGAAATAATAAGGTTTACTAAAATTTTAATAACTTTTTTGCTTTTAGGTTTTTGAAAAAATGAATTATATGAGCCCAATCTACATAGGATTTCATTGAAAATTTAAAAAAATAATCCAAAAAAAAGTGAAATTTTCATCAAATTATGGTGGTCGTACACCAGAGGTTTTCAAAATGTACTTTATAGCCAATTAAAAATTAATAAAAAAATATATTTATTAAAAAAATAAGGAAAAATATTTTGTCCAATCTTTGATGTGTTAGGTACCTTCCCCCAGAAGGATTTAGAAAAATTCATATATTTACTTCAAAATAGGGTGGTCGTACACATGTAGGGTGTGGTCCTGAAACAGGCATTTTTAAAAAGGGGTTTTTAAACATGCCAACTAAAATTTATTTTCTACCACGTGGGTGTTCAAATAAATTACATATTTGAAAACTAGACTCCGAGCACTACATTTTCTATTAGTGGATTGTTTTGAGATTCAATCTCTAAGTGCCTCAAGATATGACATCGATTGATAGAAAATTTGAAAAATAGGGAAAACACTTCCACTTTTTGCCCAAAAGTGGGACTCAACTTCTTGCAACCACCCACCATTCTTCTCCATTGGCTAAGCTACAATAGCTAAGTTAGCAAAAATAAAATAAATCTTTTGATTACTTCCTCTGATCAATCCTTCTACTATGTTGTCATCAATGCCAACACAAGCAACATCCAGCTTTGATAATGTGCCAACAATCTCCCCATTTCGCATTGATGGCAACATGTGATGTGAAAAGTAACTAATATAATTAGAAACCATCAATCTCATTCCTAAAAAGATAATCAACAGTTCTACCAGTAATATCCAACATTGTCTTTCAGAGTCTCTCTAATAGCACTTCTCTGCTTGTATTTTTCTCGCCCTGAGAACATTCTCATCTTGGTTCCAATAAGATTACATACTCTTCTCTCCATCAGATTCTCCCCCTTATATACACACACACACACACATCTTAGTTGACTTATTTCTTATGTGCAAGTATACATAAACTTGCATCTCCCAATCTAATCAGCTTCCTTCTTTCTCTTCTCTTATGATCATCTTTTGTTATTCTCTTGTGTAATTTCTCTCAATCCTTCATAGTTTTTCACATTTTATTCTCTCCCCCTTTGACATCAATGGAGAAGGTGTACCACATATTCTTATAACACCTTCTTTGCCATACCAATGTCAGTTTGCTTCACCTTCTCTGCTTCTGCAACCTCATCAACCTCATCTTTTTTTCTTGCACACACATCTTAGATCCAATAAATACATTCTATTGTTTTTCAAATATTAACAACTCATCCTTCTTTTCTTGCACATACACACCTTTGATACATTCATACACTAATCAAATACTTAACTAACTAATTCTTGTACTTCCTTGTATCTCCCTTCAAATACTCAACTTTAGATTCGATAAATTTCCCTCACCATGCATACTACTCCCCCTGAGTAGTAGTGTCCATACATCAATCTATCTTTACTAATATCTTCATGCATCTCTTCTAGACTGAATTCTCTTGTTGCCTCTTAGTTTAGAATAGGAGGATAAATTCCTCTTGAATTTCCTTTAGATCTTACCAAAGTAGATCCCATATCTGTTTTAACCTTGTTCTTCTTTCTTCGTGTCCTCTTCTTAAGATTTTGTTCCTTGTCTCTCTTTTTCTTTTCTTTTTTCCTTTTCATTCATATTCTTTTGAACATTCTTGTCTACCTTGTCTTCATCTTTTCTCTTCCTACTTGGGAAATCCTTCCGCATGTTCTTATTTTCTCCCTTTAAGTCACCTTTGTTTTCCTTCTTGCCTTCACAATTCTTAGTAATAAGTTCATATAAGTATTATCTGATTTGTAGAAACATTCTTTGTCTTCTCTTACCTTTCCTTTTAGCAATACATTGTCTTGTAATATGACCAAATCTCTTGCATGTGAAACATCTCCCAACACCACTCTTCCTCCTCATACTTCTGCACATACTTGGATCATGATCATCCCTTCTGCATTTAAACAATAGATACCCTTTTCTACAATTGAATTTTTTGTGTCCAAGCTTATTGAAAACAATATTTTTACCTTTGAACCTTTGATCTTCAAACTCCTTTTCCAAGTTCTTCCTATTGGTTCTCTTCCTTTTCTTCCTCTCTAATGTGGACTTGTTTTGGTTGGATTTGGATCATTCTCCTTTTTCTAATCCAATACCATTGTTGTCTAATGACCTTCTCTAAATTATCAATGCTTCAAGCTTGGTTGAACATATCTTGAGCTTCTCCTTATACTCATTTGTGACTCTAAGCTCTTCTTCCATGGCTTTGACCCATTGATCATCTGTGCAGACCTTGCATAATTCTCTTTCCTCAATATTGTATATCAATCAAATCTTTTCATCTATAGTTCTTTGATAATGTGAATTGATATTTCCTTCAACTAATTGTTTTCTTTCATTCACCTCAAGTTGTCTGACATCAAACTCCTTCTGATTTTGGACTTTGAAACTATCATAGTTTATTGACTCATTTTCATTTACTATTAGATCTGCATCTATTGACTCTTCCTTTTGAAATACTAACCCTTTTGCATCACTCTTGATTTGATTATCATCAAAAGTTTCCATTTCAAAAAGTATTTCAACACTTTGTTCTTCTATTTTTCTTTGCAAATATCAAACTGACTTCTACTAGACTGAATAAGTAGATGACTATCTTCTGAAAGATTCAATTTTTCATACCTTAATACCATTGTCTTAACTTGTGACTCTATAATTTATCCTTCTTCCTTTCTTACATCAACTTCATCAATAATTATATTTGAGCTCATTTGTATATGATTTAGATATTGTTGGTGTAGTACTTTGTTGAGGTTGATTCCTTGTCTACATTTGCATGATCTGGTATAACTTGGTTCAATCTGGGTGATCTAATAAATTTTTCCTTTTTTATTTAGATGGAAAACATTTCTCTTTCTCTTTGATCCTGATCCAATTTCACTTTCAAAATTATTCATAATCTTGCATCCTTCAATACTGAAGTGTAGAATGTATCCTTCTTCAACTAATCGACCAATACTGAGAAGATTGTAAGTCAAATCAACAACATGCAGAACATTATCTATTGTGTTTTCTTTATCTAAGATAATAGAACCTCTTCCTCTGACTCTCCCTTCATTTTTGTCACCCTATATAAAAATTCCACCATCATATTCTTCATACTTCACAAACTTTCTTATGTCATCATTCATATGATGTGAACATCCACTGTCTATCAGCCAATCATTTTTCTTACTCCTTTGAATGGCTGAGACATTTTATTCTTCAATAGCACAACTCATGGATCTCAAGTTCAACCTTTTTCAATAACACTACATGCAGAGACATTTATAGCAGGGATATCACTGAACTTTTTCTTCTCAATAGCACAATCATCATGAACATTACTCACAATATCTCTAGTTGAATCTTTAGAAAAAGTAGGAGTTGTATTATTCTTATCTTTGGATTCATCTACCCTCTTGATAGTACTACTTTCATGCATCTAATATTCCACAGATTTGTTCATATTACCAGTCATGTCATTTGAGCACCTACTACCAATTGTGCATTTGTCTTCTTTGACATTCTAAGTAGTTATAGTTATCTCATCTTTTTAGAGTAGTTGATATTTCATCCTTGATCACACGATTGTCAGCAACATTAGTCATGAAATATTCATCAATATTGTTATAATTATCATTTGACATCATATTTGTAGTCTTAGATTTATTTTTCACAACTTCAACAAAAACAAGTCCATCTCCACTCTTAACATTATCAGATTCAACATCAGTGACTCCTTCATCGTCTACAACATAATAGAACTTATTCTCATCTTTAGTCTTGTCAAACTTATGCTTAGGAAATCTCTCTAGACATATAGATGCATAATTTCCTATCTTTTTACATCAAAAGCATTTAAAAGGCATTTTTCCTTTGTACTTACCAGATCCTTTTTATAGTCTCCTTGCAACCAGTGCTTCCAATTCTTGAAGCTCTCTTTCTTCTTCGTCAAGCTCTCTTATTTATTTTTAATATTTGATACTCTTCTTGTAGATCCTTCTCCTTGATCTGATCTATGCATGTCTCTTCTTGATATACTAGCCTTAAATTTGATTCAATTTTGGATAGAGAATTACCAAATTCGCTCATCTCAAAAGCAGATAGCTTGCCAACCAATGTATCTCTTGTCACAATAGCAACAGATATGATTTCCTCAATAGCTGCAACTTTGATTTTGTAAGCTGGGGGAAAAGACCTTAGTACCTTTTAAACAATTTTCCCTTCATCTAATACACCACCAAAACATCTAATGCTACCAACTAACTCATTTATCTTCAACATATAAGAGTTGATATTCTCATCTTCAGACATTCTTAGAGATTAATACCTTCTTTTTAGACTTTGTAACTTGGCTTTCTTTACACATGCATCACCTTCATGAAGAGTCTTTAGCTTTGTCCAAATATCATGAGAAGTCTCTAATTCCATTACATTTGCGTACTTTGTATCTGATAGGGCACTTAGCATTGCTTCCTTTTCTCTAATTTTGTACTCAAATTTTTTCTTCTCATCTGGTGTATTCATAGAGAGATCTACAGGTCAGGTATAAGAGTTCTTTGTGATGGTCCAATATTATTCTCCAATGCATCTTACATGAGTGATCATTCATCCTTTCCATATAGGGTAGTTTTTTCCTTCAAACCTAGGATGCCCCTCTTGTAAGTTGTCATTTCTGATCTCCCTCAAGTTGTTAGGCTTCCTTCAAGGGACCAAAGCTCTAATACCAATTGTTAATATTATGGAAATGAACAACTAAGAGGGGGTGAATTATTTGTTCCAAAACCATAACCCTCAAACCCTTAAACCACAAAACCCTCTAATGTGTGTACCCTTAAAATATGATCTAAATAAATAGAGTATAAAACATACACATGCATATACAAATCATAAATACATCGACACAAGTTGACACAATATTGTTATCGTGGAAACCTTGTTAGGGGAAAAACTATGGTGGGGATGATTGCCCACAATAAGAGAATACCTTGCTAGAATTATAACCTTATTAAAATGTATGGGGAACGCACATGCATTCAGGCTCACTACCTAGAGCTCACTACTCAAATAAAAGGCTCGGGGCTACAAACCCGAGGAAGGCTCACCGCCTTACAATCTGATCACTACAATGATCTATAGAAACTTTGTGAACTCTGTAAGTGACATCTACCATATGTCTGATACAAATCCAATGTAGCACAATGTGGATCTTTGTTCAACCCCTTGTTGAAACACTTATGATTACCATTGAATCATTCTCTCCCTCTTCTATCCACCTCTAGCATTTGCATCCACGATCGACGCCTTGAATTTTCCCTAATTCATCATTTTATATCAAGAGCTAGGACGGAAAAACCTAATTCACCATCTCTTTAGTCAATGTGCCAAATTTATTGATTCAAATCCATATATGACTTCCAAATCATATCCATGACCTATAATCACCACCTCAAGATCATAAATCTTCAAATTTCATGATTTAGCACTTGCACAATACAATTTACCAACTAAGTCAGCCAAGAAGATGAATAATAATAAAAAAATATTATTATTGACTGAAAGCTCCACCAATTTGATCATTTTGATCCATGTGTATTTCCAACTCATCAAGCACATACTTAAAGAACATCCTATAGCATCATTAAAAATACTCAATCATTCAAATCCATCACAGTGATTGGATTTGCCAACTCTTTTCCACCAATTAGAAGAACATTATCATCAAGCCTCTGCGACAATAAGGTTATGCCTGCGGACCTCTGAAGTAAAAACCCTCTAATTTTAAGACACTTGAGTATGTCCCCAACACACTCCTAGGTTCACTCCATGAAATTCTAACTCTATTGAGCACACCGAACCTCTTTCTGTCTTCTTGTTAACATAGCTTGTCACCATGTCTGCTAGTGACCTTTTGTAACTTGGTTACCTATCCAAATCATCATAAAACCTTTTGTAACTTTGGGTGAACATATTAAGTGCATTCAACATGCTTCCTCTATGTTCACGACTTCATCTCTCCAATATCCACTTCTCATTGGACTTTTTACCATTCTTCTCCATTGGCTAATCTACAACAGTTAAGTTAGCAACAAGCAAATAACTCTTCTAATTACTTCCTTTGATCAATCCTTCTACTATTTTGACATCAATACCAACATATAGCTTTTCCAATGTGCCAAAAAAGACAACACTCCTTATCTAACCCACTAGAAAAATCTATGGAAGCATAGAAGAAAAGAGAGAGATCATGAATCCAATTGTCTAGCTAGTTGTTTTGTGCTAGGTAATCAATGGGGAAATAAAGGAGGAAAGAGTAAAAAGGGTAGAAAGTTGCATTAAGTTATTTTCACTCATCCCAAGAGAGAGAAAGGGTATAATTAAAGGTCTAACAAGTTGTGTTATGCTAGTCAACTCTACCTTGAAAAAAAAATTGCACAAGGTGGCTTATCCTAAGCAAAGCATTGTTTCCTTAGGGAATTTGTATTTAAAGGAGGTCATTCCTACAGAAATCATACTCTTCACATGGATCCATGAAAACTATCAATGTAAGGATCTATAAAAAAAAATTAGTCCTAAGGAAAGCATAGTCTCCTTAGGGATCAATGAAAGCGATCAATCTAAGGATCTACAAAAATTATCAATCCTAAGGAAAGCATAGTCTCCTTAGGGATCAATGAAAGCGATTAGTCTAAGGATCTGTAAAAATGATTAGTCCTAAGGAAATCATAGTCTCCTTAAGGATCAATGAAAGTGATCAGTCTAAGGATTTATAAAAAGGATCAATCCTAAAGAAAGCATAGTCTCCTCAGGGATCTATAAGGCTACATAATGTACAAGGAGACCATGTGTTTTCCTCCCTCCTTATGATGGAAACATATGAATATGGTGGAATCATAGGGAAAAGAGAAAAAAGATACCTACTTCCAACAACAAGGAGATATCATTAAACAATAATGTATACAATAACCTTAGCAAAGAGGAAAGACTCTTGATAGCCAAGGAATAGATAATTGTGAAAGAATATCAATAAGTGGGAAGAGATCCTTGAAAGGATGAGATCTTGGCTACAAGATATCTACCTTTAAGATGAGTTCCTTAACAAAGATAACATCTTTGAGACAAAGTGGAGGAGGAGAACAAGAATGCACCCTTTTAACCCCCTAGGTGAAAAATGGATTCTTGAGGAAGGATAACACACTTTTAGCCCCCAAGTAAGGGTATTTATTTAGAATGAACATGATTTTACAAATAAGGAAGAGGTTTTGATCAAGGATACACACCTCTTTCATAAGAGAGAATCTCAAATCAAAACAAAGAATTTTACGTGATAAACAAACATCACTTCACTAAGGAAAGTGGATCCTTAGAGAAAGAAAGGGGAGGAAAAGAAAGACATATTTCCCCCAATCATAGAGGAAAGAGAAAAGACAATGCATTATGCATACTAAGATAATGACAAATTGTAATATATAGACACTTCCAAATAAACAAGATATTGTATATGAAGACATCAATCTCTATAAAATAGACAAATCTTAGAAAAAAAAACAAATCCCATGCAAGAAAGGAAACCACATTAGAATTTATACCAATATAAAAGAGATAATGGATCTTTTGAAAAAGAAAGAGAAACACCATATAGTCCCTAAGTGAAAATAGGCTTGCTCTTTGATGCAGGAAAAATATTGTTTAACAAATATGTGAATTTCTTGTATGAAACAAAGGATTCCATGCTAGAAATAATGTACCATTATAAAAATATGCAAATCCAAAAAAATAAAATGGGTTCTATGAAAGGAGGAGAAATAATTGACAAGAGAAACTATATCACATTATGCACTCTTGGTGTAAAAATCAATTACAAGAGATATACACTTCCAAGCAAGGAAGAGGTTTCCAAAAAGGATATCAATCTCCTAAATAGAAAGATCCTTAACAAATAATTCCATGCATGGAAGGAAATAATAGTATAAGGTAATTAACTAACAAAAAGATAATGGATCCTTATGAATAAAGAGGAATAAGATAGAGAGACCTTTCCCCCAAAGCGGGAGGATGGGGGAAACGACCTATTATGCTACTCGCAATTAACATTATGCAAAACAAAGAGCCCCAAATGAAGTAAGCCACTCATAATAAATAATGGAGAGAAACATAATAGGAAAGAGGAATGCAAAGCTATATTTTTTATATAAATAAAAAGTATAGTATCCATTGTTAAGCAAGTAAGAGATCTATCTACTAAATCTTGAATAAATTAACTAAATTTAATACAATTGGAAAGAGAATTTTTATTACTATATACACCTGAAAATGGTCAACATCAAACGTTAATTAAATTCAAGAAATTTAATTAATTAAGTCCAAATTCCTCTACTATATAATTGAATTAAATATTTGACTATATAGTTCACCTAAATTAATTAATTCCTCATTGACAAATCAATTCCAACCTATTCACACATAAAATTCCACATCACACATGGATAAAGTAATTTTAATTATTTTAATTGTTTTTTCTCTTTAAATTCTAGGTCTATTTCTTATCTTTTTTAAGTTTTTTATTCCATAATTATTTTTTCAAATTCTTTATTTCTTAAATTCTACCTACACTTGTTAACTTTACTTTTATTTTTTATCATCTTTGATTTTCTCTTAAATTCTACTTTTTATTTTATCTCTATCTGAATTGTTTTTCTTAATTTATAATTATAATATTCTATTGTTTTTAATTATTTTTCAATTTAATTAATAGATAAGCAACTTTTTTTCTTTAGGTTGTAGATATATTTATTTAAATTTTGTATTCTTAAATTTGAAAAACAATTTTTACCTTTTGTTTTTATTTTCACTTCTTTATTATCTTTAAATATTAAATTCTACCTTTAATTTTCCTTTATTTATTAAGTTGTATATTATATTTATTTTTTATTAGTAGTTTTGCATTTGTTTTTTCTCTTTAAATTCTACCTATATTTTTTATCTTTTTTTTTTTAAGTTTTTTTTTTCAATTTCTTTATTTCTTACATTCTAGCTACATTTGTTAGCTTTTATTTTTGTTTTTTATCACCTTTGATCATCTCTTAAATTCTACTTTTGTTCTAAATTTTATTTTACTATCTAAATTGTTTTTCTTAATTTATAATTATAATTATTCTATTATTTTTATTTATTTTCAATTTAATTAATAAATAAGCAACTTATTCTTGTGTGTTTTATTTTTATACCAGAATTAAGAAAGTGTAATGTCATTATATAATTGTCTTCTAAAGAAAAATGGAGCTTATATCGTTATAATTTCATTTAACAAATAAAAATTTAATTTGTACTAAAAATTATTTAATATTTTAATATTAAATAAACAAGTCTGAGTCTACTTATTATTTTTTAAGTTGTTGAATTTAAATAGTTATTTGTTAAGATATATCACAATTTTTTTACAATTGTTAAAAATTTAAAATATTGAAGTTTATCTAAAACATATGCATTAAATAGGTGCATCTTCAATGTTAGCTTATTAAAGATATATCACATCAAATATAATGTTTTTCCAATTGTTTAGATCTTAAAATATTAAAATTAATCTGAATCATATAGGCACTTTCAATTTTAGCAAATAATCATATTTTTCATTAACTTTAAAGATATATTTTTTAATTATTTATTAAATGAAAATGTATCAATTTGTTATGTGCCACACATCATCCCTTCTAAACGATTTTATTATAGTATAAATAAAATATAATGCTTTTCAACATGTGATGTATATTATTTTATTAAATAATATAGCTGACAGGGATCCCATTGTGTGCCCGTGTTTATTGATTCTTGTGCCCCCCGTGTTTACTAACGAGTTTCAAAACCAGCTTCTAAACTGTGCCAACTATGCTTCAAAACTTTTGACGAGGCAAAAGTTCAAAATTGTACTACCATTTCAGAAATTAACCAATTAGATTTATGATTTATTGTCGAGTGGTTTTTGGATTTGATTGTGGGTACAAATTTTAAGACATCACTGTTCCAGATCACACTCAGGTGGTCCATCATCAGAATGCAAATCAAGAGAACAAAAAGAAAAAAGATCATTTATTGCTTTGCATCTTTCTTCTCCTTGGCATCCTGATGGTGGACCATGGAGTGTGATCAGAAACTTCAATGTGTTAAAAATCTTGCACCCAATCAAATCCAAAAATTACTTCGCAATATTCATATGGATTGTGAAATCTAATAACTTCAATCAGATTTAGAAAATTAGTTTGCAATGCCCTTGGTGTTAATTAACATAAAGAAATCTTTTTTAATGGATTAAGAAAAAAAAATTAAAAAATCCTTGCTTTTCAACAGCTGAACAGCAAATTACAAGCAGTAATCAGCATTGAGAAATCTTGTGTATTCCCTAAAATAAAGTAGCTTGATTGTTGCACCAACTTTATATGAAAGCACATGCGCTGGGGATAATGCACGAAATGCAGCGTCCAGGCCCAGTGGGACCCAGTGGGCCTCTACCTTACCAGATGTCTCCACCCGTACTCTACAAATTTGTTTTCAACAGGAATTTGGGTTCTCACGTTTTACTCTAACCAAAGCAAACTGTACCTTCAACTGGACAGCGATATGCAATAGGGGATAGAATAGCGCCAATTAGGGGATAGAAGTGGAAAGCGATATGCAATGCCCTGATCCTGCACTAAGTCCAAATGCATAACCATATGTGCACTCAATAGCAACAGGTTGATTGACCACCAGTCAATTTTGAGATTCTTGGGTGGTTAGAAAACTCTGATCATTTCACCCAATCAAATTCCACACCCTCCACTACGCCACTATCAAAGAGTTGATCATTTATGATATCAAATTGATTTATGTGGTCTTCAACTGACCAAAAACGAGGAGCAATTCTACCCTTGTTATATGAATAAACAAGCATGATTCGAGACACCTAAGGTTTTCTAAAAAGTGACTTTCATAAGCATTCTTTAACTGTTGTTGAATAAAATTGCATACATCACATGCAGGTAGAGATATGCATGTGGAGATACATAACTAAGCTATGCAATTTTCCACTCCAAAGTGTTATTTGTTAATGATATCTTGTTCCACAATCCATGGTGAATAATGCACTTGTTTCTGGATTAGATTTTGATTTGTTATTTCATTTTGAAAAATTTTCATCCCTCAACAGAGAAGCTTGACGAGTGATTGATATTGTAAAAAAGTCATTTTAATCCCTGGACACAATGATGCTCAATAGGTTTAACCCTTACACTGCACAGGACCAATAGCATAAATTAATTATTACAAGCAACTAAAGAAGTCCTACAGAACCTAAATCCCCATAACAAGTCAGTTGAGACGAATTTGAATCAAACATGAGGTATATCACTTTTACAAGTCTAAATCCAGACTCGTTACAAATGTGTACCTATCTAATATCACGTAAAAACGCTGCTATCATACCACATAAACAACCCCGTCAGCTGTTTCCTCTGTGAAATCATATAATATTAGTAAAGAGCAAAATTAATATATCATAACCAGGATGTTAAATGTGATCATAGTTAATGAGTTTCCAGGACAGAATATAGTCAATTTTTGACAAAATTTGCAAATTTGAACAGAGGCACATCAGCCTCTCAAGAGGTCTTACACATCACAAAGGAAAATGAGAATACAAAATCAGAGCATTGTTTGCAAATTTCAACAACTGCGAAGTAACTTATGCAATTTACAGAAACATCAAATCAGATCATGTTCTCATTTCTCAGGCTAAGCCAAAAGAATATAATATACAAAACAGAAAATGGTTATATCAATAATAAATATACAATGCCAAGAGAGCAAAAAACTGCTGCTGCTCGTCCAGCAACCAACATGAAACTCGTACTGAAGACGAATTCCTGTGCAAACATTCCAAAAAGTACAAATATCAGAGACAACCCCAAAACATGAAAATGAAAACTTTGACCTCTCACAGTCGAGACAAATAAAGTTATCTTAGCATAACGTAAATTTCTGAAACTAGTTAGACAGAGCTTATTAGATCATAAGAAAAATCCACAACAGCAGAAATTTACCATTCACAAATTGAGCAGATCATTGCCGCTACGAGCACCACTCCACTGGCAAAAGAATCAATGAATGCCACACATGAAAGAATAGATTAAAAATTCTAAAGGAAAATCTGTCTTATATTCGAATCATGCTCAAATCTCTGATAATTCTATCCTTGAACATGCCCTCCTCTTCAATTTGCTGCAGAATCTTTGTAACCCATTTTTTTTTATCATTGAGTCCTGCTAAATGTACCATAAAGTCTCCTTTAGCATAAACACCTGCAAAGAAGTAAAAGAAATGTCAAAGACATGAAAGGGAACCGATCAACAAAACATAACAGATTCAGAAATATCAATGTAACTAACACAAACCAGAAAAGCAGAATCTCTCTCAGAAAGGTGCCCCTATATGTATGGGAAGGATAGAGCGTACCACTTAAATGGTAGTCTAAATTGTATATTATCAGTCAAAACTTCAACTTTTTCACCTGGTGGGGCAAAGGCCTTTTCATAACAGACATGGGGCTATTGCTGGACAAATTGAGTAACTATGGGGGGGCATAGAAAGTGCAAACAAAACTAAGAGGCACAACCGCTAGGAAAGTACTACAGTGAAAAGTGTATTATTGAATAAAAACCCAAGCATTGGCAAGGAATATAGAAAATATGAACAAAATTAGGAACCCAACAGAAGCTTGTGATAAACAGAAGTTCAAAGAAAGCTGTGCGTTCCCATTATAAAAGGGCTCGGTAAACAAATTATTCCTGGACTGCAGTTTCCATGGACTTCCGGTTTTCTTCAAAAACTAGTAATAAACATAAAATATGGATCATAAGCAAGCACAGTAAAAGGCAAATTTCAGCTGCAGTCAGCACTTAAAGTTCCTTGGGCCTACATGCTTCCACTGTTAAGTTCACCTGTTTCTTAGAATGAACAAGGCTCTTAGCATGCTTAAGACTACTCAGTCAGCTTCTCTAAGCCCAATTTTGGGCTACTTTATTCTTCCTTAAATTTGCAACTAGTTCAATTCAATAATTTTTGAAGAGGCAGTCACAAATGGATAAATAAGAAAAGAAAGAAAACCACCTACATTAAACCACTGAAGTTACAATGTTAAGTGGCTTAAGGAGCCTATTGCAGATGTCAACAATATAGTTATTTTGAGCCTGAGGTTGACAAAGCAAGCTATAATCTCTTTTGTCGCTCTAATTATTTTAAGCATTAGACAGCTTGCACAAACAAAAAGTGTATTTCCTTTGTGTATTTAATTTAAGCATTTGACGGCTTGTACAAAGAAAAAAGTATATTTCCCAAATCTTTACAACTTGCATTTTGCACAGGAAAAAATTGCGCTGACAACCAAGGAATCTAGAGGAAGAGTTATCAAACCATAACTAGACCCAATACAGGGTTATGGATTTCATTCTCCTGAGAATTCCAGCAACGCAAGGACTATAAGGGGCAGCTAAAGACAAACATTATTCTAAAAATTCTCGCAACAAAGGGACGAGTCAGGACTATCATGATTTCTGCTATAACACAGTTTAATAGTTTATGGAAAATGAAGAACTTTGAAGAGAATATATGAAAACAGTAGGAGAAGAAATCTTGAAAAAATAAGGCTGAATGACAATATCAAACCATGACATTTAAATTAGACAAGATATTGCCAAAATAATCCCCAAGCTTAGATGGCCAAGAGAGAGTCAAAATGAGGGCACCAACAAAGCTATACAAACATGTATATTACCCTATAATGCATGCTTTCAACCCTGTTTTTAAGTGACCTGCAAGTATACAGGCAAAGATCCCAGCTCACAATTGCAGGATATTTCTTCGATATTTTTTAATAAAAGAAAATTTCCTAGAGGGTTGGTGAGACAAATGTGCAAACACAATATTGACAGCAGACAGAAAGTTGGAACGTATCATTCGTAGTAACTGCCCAGTAACACTATTAAATCATCGTCTATTCCTGAGATTCTTAATGTGCTATTTCCACTAATTTACAGAAGCAAACAATTCTTCTGTCAAATTCCATTTTTTGATCAATAGATTGTGTGGTTAATGGTGCATTGACTAAAGCTTTGGAGTTAAGCCTAACCAAGGGCAAAACCCTTCTTGTAACTTCCAGCAGGTGAATAATAATAGTTATTTAATATTTTTGTACTCAGTTATTACTTGCCAAGAAATTATTGAAGACCCTGGTCACTACTATAATAACAACAAAACAATTCATTAGGTTTGGTTTATCAATTATCTTCTTGCATGTGATTATAGAAAGGAAATAGAACAGTTTTCACAGAGAAGCAAATCCCAATATTGGAGGCAACTAGTGTAAGAAAGAATTGAAATGACTCAAAATGAAAGAAAATTTCACCTCGCCAAACAGTTTTAGTTAAAGTCATCAGTCGATGGCTGCTTTTCCATGAAGGAGACCACATGTTTGAATTGAATACACACTGCATGCGTGGAATACGAACATGTCTTTTCTCATCTGGAGCCATCGTCTTAATTAAATACTTCAAAGCATCATTGTCACCACTTTTAGATTGTCCAAGAGGACGAATGAAGCTAGTTGCATTCCACCAGCGATCCAAAAACATTCTACTCCACTCAGAATTGCGAAAAAAGAACATCCCTGCACCCAAATGTGAAAGAGACTAATAAGCATTCAGGATAGCATCATTAATCAGAAAATATAATCAATAGTATATGGATTTTCACATATACTGATTAACTTGGCCATAAATTGCATTCAGAAAAAAAGTTAGCTGCCAAGAAAGTAAGTAATACCTGCATTGACACCTGTTACATCCTCTGTCACAATAAAATCAGGCATCTTTTCGTAGTCCATATCTCCCGTAATTGAATACAAAACATCTTCCTAAAGAAGAAAGAATCATCCAACCCAGCCAGTCAGCTAGTGTTTCATTTATCAAACACTATTTGTAAAACAAAGTTAACCAAATCAGCCTTCAGAAATGTCGAGCTGCATTGAATAAAATTTTCAAGTGCACATATATGGAAATTAAATACAACTATAATAAAAGAAATGTTCACTTACAAGGGATATGTTTGGATTAGTCACCAAGGAATCCTGCATCAAATTTTACATGGATATTACCGATTAGTGTGATTTCCAGAATCCAAATAATCTAGAAAGTTTCACAGAAGCAAGAAACTTAAAAAACTGAGAATAATATCAACAACTGATTTCTCATTCCAAAAGCCCTTTCCCTATGTTGCACAAAGAATAGAAAATCAATAATTCTTCAGTACGAGAAATTTCTGATACAAGGACAGCTAAATGGGAGAGACTTGTTGATTGACTTTTTAAGCTGCAGCAATAATGAATTTCAAGGAATTGACATCTAAAACACATGGAAAATATAACTGGTCTTCAGAAAGCCAACAGAAGGATTTCAAACCGTTGCAAATGCTTGCCAGCATCTAGAACTATTTTCAATTTCCAAATTTTGCAGAATTTTACCATGATTGCAAACCACTCTGTTATAGCAAATATTATCTCTTTGTGCCTGCAAATGGTTTCAACTATGTACACTGAAGACATACAAAACTTCAAGGACAACATCAAAAATCATATCGTTAGAGTGATTATGTAGACCAATATAACCAGAGCCAGTGGGCATTATCTTATTTAACAAGGCAACGCCAAAAGGGTAAGCTATGGGTTCCTAAATATGCTGAGTTGACATTTTTGTGCCCTTCTCCTTCACAGGGCTTTATTTCACTACTTTATTCAAGACCAAAGCTCGGGCGAGGCCAAGAAGGTAAGTTATGGGCTTTTACAACTTGTGGAGCTGGATGACTCCTAATAACAGAGTCACCCAGTGGACCGCCCAATACATCTCAGAAATTGTCATAGCCAAGCTTTGAACTCGGGCATCCTAAGTCTGGGAGGAGAAACATGTGAGCTTTGTTATCAGGCAGAGGGAAAAACATTTGAGCCCCAGAGCCTCACCATCTAAAAAACAAAACAAACCAAATCAACAAAGTATTATCCCTTATTGCACACATAGCACCCAAAAGTCACAAAAATACATTAAAAAACATCATCTGGGTAGAAGCTACCAAAAGCCACCAATTCTCAATTCAGCACCTAACAAGGGTCAAGGCAAAGAGGCAAAAAGCATACCGCATCATTCCAGAAGATCCAATCATAATTAGGGAGATTATTCCTGACCGCCAAGATCTTACTCCAGCTAGGGGGCCTGTTCTTGTCGACGACATCACTGGCATCAATAAAATCATATCCATGGCTCTCCGCATAGCTCTTCTTATTCGGCTCTACCAATTTCATCAGACCCTGAAAAGACCTTGATGGATTACTCCCCGACTCATCCGAGGCGGTCACCATTGCAATCTTATATCTCTTCAAACTATCCCTATCCTTAATTGGGGTTTCAAAGCACTGCCTCCCCAGGTTATTGGCTCTGAATAGAACAACCCCAGAGCCATGGATCAAAAGCAGGGTTACAATAATCATAGAAGCTGCCGCGTACACAAGAGGCCTAAAAAACCTCTGTGATAAGATCCAGCACCTGTGCTTAATGTCAGGGCCTCCCTTGAAAGAGTCTTGCACAGTAATGCCCATAAAATCCCTCGAAAAATGTCTAACCCCTTCAGGCGCTGCAGGCCTTCTCTGCGGACACGGAGCAGAAACCCCTCCCATTATTTTCCCAACACTTTCAAGCAACTACACCGAAGAAATAAAAACAAAAACAGATGTAACAGAAAACTTCCTCTTCTGCTAATGATTTATCAAAGCCACAACAGATCCTACCGTTGCAAACTTTAAAGTTTATTTTTAATTTTTCAAAGTTTGCCTGAAGGCAGCCAGGCGGCAATTAATTCCTATAGAAAACGTAGGCGAAGATGGGTACTTATTAGCCCCGCGAAGCTCGAACCCTGGACGTCACGCTTCTTGGGCTCCTTCGCTCTGCCTTCCTTGCAATGCTTGCTTCTGCGTAGTAAATTCTTGCAAACAATGCGGGCGTGATTTCCCTTGTATTTTTTGTTTGGTCTATGTAATGGGACACATCATGCTCAACATTAGTTTAAGAATAAATGTGTGTATATATTAGTCTATAAAGGAGATGAAAACATTGAAATAAACGTCGAATAATAAGAGCCAGCTAAGCAAATGTTTAGATAAATGCGTTTCCCTACCATCAAGTCCCAACATAAACGTTGGTGTGGGCACAAGAATGTAAAGGGATTTTCTAGGTGAACCTTTTGAAGTTATGTAAATAATACTAAAATATACGAGCAAAGTGGGGTATGAGCTTCAAAATCAACAAACAAAATACAACCCCAAAGAAGTGAAGCTTTTGGGCTTTTACAATTTATAATGTTGGGGTGATCATTTGCAAAGGAGCTTTATCATTTATCATTTATTTAGTAGTTATGTAATCATGATAATATTAATGTTTATAAAAGGTTGAATGTGGTCTATTGTGTGGTTGAAAGTATAATGAAAAATAAGGAAGAAAGTTAAAAAAAAGTGGGCATTGAAAGAAAGTATATGGAAATAGATTGTTTCCATGTTTCATGGATCTTGTCATATGCATAAGTTTGTTGTGAGGTGCCTTTTTATTGAGAAGAAGAAACAAGGTAAATATAAGAAGTAATCTTTCTAATATAGAGAATTATAGAAGCAAAGTCTTTGTCCAAACATCTATGAAGATCAAATAACTCTCTTAGACAAGAACAACAAAGCATAATTGATTCTCTATTTTTTTTATTCTTTCAAGATTTACTTGAAGACTTCGTGTGTTACAAAAAGAAGCTAAGATTTGTAGTTGATTCTTGTTGGGTGATCTTGTTCCCCCGGCTTTTTTTTGAATATGTACTTTAATATTTTAAATCAATAGTGAAGGCCTTATTCATAAAATAAAATAAAATAAAAAATAAAAAGCAAATTAATCGTGTTTCAAACCCACTACATATCATGAACACATGTGTGCATTCTTTTAATAACAAACTCCCAATGCACCATTATGGTTATTCACTAATTTTGTAGGCCCAAAACCTTAAACTTGGTAATGAGGAGATGTCCAAGAACAATGTCAAAAGCCATGTTCAATTATAAAATCTAATGTAAAAATGTTATATGTTTAGAATAAAATCTAATGTAAAAATATCATCATACATGAGTCCGTTCCTCCTCAAATTTACTTAAAATGTGTTTAGGATAAAATCCAAATAAAAATATGATCATAAATGTATTATTTCTTCATAAAATTTACCTAAAATGTGTTTAGAATAAAGTACAAACGTAAAAAATGATCATAAATGTGTTGGTTCCTCCTTTTCTAAAATTTACCTAAAACATATTTGGAATAAAATTCAATGTAAAAATATGATCATAAATGTGTTGGTTCCACCTAAAAATCACCTAAAACTTGATTGGAATAAAAATCCAAAGTAAAAAAAATTGATGACAAATGTGTTGGTTCCTCCTAAAAATTACCTAAAACGTGTTTGGAATAAAATCCAATGTAGAAATATGATCACAAATTTGTTGGTTCCTCTTAAAATTTAAAATTCAATGTAAAAATATGATCATGAATTTGTTGGCTCCACCTAAAAATCACGTAAAACTTGTTTGGAATAAAATCCAATGTAAACAAAAAAAAATCACAAATGTGTTGGTTCCTCATAAAATTTACTTTGGAATAAAATCTAATGTAAAAATCTGATCACAAATGTATTGATTCCTCCTAAAATTGAAGTATAAGGTGTTTAAAATACAATCTAATGTAAAAATATGATCATAAATATGTTGGTTCTTCTTAAAATTTACCTAGAACATATTTAAAATAGAACTTAATATAAAGATATGATCAAATGCAATTATTAAAAAATGAAATTAGAATTAATAGATATAACTTCATGAGATAAAATTCAACAATTAAAAAAATCTATTTAGAACTAATGAATATAACATCTTTAAATCTAAATCAATTATTAAAAAAATATTTAAAATTGAATTTTTTATATATAAGAAATTAAATTTAATATATCTATACAAGTATTTAATAAATCTTATTTTGAATATATTTTTTAAAACCATGATTATATTAAGAGAATAAAAAACATTAATTTTAACATTAAAAACTACAAGTAATATTATTTTCCAAACTACAAGTAATATTATTTTCCTTTTGCTCAAATAAATTGAAGGTATTAGATCTCTCACCTTTAAATCAAATATTAAAATATTAATTTAAATTAGAAAACGGTTAGAAAAAAGGTCAAAAATATTTCCAAAAAATCAACTTTATGTGATGAGTATTGCTGGATGGAAATGATTTATGCTTGTATTAATTCGCCCTTATTAGTAACTAAAGTAATTATATACATAGAAAGTTTACGTTAAAGACATCTTTTTTAACATATTTGAAGGCTTTCAATTATCTCTACCTCTAACGTGCTCGACACTTGGCGTGAAACCCAGTTTCCCATAAACTTTTCCAAAGCTTCCGTTTCTAAACTCTTTACGCGTATGAAAACTGTGGTGTTTGGCCCGTTGGAATTATTTGCTCTAACAAAACTGCTTCAACATTAAAAAGCGGCCGCAATGAGAGACTGGTGGATGGGTGACCATGGCAGCACCCAAAATGCCTCATTTAGTGTAGTTATTAATTAATTAGAATATTCCACACCGTATAGTTAAATTTTTAATTAATTAATTTTTATTTTTAATTAATTAATAATTACAATAAATAATATATTTTGGGTGTTGTATAGACGAGTAGACGTGTTGGGTAATTTTGGACGGGTGGATCTGTGAGTATACTAAATTCATGAATATACATGTGAGTGAACTTTCGGACGGGCGGACGGGTGAGCAAACTTTTGCATGAGTGGACATGGGAGGGAAATTTTGGAATGGTGGATGGGTCAGATATATGGGTGAGTGAACTTTCGGATGGGGGTGAGCGAAATTTTGGACGGGTGGATAGGCTAGGTATACGGGTGAGTGAACTTTCAAACAGGGAAGCAAAATTTTGGATAGGTGGATAGGTCTAGTATACGGGTGAGTGAACTTTCAAACAGGCAAGCAAAATTTTGGACAGGCAGATGGGTTGGGTAGACAGGGGAGTGAACTTTCGGACAGGTGGGCTGGTGACGAACTTTCGAACGGGTGGACGGGTCAGGTATACGGGTGAGTGAACTTTCAGATGGATGGATGGTTGGATGGGTGAGCGAAATTTAATATACGGGTGAGTGGAACTTTTGGATGGGTATGAGTGAATGAACTTTCAGATGGGTGGACAAACTGGGTATACGAGTGAACTTTAGACAGATGGATAGGTAGACAAACTGGGTATACAAGTGAACTTTTGGACATGTGGATGGGTGAGCGAAATTTTGGATGGATGGATAGATTTGGTATATATGAGTGAAATTTTAGACAGGGGAACGGGCCAGACATATGGTGTGTGAATTTTCAAGGAGTGAACGAAGTTTAAGATGGATGGAGAGGTGAGTTAGGGGGAAAGACCGGGTGGGTGGGAGGAAGGGCCGGGTCAAGGCAAGATGGCGTGTGGAAACTTCGTGTGATGTGATTAGGAAGAAAGGGGAATTAATGCGTGTGATTAATGGGTCTTTGTCCCGTCGTAGAAAGCCGTTGAGCTGGGTCAAGTCAAGGAACAGGACGCCCGTCTCTGAACGTTACAAGGGAGGGGCAACGACTTTTCCACACGGTAAAAGCGGCTTTGCTTTATCTTTGATAGCCGGGTCAAATGATGGGAAGACTGGATATGGTCTTGCTGGTTTTGTTTTTTCCCGTTAGATCTGGTCTTATCTCGACATCGATATAAAGAGGAACGGGTCAAACCTAATTGAAATGTCATCCTCTTGTGTAAGGTCGGGCTTGTTTTTACTTCCATGGCTATTATTACACTTTAATGTGTATTTAGGTTTTGAGTAATCATACTTTTATGTGTATTAGGTATGTTGAAGAGTTAATTTATATGGTGGTGTGTTTTTAGGTTTAAAGTGATCATACTTTCGTGTGTAATGGGTACGTTAAAGAGTTGCAAAAGGATAATTAATGTGCTTTTGAGAAATGATGTTATTCTCTTTTATATAAGGTCAAGCCCTTTTAGGGTTTGAATATTCATATTTAGGTGTGTCATGGGTATGTTGAAGAGTTCTGGAGGGATAATTGATGTGTCCTTCAAAAAATGGTATTACTCTTTTTTTTGTGTAAGGTTGGGCCATGTTTACTTCTATGGTTGTGCATTTAGGTTTTGAGTAATCGTATTTTGGTGTGTAATGGGTATGTTGAAGAGTTGCGAGAAGGGTAATTGATGTGCCCCTAAGCAAATGATGTTTGCATTGCGTGAAACCATGTTTATTTATAAAGTGATTTGTTTTTATTTTTGTATACAACAAGATAATGCATAAGGTCAACAAATTCTTCTACTTTAAAATACATTTGTAGAAAAAGCCTTCAATACTCATAAGGTTGGACCCTTTTTACTTCTATGGTAATGTGTAGTTGGGTTTTGAGTAATTATATTTTGGTGTGTAATGGGTATGTTGAAGGGTTGTGGAAGTGCAATTTATGTGTCCTTGTGTGAAGGGTGATATTTTCTTTTGTGTAAGGTTGGGCCCTTTTTACTTATATGGTTGTGTGTTTTTGGGTTTTGAGTAATCATATATTGGTGTGTAATGGGTAAGTGAAGAGTTGTGGAAAGACAATTGATGTATCCTTAAGCAAATGATGTTTGCATCACATGAAACTGTGTAAATTTATAGTGATTTGTTTTTTCCTTTTTGTGTACAGTAAGATAATGCATAAGGTAAATCAAATACTCTCTTTTTTTTTTGTTTTTTTAATATATTTATTGGGGAAAAAATCAAATACTCAAAAACACATAAATTTTATATAGGCAAATCATGGCTTATAATCATACATATAATTGTATTAAATACATAGGGTGAAATTCTATTTCAATTTCATGTAGAGATGTAGAAAACCACATTTATTTTCTATTACTTATAAAGCAGGAAACATACAATGGTAATCATGATTGTTTAGCAGATAAAGACTGCTTAGTTGTTATAACGGTTACATGAAAATGTATACCAATATTAGTCTATACAAAAATATGCACTTTTATTACATTCCATATCAACCTGCTATTCAATTTTATATCTAATCGTACTTCTATACAGTCCTATAGTATCCTTGTATATTAGATAGACAAAATTACAAAAGGATTAATGAATCCCAATATCATGTCATTGTGTTTCCTATCTACCCATGTTCTCCATTATGTTGTTCCCTCCATCCACCTCAGGATTTTATCATCCTAAATGAGTTGTCTATAAGGGTGATCAACAATCTCATCCATTGGAAGACCTAGTCTAGTTGAAAGTGGTATTGTTGCTACTAGGACATCCCTTTCTTGTCTCTCCTCTATTTTCTCATTTATCTCAGCCATGAATTTCTCTAGGGCAATCTCAAAAGGATATATCTCTAGTAATGATCTGGACTATGTGTAACCATGGGAGATTTCCCATATAAACATCCTCACAACCCCATCTTGTAGTAGGTCTTTGAATTACTTCTCATTCGGCCTCATAACAATTGTAACCAATACAACAACATTATGAAATATGAGTCTCTACAGAGACTCGGTGAGGTGCCTATCTCTGCTAGTGAAAAAATTGTCATTTCAAAGCTTCTAGATAATCCACAGTATTTTAATAGATAACTTAGACCAAAAAACATTGCGGTGTTTTTTAAGGCTCAAGATGCATCCAAACATAATATTCAATATAGTAATTCCCATCAAGTGATAGACCAAATAAGCCCTAGATTTCTATAGAAAATAGACAATAATAAAAGGCATGGTGTACAGATTCAAGTGATTTACAAAAAGAACAAATGTTTGGTTCTCCATTAGGCTTCTTGACTGCCAATCTATGTAGGAGGAATATCCACATAAAACATTCATTTTTAGGCTCAAAAATTCTGTCCCATAAACCAACAAAGGTTTTCTTCCAATCCATGAGATTTTTGTCAGTATTCCAGTAGGAGTTGAGATGATCAAAGATCTCATAATTATCAGTGAGGAGGTTGTAATATACTTGGCTTTAACACTGGGGAGAATGGAACCATTTGGTCATTTATATTGGGACGTCTTGGTACCACTGGAGCTAAAAAATCTAGAAATGGTAAGAATGTTACAAGCCTCCCTCAACACTGGGTATGTCCTCCATTGGGGTTGTGGTACATCAAACTTCTACCAAATATCCTGCCAAATCAAAAGCTTGTCATCATGTATGATATCTACAAACTATTTAATACCTTTGGTTTCCCAACTCCGGGAAGAGCAGCCTTGAAGCAGGGCCAAAGGCTTGTCTCCATGCTTCAGTTTCCACCAAATAGGCTTTTCACCACATGTTAGATTATCCTCTCCTATAATGATGTTATTAGTTATTAAGAGTCTAATATTTTCCCATTCTTTCCATATGGCCTTGAACATATTAGATCCTACAACTTTAGTTGAGAAAATTCTAGTCATAGTATTACTTAAATGCAGACCTTTCCATGAAGGTCCTTTGGTGGGGACAACTCTTGTAATGTAGTGTCTACTAAGATCTTTTAGGGCTCCTCTCCCTGAGTGGCCTTAGTAATCCATTTAACTACTAGAGAAAGTCCCTGAGTCCTCAAATTTTTCAGACCTAGGCCACCTTTATCCTTACTCATAGTGCACCATTTCCAGTTAACAACATATCTTTTTCCGTTCCCCTTTCCATCTGACCAGATAAACTCTCTAATTTTTTTTCTAAATGTAGTTAAATTATGCTTGATTGAAGAGTTGGATGGAGACATATAGTAAATAGTATAGGAGGACAGAATCTTTTGGCATTCCTGAAATCTCCCAGTTAAGGAGAGGGAGTGAGTGTTCCACTTTCCAATCTTTTTGTCAATCTTCCCTTTTGTCCAATCCCACATCTCTTTCACGTCTGGATTGACGAAGAATGGAATTCCCAAGTATTTGAGTTGATGATTGGGTCCTCCCCAAGACAAGGAGAATCTATGACATCAAGTTGGGAGGTGATCATTCCATCCTATCATGATGGATTTGGGGAGTGAAACTTTGCTCCCTAAGGCAGTCTAGAATAGGTACAATTTGTGCATTAAATAACTAACATTTTTTTCTTCCAATTCAATTACAATAGTTGTGTCATATGCAAACTGTATGTTAGATAGGTTATCCCTATTAGGTAACCTAACTCATTTAGCTCTAGGAGAGAGTGATCTATCCCTCAATAGATAGTATAAGGCATCAACAACAATCACAAACACTATTGGGGCAAGAGGGCATCCCTGTCTGATAGACCTATATAGGAAAAAAGGTTTTGATCTAATATCATTTACCTCCACCCATGCCTTGGCATCATTCATCAATGTTTGAATCATCTAACAAAAGAACTTAGGAAACTCCAAACTCTCCAGCATCATGAATATAAATTTTCACTCTATTCTATCATATGCTTTTTCATAGTCTAGTAACATCATACAAACCTATTGATTGGAGTCTCTAGCCCATTTCATGGCTTCCCATTAGCTGAGAAAATTCTCTATAATATAACGGCCTTTGGAAAAGCTAGTCTACGTTGGATTAATCACTTGGGAGAGGATATTCTCTAACCTTTTGGATAAGACCTTGGCCAATATCTTGTATGATACATTAAGGAGTGTAATAGGTCTCTATTTCTTGATGAGAGACCTATCACCTTCTTTTGGGTTAAGCTTAATCAACCCATTATTGATCTCACATCCTAGTGATCTTCTCTCAATTGCTTTGGTACACACATGGTGTAGCTCCTTGCCTATCCAGATGATGTTATTTTTGTATAATTAAATTGGTAGCTTATCAAGCCATGGAGTCTTGTTATTACTTAGGGAAATGACTACTTTATTGATCTCCTCCATTATAATTGGCATGTCCAAAAAATCAACATATTCATTGGAGACTCTTTTGGGTACTATGCAACTAATCTTATTTCTTGCCCTCTCCATGTCCTACCCAACGTCTTGTGAGGTGAAGAGTTTACTATAGAAGGAGGAAAAACCCTTCAAAATGTCTTCTTGACTACTAAGTTCTTTTCCATCTTCCCATAAGTAGTCAATTCTATATGTAGTCTCTTTGCACTTAAGAATCTGAAAGAAAATTTTGGATCCTTTATCCCCATGATTAATCCAACTCAGTCTGGCTCTTGTCTTAGCACCCCGGACTTCAATATTTTGAAGCTTCCTTAGGGAATCCATAGCCTGGATAAGAATCTCCTTAGCCTCTTGACAAGAAGGATTATTTTGCAAACAATCTTCAATAATGACCAGATTATTATGAAGTTTTGTCTCCGTCCTCCTATTATCTTTAGCTTTCTTGCCTCCAACCACCTGGAATAGTGCCTTCCAGTTGCTAGTGTTCTAAACCCATATATCTATAGCACTATTATTCTTGACCATCCATTTATTATACATCCTTATAATACTTACTATACTCTTTACATCATCATTCAGGAGACAAATATTGAGAGAAAAGGTATCCCTTTTACCTTTGGGGGTAGGAGGTTTGCCAATGTGAATGATATCCCCAATAATGGGATGTGATCTCATAGTGTGTAGGGGATAACCCTAACACTAGATCCACTAGTATCCTTTTTGAAACTAAAGATGTCCTTATGCACATAAAATATTTCTAGTTTATTATAAATTATCTTCTCATCCTACTGATAATTACACCAAGTGAATCAAATTCCCTTATTATCTGGCTTATTGCCAGCTAGTGGATTGAATAACCTATGTTTTCTCAACATTTTGTACCAATAAAACTTCTCACATCCATTCCATTCAAACCTACAACCTCCTACCTTACCTTCAGGTCTCTCCGCCATATTAAAATCCCCACCTAGGGTCCACAAAATATATTCCATTTGAAAAATCCATTTCTAGAGTTCCAATCTTTCTCCATAATCATTGGCATCATAATGTTAGGAATAAAAATCCACAAGCACAACTGAGAGGGGGGTGAATCAGTTGTGATATAGAATATTAAACTTTGAACTTTATAAACCAAAATTGCAATGCAAATAATAACACAGTAAATTCCAACACAATAACACAATACTTATCGAGGAAACCCTGTTAAAGGTAAAACCCCGGTGGGAATTAGTACCCACAAATAATGTACTGAGAATACGTTGAAGACAATTATTCAATTGTGTATTGTCATTGATGTTACACATGTATTTACACTTATGTAGTGATGTTACACAAATGTCTACATTCAGACCGAGTACAGTTGCTGAACAAAATGAGTTATTTAGTGTTGACCGAGTTCAGTCGAGCATTGAAGGAAGTTTAGTGTTGACCGAGTCGCTCGGGCATTTCAGTCTTGGTCGGGCATTCAATGGAAACCGACTAATAGTGATTTATATTATATAATTAATTGGTTATATGATGCCGAATGAATTGTGATTTATTATTAGAAGTATATTCAAGCCGACTTGACAGGGCTTGCCATATAAATGAAAGGTCAATTTTGGATTGAATGTGTGAAGTACAAGGTGAAAGAAAGAAGAAAAAGAAGAAGTGTGGAATTCTGTGATATGAAGAGTGAAGGAAAATCAGACAGGATTCTGATTGGGTATTGATCACTCAGAGCTACAGTAGAACATCTGATCAGCAAGATCCAATTATAATTAGAACAGAGATCTGAATCAGAAAAGATAGTTGATTACACTTATAGGTCAATTCATTGTTACTTTCTAACAATTGTAGCAGTGATCTAAAATCTCTTAATAGAGTAGACTTAACAATATTTTGTAAATCCTCTCACAAGGTAGCATTTCTATGTTGAAGTGTTGAAGACCTCTAACCAGGCCACTCCTCACATGGTGATTAAATCCTTTAATAAGGTCACCCCTAATAGTGTGTTATTGTAACCTTCAACAGGGTTGGCTCCTAATAGGGCTCACTTCAGAGGAGTGAAAACAGTAACTAGTTACATTGGCGATTTTTCCCATATTGGGTTTCCACGTTAAATCTTGGTGTCACCTATGTATATGTTATTTATTTCATGCTTTATATTTCTGCACTTAATTCTGTAAAGTATAATTGCATTGGATATTATAAAGATTACTTTGACACCCGAGTTATAGAAGAATATCTTAATTGACCGAGTAACAATGTTAAAACATCTAAGACATCTAAGGGATAAAGGAATTGTTTTGGAGAAATTGATTCACCCCTCCCCTCTCAGTTACTTATCTCATTTCCAACAATTGGTATCAAAGCTTCAAGTGATTTCAGAGAAGGTTTCAAGGCCCAAGCTAAAGATCAGAGATGTCTTACAGAAGGGAGATCCCTAAGCTAAACAAAGACAATTTCCTAGCATGGCAGGAGCTGATGAAGCTACATCTATCTACTATTGGTGATGTTGGTCTGCAATTTTTGGAGAGAAAATATGTGGAACCAACAAGGACTATGACTGTGGAACAGATGATGGAACATAAGCATCACAACATAATGATGATTGACATAGCTTCTTCACTCAACTACATGGAATTTGATGAAGTCAAGGACTGCCCTATAGCCTATGATATGTGGAATAAATTATAGGACATTCATGGAGGAGATGCAAATGTAAGAAGAGCCAAAGCAAAAAGTCTAAGAGGACAATTTGACCAGATGGAAATAAGAGAAGGAGAAGACATTACATGATATAATGGAAGAATCAAGAGGATTGTGAGTGCCATCAGAGCTGCAAGAGGAATAATTGAAGATACAACAATGGTCAGCAATGTACTAAGAACTTTACTTCCTATCTATGTTATTAGAGTTTCATCTATTCAAGAGATGAGGTGCAATAAAGATATAACTTTGGATACATTAGTGGGAAGGCTTACAACTTTTGAGCTAGACAACTTTGACAATAACTCTCCTAGCTCTAGCAATCTTGAGTATGCATTCAAAGTGAAACTTAACCTTGGTAAGAATGATAGATACTTAGAAGGGAAGTAGATTGAAAGTGACAGTGATGATGAATCTGATGATGAAGATCTTGACATCATTGAAGCACTACTTGCAAGAAGAGCTACAAAAGGAAAATACAGAGGAAAGATACCACTGATTTTTTTCTCATGCAATGAGGTTGGTCACATTGCTGCAAAGTGTCCAAACAAGGAATACAAAGATGAGAAAAAGTTCAACAAATTCAAGGGCAAGAAAGATTTCAAGAAATACAAAAGCTACAAGGATAAAGGTAAGAAGTCTTGTTATATTGCTAAAGATTCAGACAGTGATGAAGAAGAAGAAATGGTTTATATTGTTGTTAAGGATGAGTCAGATGAAGAAGATGAAAATACAACACTTTTCTCACACATCAATAAAAATGACACATGGATAATTGATAGTGGTTGTTCTCATCACATGACTGGTGATAAGACAAAGTTTGAACATCTTGAACACTATGATGGTGGGAGTGTCAGTTTTGGGAATGACGAACATTGCCCTGTAAGGGGAAAAGGTTGCATTGTTCTGATAGAAGGAATCAAATATGATAATGCTTATTGGGTTGAAGGATTGAGGAGAAATATACTCAGTGTAGCACAACTGAATAATATTGGCTTCAAGGTGGAATTCATGAATGGTAAGGCCAAGTGCCTGGATGGTAAAGGGAACCTAGTCGGAACTAGCAGACAAACAAAAGGTAATCTATTCTATCTTGATCTCACTGAAGGTTCATGCTTTATTGCACAAGTAGTGTTGGAATTATATTGAGATAATTTGTACTGAGAGGGGAGGGGTGAATCAGTACCACTAAAACTTTTCTTGGTTAGCCCATTAACCCTTAGTCATCAGTTTGTAAAATAACTTATCTGTCTGTTCATCTTTCTTTATGCATATGAAATCATATCATACATTCCATTTGATGTGTAACAGTAAAACAAACATACATGAAATTTGATAACACATAACACAAGATATGACATCACAGAAAACTCCTATTAAGGAAGTAAAAACTGCGGTGGGGATTGTTACCCACAAACTTCACTATCTGCAGATAAGAAGAGCCGGTTAAGGCTTACAATTTGGTCACTTCTGATGACCTACCCTGTTAG
>MU223153.1:984058-1003157 GCA_018584345.1 Thuja plicata
AGTGCATACGTGAATCTTGAAGAAATCTTATCTAAGAGTTCTTGTGGAACATCTTGTGAATGGTATTGCATAGGAACGTAATAATGTTTGCACATTTTTGCAATTAGTGCATCTTCTATCTTATCTTAGTCTACTATATTCCATTGTAACCATTTCTTAATTTTTGGATGTCTAATAGATGCAGCTTCAGAAATAGACTTACATATGTCATCAATGTTATCAGATAGTGATGTAACCTTTGCCTTTTCTTTTGCTAGTTTGACAGCGTCGGGTTCATCCATTGTTGTATCTTCTAGTTCTTCATCTGTTTGAACATACTTTCTCCTCTTGGCAGGTGCCCTAGGTGGTGGTTTAACCTTTGTAGGTTCAGGTTTCCTTTTGTACACCTTTCCTTTTACCATAGGCGATGGACTAGTATCCTTAGCCATTTGGCTTCTTGTTCTAGAATTTTTGGTTGGAGGAGGAGGTGGTGAATCATATTTCTCTTCTTCTAATTCTTGTATCTCTTCTATTTCACCGATGGGAAGCTGTTCCTCAGTGTCTTCCTCCTAACTCTGTTCTTCCTCCTTACCATGTTCTTCATCTTCTCCATCATAAGATATGTTCAAGTTCTTCTTTATGTTTTTCACCATTCTCTTAGACTGCTTTACAACCT
This sequence comes from Thuja plicata, assembly GCA_018584345.1. Taxonomy (NCBI): domain Eukaryota; kingdom Viridiplantae; phylum Streptophyta; class Pinopsida; order Cupressales; family Cupressaceae; genus Thuja; species Thuja plicata. The sequence continues at coordinate 984,714 of MU223153.1, forward strand.
TCTTTGACAACAAGTGTTGACTTAATTTTCTATTTGGCTTCCTCATAAGTACCAAACCTCATTTGTTTGTTGTCAATGGGTTCATTCAATAATGCTTTTATTCCTTCTGTTGCACAACTGAGAGGGGGGGGTGAATCAGTTATGATATAAAATATTAAACTTTGAACTTTATAAACCAAAACTGCAATGTAAATATTAACACAGTAAATGCCAACACAATAACACAATACTTGTTGTTGAGGAAACCCTGCTAAAGGTAAAACCCCAGTGGGAATTAGTACCCATAAATAATGTACTGAGATTATAGTATCCCTGTTAAAATATTTAGCCCTGTTAGGAGCTTATTACATCATTACAGTACACAGTCCCTGTTAGGAGACAGACCCTGTTCAGAGTCAAGAAAAGTAGTAGGCTCACTGACCAGGCATACTTCCCAAAGAATGTTAAATCCACCCTCAAGGATTCACAATCAGAACAAGTGTATATAGGAAATATACAATCCAGTGAACTGTCAAATAGTAATTGTCTTTGCTTGGTTAGTTCCAATGAAGTATTCTTATCACAAACTCTACTCTACATCCAACAGCAAAACAAGCCTCACAGCTTACACTTCTCTTCTTTTTCAATGTCTTCCACATCTTTCCAAAATAAAAGATCACTCATATATACCCTATTACAATAATTCATTAGGTCGGCCAATTAAGCTTTCATAATACACAAATAATTAATTAGGTTGGCCAATTAGGCTTTCCCAATATACAAATAATTATTTAAGTCCTTGCTAAGATACACACGGTACCTATAACAAGTAAAAATCAATTAAAATCCATCAGTTATACTCCAAGATCCACAATCCATGCTCACAATTCATAATATGCTACATATCTGAAGTCAGCCACCATAATAGGTCTCCTATAGAATATACGCTACAAATGAAGTCACCAGTACTTTCACAACAATCGATTAGTAACAAACATTCTTCAATGTGTCCTCAGTCATCCCATAAGCTCGCATGCATTGAAACATCTTTATCTGTAAGATATACACAAAATACAGAGACCTGCTCTGTCAAGCATTACTGTCATAGTCTAGAAACCAGTCTTTACTAAATCATCTCTGACATCAACAATATGTAACCTCAAGTCAAGCGACCTTAGGAACAAGGTCACCACACATCTGTCTTTATATCCTATTTTTGATCGTTTTGAAACATCTGTATAGTGTCCATACACTTCTGTCAGTCAATTAACCAGTTTGTCCTCTTCACGGAAACATATGTTGACATCAGTGACAAAACATGAATATCAACAGTATGAATATAGTATCCAAATCTGATATCATCCAACACATAAACATAGAAAACTCCAAACTCATCAGTACCTAATTTAAAAATAACCCATAACAGTATGTGACAAGGTGAGCATCCCCATCTTAAAATAGATTTGCTCCATTTGGGACCCACTAGAATAGAAACTATTAGAGTAAAGAATTAATCTAATTACCTTGATTAAATTAACTTTACTACCTCTTAAGATTTCACTTTATGCACTTACATTAGTCATTTAATAATTAACTCTAATTATTAAATGCCTATTTACCTATTAGGGTTTCCTATTAGCTTTTACGATCTCCTTCTATAAGGATTGATCCTTTGTAGATTTTTTATTCATTCTTTTGGCTGATAATAAACTTTCACATTGTTAGAGCAAAACCCTTGTTTGTTTCCTACATATTTCTTCCTTGTGACAAGTTTTTGCATGCAGGTTTCTTGGGCTGAATAGATTTGTTTTTCATCAAATCTTATATGGTATCAGAGTTGGATCTATTGTAGCTTATGCATGTTTGAAAGAAATTTGGGATTTTTCGGCTAATTTGAGAGGTTTTGGTTGTAGTTTTCAGATCTGGTATTCTTTGCAGGACGTTATTTTTTGTTTCATTTTTGCATGCAAAAAAGAAAAAAAAATTAACACTTTTTACAGGCGCATGCATGTGAAAGGGAATTTTTTGGGTGTCCTTCCCAGTGTCGTTTATAGTGGTGTCCTTCCTAGTGTCATTTACCATACCTGCACCTTATTCCTCTAACCGTTGTGCATAAGCCGACGTCTGCGTTGGCAGATCTGAAAAGGCAGAACTTCAAACCCCCATGGGCATCATACTTTGACTTGCAAGCTTTTTTACCTGCAATTGCTATCCAAATCTATGGTTATTTTCATCAAAAAATTCAAAGGTACACATGATACTCATTTGAATCTTTTCTCTCTCTCTCATTGTAAGCAATCTTTTCCAGTTTCTAAGGTTCGCTTTATTGAATTGTGGGGTGTGCTTTATTTCTTGTTTTCTATAATTTACTTCAGTAAACTTGAAATTATATCAAAATGAGACCCCTTCTAAAAATATGTTTGAGACCTATATTTGTCTAGAACTTCTAACCCCTCATAATTATCACACATGGAAATCCATGATGACACGACTTCTCCAGTCAAAAGGGTTGTGGTCTTGTTTCGATGCAGTGCAACCAGTTTTATAGAGGCCTTTCGAGGTCATGCAGCACAGGAACAAGATGGATGAGGCAACGGGGTTGATTTTTTTACATGTATCAAATAGTCTACAGTTTCATCTTGATGGGTGAAATACCCCTCTAGCTATGTGAACCCAACTTAACGACTTATTTGGTACAATAAATGATTTCAGGGGACTTCAGATTGAGGTAGAGCTTACCTCTCTTGTACTAGATCATTTTACATCCATTGAGGACTTCTTGATGAAGTTCAAGCTGCAAAGGTCTTTATTACAGGAATGAGGACAGACTAAGAGTGATACAGAGTGCATCTACCAGATTGTGTCAAATCTTCGGGGAAACTGTCAGATTTTCTCCTCTACCTTTCACTCTACCATGGATGCATTGGGTTAGAGATTCCAAATGCTCACTTTTGAGTGTTCTATGATCGGTTGACTAAAGAGTAGGCCAATATTACACAGTTGGATTCTTTATCTAGAACTAAGAACCAAGATTTAGTTGCTCAGACTTCTGAGGGAACACAAGCAGAAGCAAAAGCCCAAAATAGGTTCAGTTGGTAGTGAGCATTCCTCCAAGCCACCTCAGAAAATAGAGTCTAATAAATCCACTCCTAAGGGTAAATGTTCTAAGTCTAGTGAGTCTTCCTCCAAGACTAAGAAGTTCACAGGTGAACCTTTCAATTTTTGTGGCAAGGAAGGGCATCCAATTTCCAGGTATTGGAAATGTCTTGAGGCTCTAGAGGAAGCCTTGCAGTAGTATAATATTGCTTCTCCACAACCTTCACCTACTCCCATAGGGAAAGACCATGCTCTTTCTGCACGAGCATTATCTTCCACTTCTACATGGATCATTGATCTAGGTGCTTCACACCATATGACACACACCTAGTTTGGCTACCCCACTTGCTCAGAGTGCTTCTACATAGATTGTAGTTGATTACTCAGCACAAATTCCAGTTACAAGTTTTGGTACTATTTCACTGGATGGTGGCTCTCTATAAGATGTTCTTTTGGTTCTTTCCATTTCTACGAACCTCCTATCTTTCTATCGTATTTGCCATTTTGGTTTTGGTAACACAGTTGATTTATCACCACATGATGTAGTAATTCGAGACCTCCATGATCCTGATTTGGTTGTTGATACTAGGAGTGTTGATTCAGAGTCTCACTTATATAGGTTTGATGGATTTGAGAGCTTCGATTATACATGTGTTTCTCTTTTTTCTCATGCAAACACAGTGAATGAGCTTTGGCATGAGCATTTTGGCCATGTCAACTACATATATCTCTAACAGATGAGTACACAGGAGTTAGTGATTGGGCTTCCTTAGATCTCTTGCACTGATGGTGTTTGTCAAGGTTGTGCACTTGGCAAACATCAAAGAGATCCTTTTCTAAGAGGTAGATCCTCACGTGCTAAGGCACTAATGGAGTTGATACATAGTGATCTCATGTCATTTCCCACTCCTTTTTTTGGTGTTCGTTATGTGCTCACCTTTATTGATGACTTTTCCAGATGCACATGGGTGTACTTCTTGAAGTACAAGTTTGATGTCTTTAATTCATTTTGAGTCTTTAAGACATTTGTGGAGAAGCAAGCTAGTCTTTTTGTCAGGTGGATACACACTAACAATGAGGGGAATATGTGAATTAGTATTTTCATGATTTTTGCACTGAGAAGGGTATATTGAATCAACTGATAGTTCCCCATACTCCTTAGCAGAATGGAGTTGCTGAGAGAAAGAACAAAACATTGCTGGAGATGGCCAATTGTATGATGCAGTCTCGAGATATGCATCCTTTTTTTTGGGAAGAGGCAGTGAATTGTGCCAAGTACATTCAAAATTAGATGCCTCATAAGGCATTATGATATTTGACTCCTGAGGATGCTTGGTCCTATGTCAAGCCTGATGTTTGTACATTTTGAGTGTTTGGTAGTGAGGCTTGGGCATTTATTCCAGATGCTCAGAGGAAAGCCATGGAGAGGAAGAGCCGACCACTCATATTTTTTGGCTACTATGAGGATATGAAAGAGTACATGTTGTTCAATCCTGATTCTAGAGAGGTCTTGTTTTGGCTAGATGTCTAGTTTGATGAGCGCTATCCTCAGATGGAGGCTCTATTACCAGCTTCTCCCTCATTGCCTAGTACTTCCTCTTCTCCTCTTCAGGTTTCTATATCCTCTCAAGATGATTTAGATGATGATCCACCTTCTCCTCCTCCACCAGATACTCTACAAGTGGCCAAGTGGGCTAGTGATACTGTCAGTGTTGCTAGTTCTTTCACAGGAGATCCTTCAGATACCCATCGTACTTGTGCTCAACAATCTAGTACTAGTTTTTTGAGTCATATTGTTTCAAATGATATTTAGAAGTTTTCAAAGGTGATAGAACATCCTGAGTGGGATAGGGCTATAGATGAGGAGTACTCTTCTTTGATGAAGAATCACACTTGGGATCTTTGTACTCTTCCGAAAGGAAGAAATCTAGTTCGGTGCAAGTGGGTGTACCATACCAATTATGCTACAGATGGTTCTATTGATCGGTATAAGGAATGTATTTTTGTGAAGGTATTTTCACTAGTGGAGGATATTGGTTACTATGAGACCTTTTCTCCTGTTTCCAAGATGAACTATATTTGCCTGGTACTTTCTCTTACAGCTTCACAGGGTTGGAAAGTGTATCAGATGGATGTGAAGAGTGCGTTCTTAAACCAGGATATACATGAGGAGATCTATATGGAGTAGCCTCAAGGTTTTTTGCAGGACTCTTCTCTTGTGTGTAGACTTCAGAGGTCATTATATGGTCTCAAACAATCCCCTCGGGCTTGGTATGAGGAGATGGGCTCTTTCTTGCTAGCCTCACACTTCACCAACTATTATTCTGATCCTATAGTGTACATTTAATGTTATGGGGTTGATCTTGTGATACTTGTGTTGTATGTTTATGATCTCATCATCATGGCTAGCTCATCTTCTATGATGCAGAGTGTTCAAAGAGCATTGATGGAGTAGTTTGAGATGACAGATCTTGGACTTCTACTCTACTTTTTGGGCCTACAGGTTATTCAGTTTTCAGATGGGATTTCCATACACTAGCAGAAGTATGCTCTTGACATGCATCTAAGATTCAACATGCTTGAATGCAAGCCTGCACCCACACCTTTTTAGTTAGGTGTTCTTTTGTCTACCACTTTCTCTACTCCTTCAGTGGACTCCACCTTATACAAGCAGCTTGCGGGTAATTTATTGTACCTGACACACACTCATCCTGAAATTTCCTTTATGGTTGGAATTATCTCTTGATTCTCCCATGATCCTCATGAGATTCATTGGCAAGCTGCCAAATGTATTTTGAGGTACATTCAGGGCACTACTTCATATGAAATTTACTATACATCAAAAGTTCCTCACATTGTTGGTTTCACAGATGCTGATTGGGGTGGTGATAAAAATGGTTGGAAGTCTACTTTTGGCTTTGTTATCCATCTTGGTTATGGTCCTATCACATTTTCTTACAATAAGAAGACTGTTGTTGCATTATCATCTACAGAGGCAAAGTATCGAGCAGTTGTACTAGCTAGTTAGGAGGTTTTATGGCTTCAATAATTGATGACCTCCTGATAGTCCCACTCTTCTTGGTGTGACAATCAGAGTGCCATTCATATTTCCTGTAACCTAGTTGAGCATCAACAGACCAATCACATTGAGACCCATATGCATTTTATCAAGAAACTGATTCAAGATGGTTCTCTCAGCTTGGAGTATGTTCCCACTTTAGAGCAGGTTGTTGGCATCTTCACTAAGATTTTTTCATCCTTATGGTATCGTCAACTATGTTCTATGCTTGGGGTGAAGGAAGTTTTCCTTGGGGGATCTCAGTGAGGCCTACCTTCTTTTTTTCTTTTTTTTTTCTTTTTTCGCATCTTTCTATCTCTTTTTGGAGGAGGGGTTTTCCCATGTGGTTTTCCCTGTTTCTCTGTTTCATAAAGATTTGGTTGTGAATGGGTACCTCATCAGGCCATGTTGCTGGGACCCAAATTCACTTTTAGCATTGTAGTTCCTTTGCTTCTTTCTTGCATTATTTGTAGCTGCATTGTTGCTCATCTTAAGGGGGTGTTAGAATAAAGAATTAATTTAATTACCTTGATTAAATTAACTTTACTACCTCTTAAGATTTCACTTTATGCACTTGCATTAGTCATTTAATAATTAAATCTAATTATTAAATACCTATTTACCTATTAGGGGTTCCTATTAGGTTTTACGATCACCTTCTATAAGGATTGATCCTTTGTATATTTTTTATTCATTCTTTTGGCCGATAATAATCTTTCACATTGTCTGAGAAAACCCTTGTTTGTTTCCTACAGATTTCTTCCTTGTGACAGGTTTTTGCATGCAGGTTTCTTGGGCTTAATAGATTTTTTTTTCATCAAATCTTACATAAACCACTCTCTTTCCTTTAGAGTGGTTGGTAGTAACGTATTTAGCATCCTTCCAAACATACTTCATGTTGATGTGTAGGTTGAATCCAACTATTTTGATCTCTTGTAGCAATAGAAGTTTAATATATTTGTTCATCATTAAAAACCTCTTGATGATGTATTTTCTTTCTAGGGAATCAAGTCCCTTGACATTCCAGGATGCACATTTGAAATTCATATATCACTTTAAGGGTTAGTGTCCATAGAGCTCTGAAGCTCTTGTAGCAGCTAGGTAGATTTTTTTTGGTCTTATTCTCTGAGGTTTGGTCAGGTTTAACTAGTGTATCCACCATCTCCCCCTCCTTAACAACCTTCTTAGTTCTAACCTTCCTACTCTTTTTGTGATCACCAAACACAAACACTTTAGGTTCCTCAAGAGTACCCTTGTAAGGAACAATGGCCCAATACTTAATATCTTCATCTTCCAAAGACTCTCTCTTAGCTGAATCCAAAGAAACAAAGGTTTGTCCAATACCCCTGCATCCATCATCTCCTCCCCCAGGAAGAGGTATTTTTCTCTGTGAAGTGGGTCCTGAAATAGTCATGGGGTCTTGTCGGGGTCTGGGAGGGGGAAGAGAAATAGGGATGAACACCAATGAGTAATTAGAGAGGAAATATTCAAAGTCATAGGCCAACTTCAAAGAATCAAGACCATCATCACTCAAACCAAATCCTAGTAGAGGATAAACATAAACCTTATCATTATCACCCTTTCCCCTAGACACCTCCAAAAATTTGTCATTATCCAGAGCTCCACTATCCATAGAACCATTTCTCTCTATGAGAGGGTAGAAGATGGGTAAATTATTTTTAACCGTACTCACTTTGTTCTTAGGGACATCATTAGTTACATACCCAACTTTAAAGTTGTTTCTTGTCCTTTGTCTGGAGTTAGAATTTTTCCTGATTTTCTCTAATTCTAACTATTGGGAATTTGTCTTTCTATGTGTAGGGTGAGTGTTCTATCCATCGAGCCTTAAATTTAGGGCATTAGTTTCAGTGAGATCCCCCAATTCACAGAGGGAACCATTCTTGTTAACATCAATGGGAGTGGAAATTTTATCCATTTTAATGACTTAATATTGTCTAGAGTTTTAGCAATGGAGGTATTGCCTACTTGAGAGTCAGTCCCAATAGTTTTGTGTGATTTTTTTTAGGTGCATTAGAATCCATCACTCCTTTAGGTTGAGTATGTTCATTCGTGGCTACTGAGGGCTTACTATTATTTTTAGGGTTAGCCTTTTTTCTTTTTTTTGAGCAGAGGGAAACTATACCTCATGTGACCCTCCCTTGTACACAAAAAAAAACTATTGATGCCACCCTATCCTATTATTTTCCTAGGTCAAATTTGGTCTCACTAGGTAGGTCTAAGCCCGTATTGATAGAAATCAAGACCCTTGCGTCTGTATGTGGAAGGAAAGAGTTGGTTTTGTCCATTTTAATTACATTTTTTATGGGTTCCATGTCCTAAGGAAAATTCCAAAGAAATGGGGGAATATCGCCCATTGTAATCCATCTAGGGAACAAAAGTACAAGAATCTCTTCATAGATAGCCTTAGGGGACCAAGAGATATATCTAAAGTAATAGGCCCCACCATTCCAAGACTTCCTTTTCATGACTTATTTTTTGCTATTAGGGCTTATGAAAAAATTAGGCAAAGACCTTTTTGAAGCATTCAACAGTATGAAAAATGAAAACCAAGTTTCTTAACCCAAACATTGTGGAACCAATCATTCAAAAAATTGTGAGAAGGCATTTTAGACACATCTTGAGCTGCTAAAAAAATTGTGGAGTTTCTAGGTCTACAATTCTCATTATCAATAGACATGGTCATCTTTAAGTTAGGTTGAATAACAATAGGGGAAACAGAGTGGCTCTTACCTCTAATCTATTCATATGTTAAGCATGTTTCCTTTTGTTTGGTCTAGATAATGAAATTTTCTCCCTTCGAAAATGCTAGTTCAGCCATGACCGCTTGCTTAAAGGATTTAGCCCTAGGTTCATCTTCTAGGGCACCTTAAGAAGAAAATGACTAAATGTCATTTCCAAGGGTTGAGTCACCCATAAAATGGAATCAATTCTATGAGTAATAAATTCCCTAGGAAAATGGTGGGTGACGATGAACTCCCACACACATGGTAGGCCTTGTCGGAAGCAACAAAATCTGTGCAAGTTACAAAGCTTTTTCACAGTAAAAAAATATATATTACTAGTCATGTGCATTTATGTTATATCGCCTCCATTTATACAAATGAAAAGCTTGTTAGAAGAGAAAAAAGATGTTTAAGGACAACATTTTTTAATTAAAGTAGGGAAATAATATCTTAAACAATGAATCATATATGCAATCTAAGGAGCATTTTTAAAGATCAAACAATAAACCACTGTGCGTTGCAAATATTGGAACATGCAACAAGGAATAAAAAACTTTGAGTTTGATCTAAGTTTTAAAAGATTATTTAAATGTGTCCTCCAAGGATTTTGCAATGGTATTATCAATGACAACACCATTTTCAGGATCATAATTTTTTCGACCTACATGTGCTAATGTGTTTTGATTCTCCATCTTGTGCACTAATAATTGATATCTTCACATGTGTTGATGTGGTTCATAATTTGACATCAATGTAAGTGTTTGAATTGCAAATATCTATAAAGAAAAATTAATTTTAAAATTTAACGTCACAGAATCACTCAAGAAAATAAATAATAAGTAATTTTTCCCCAGTAGTATCAATTGTAGTACAAACCCCATCAAGGTAATTAGTTATTTCATAGTATTTATTGTAGGAATATTGACATTTTGGATTTTTTTTCATTTATGTCAACATATCAGAGAAACAGGATAAATCGATCATAAGATCTATTTGATTGTTGCTAACTTAACTATTGCAAGTTAGCTAGTGGAACATGATATTCAGAGGTCTGGTAAGAATAATAAATTGCAGAGATGAAGTTGCGCATGTGATAGATTAATTAAAGAAGGTCAGTACTTAGTTCACTCCAAGTTTCAGAGGATATAATGAAGATTTGGGCATGATTCAAGGTCGAGATTGGTGACTGGCAGACTGGGTGATAGAGAGTGTTGATACGAAGAAAAAAAGAGGTTCGGTGTGCACAATCAAGTTAGGATTTCATGGAGTGAACCTAGGAGTGTGTTGTGGATATACTCAAGTGTCTTCAACTCAGAGGGTTTGTGCTTCAGAGGTCTGAAAGGCATAATCTTATTGTCTCAAAGACTTGTTGATAGTGTTCTTCAGGTTCGGTGAAAAAAAGCTGGCAAATCCAATGGTTGTGGTGGACTTGAAATTTTGAGTGTTTATCATGATGCTATAGGATGTTCTTGAAGTATGTGCTTGATGAGTTGGTGATACACATGGATCAGAAGGATCAAATTGGTGGAGTTTTTGGTCAATAATAATATTTTTATTATTATTCATGTTCTTGGCCGACTTAGTTGGTAAATTGTGTTGCGCAAGTGCTAAATCATGAAATATAGCTGTTTTATGATCTCGAGGTGGTTGATATAGGCCGTAGATACAATTTGACAGTTAGAGATGGATTTGAATTAAGATATTTGATGAGTTGATGTGAAGAGATGATGAATCAGGTTTTGTCGACCTAGTTCTTGGTATAATATGAGGGGAAATTGAAGGTGTGGATTGTGGATGCAAATGCTAGAGGTTGCTAGTAGAGGAAGAGCCCAATTCAATGGTGATCAGAATTTTTTCAAAAAGGGGTTGAATAAAGATCTGCATTGTGCTACATTAGAGCTATATCAGACATAAGGTAGATGTCATCTACACAGTTCACAAAAATATAGATCATTGTAGTGATCAAATTGTAAGGTAGTGAGCCTTCCTTAGGGTTGTAGCCTGAGGCTTTTTTATTTGAGCAGTGAGCCTAAATGCATGTGCATTTCCATATATTGTAATAATTGTGTAGTTCTAACGAGGTGTTTTCTTAAATTGGGTAATCAGCCCCGCCGTGGTTTTTCCCCTAACAGGGTTTCTGTGTAGATCCAATCATGCTCCAACTTGAATTAATGAGGGTTAGTAGCACTGATTTGCAATGTGGGAAAGAAATTAGAAATAATAAGAACGAATCCACGAACAATAAAATAACAAGCAATCATAGAGGAAAACAAATGAATGCAAAACACAAATGCTCGAAGCTTCTGTTGCTTCTCTCTACTCCTTCTGAGATGCTGGATGAATGGTGCTTAGTATTGGTATCGGCAACGTCTATGACTTGGGAGTGTTGAGAAAATGATGAATGGTGCTCAGTATTGGTATCAACAACGTCTATGACTTGGGAGTGTACAAGAATCCTGCAGAGTAAGTGTGCACAAAAGCTTGAAATATTGGATCCTTCAAATGGCCGAGAAGGGTTGATTATATAGAATATGGAAAATGATTTGGATGGTTGAGAACGATCCGAGAGATTAGAGGATGAATGGTTGAGATCAAAAGGAACTAGAGAAGCAATCAGTAAACTCCAGCTCTTCAACTTGGAGAGAAGAGGTGATGTTTTAGTTAACTGAGGAACAACCAGTAAACTCCACCTCTTCAATCTTGGAGAGAAGATGGGATGTTTAGTTAACTGAAAATCAAGCAGTAAACTCCACCTCTTCAACTTGGAGAGAAGAGGGGATGTTTAGTTAACTGAAAATTTGATCATGAGTTACCTTTTTGAACCTGAGAAAGGATTTATTTGAATATTTAATTGATTTTTGTAACTAAAGTACTCAAACATGAGATAATTGAATTCTTTTTTATTTAGAATTAAATTATTGAGTGAAATTAAATTAATTCAATGAAATTATTTTAATTAGAAGAATTAATTAATAAGTTTAAATATTTAAATTTAAACTTTCGGAAATTGTAATTTAATTAATTATTAAAGATTAATTAATTAAGGTTAATTAGTTAAATAAAATTAATCATTTAATTAATTTTGAGGATATGATTAAATGATTTGGGGAATAGTTTTAGAAGAAATAGATGATTAATTAATGATTAAAAACCAATTAATTAATAGATGAAAATTAGTGTTTTAATGTAAGGTTGCAAGTATGTCCATTTTAGGGTGTCTACAATTTCCATGATAAAAATCTTGTGCCAATTGTGTGAATCTGATTCTGATTTATGTATGCATGCATATTGTCTTTTCAAGTAATTAGATAAGAATTTAGGGTATTCATGTTTGAAGGGTTTTAAGAACTAAGGAGTTAAAGATTAAAGTTTTGGGAACAACTAATTCACCCCCCTCTTAGTTGTTCAACTATGATATGAATAACAATTGGTATCAGAGATTGGACCCTTGAAGGAAGCTTAACAACTTAAGGGAGATCTAATATGGAAGCTTATAAGAACGATAGTCCAAGGTTTGAAGGCAAAAACTACTATATATGGAAATTTTGGATGATCACTCATCTTAGATGCATTGGAGAAGATTACTGGACCATCACAAAGACCTTCTATACTCCTTATGTAGATCTATCTACGACTACACCAGTTGAAAAGAAGTAATATGAGTACAACATCAAAGCAAAGGAAGCATTGCTAAGTGCCATATCAGATATGGAGTACACAAATGTAATGGAATTAGAGACTGATCTTGAGATAAGGACAAAGCTAGAAACTCTTCATGAAGGAGATGCATGTGTCAAGAAAGTCAAGTTACAAATATTGAAAGGAATGTATGAATATTTGAGAATATCTAAGGAAGAAAACATCGAATCTTATATGTTAAAGATAAATAAATTAGTTTGTAGTATTAGATGTGTCGGTGGTCTATTGGATGAAGGAGAGATTGTTTCAGGGGTTTTGAGATCTTTGTCTCCTACATACAAGAGAAAATTTGTTGCTACTGAATAAATCAATATTGTTGTTGTTGTGACAAGAGATACATTGGTTGGTAAGTTATCAACTTTTGAAATGAGTGAGTTTGGTAATTATTTACCCAAAGTTGAATCATCTTTCAAGACTATAATATCAGGAAGATACATGCATAGATTAGGTCAAGGTGTAGGACCTACAAGAAGAGTATCAAGGTTTGAAAAGGGGATGAGAGAGATTGAAGAAGAAGAAAAAGAGCTTCAAGAATTGGAAGAACTAGTTGCAAGGAGACTAATAAAGGGATTTGGTAAGTACAAAGGAAAAATGTCTTTTAAATGCTTTTGGTGCAAGAAGATATGACATTATGCCTCTAGATGTCCGACGATATTTCCTAAGCATAAGTATGATAAGCCTAAAGATGAGAATAAGTGCTATTAAGTTGTTGATGATGAGGGAGTCATTGATGTTGATTCTGATAATGTTAAAAGTGAAGATGAACTTGTGTTTGTTACAATTCAAGATGATAAATATAAATATAAAAATCTTGTCAATATTATTGCTACTGATGTTGATGAAGATCTCATGTCTAATGTTGCTACTAGCAGTATGATTAAGAATGAAATATCAGTCACTCAAGTTGATGAAAAAGGCCTAAAGGATGTCAAGAAAGATAAGTGGATTACTGATAGTGGCTTCTCACATCACATGTCCAATGATATGAACAAATATGTGGAATATGAGTAGTATGAAAGAGGTATTGTCAAGAGGAAAGATAACTCTAAAGGTAAACTCCCTATGATTAATTCCTCTATTAAACTTGTTTCTTAAGATATTATGAGTGATATTCATCATGCTATTGAGAAGACCAATAGTAGTGATACTTTTGCTAGTGTTGTTTTTGCATGCAGTAATTTCGAAGTGATTACCCCTGAAAACCCTATAATTATTGCTACCAAAGAAGAGAAAGTCCTAATGACCCAATTGGATAGAAAGAATGATTGGATGATAGATAGTGTATGTTCACATCATATGACTGGTGACATAAGAAAGTTTGTAAATTATGAAGAATATGATGGTGGAATTGTCAGATGAGGTGACAATACTGGAGGAAGGATCAAAGGTAAAGGTACCAATGCCTTGGATGGTAAGAAGAAAACTTATGATGTGATATATATGGAAGTATTAAAAAACAATCTTCTCAGTGTTGGATAGTTAATCGACAAGGGATATGGATTATACATCAAGAATAACAAGTGCAAAATTGTTAAAGATTATGGAGTATAAAATGACTCACAATCTAAGGGGAAGAATAATATATTCCATCTAAATAATGAAAGAGTAAGATACTTGATTAAACAAACTAAAGAAAGGAAGATCAAATCATGAAAGGATGAACAAGATGTCAACATTAATCAAGGACTGCTACAACAAAATAAGGATCTAACAACAAGTTTCTTGTTGAAGACTAATGAAGAGGATGAAACATACAAAAGAGAAGGAGCATGAAAAGAGTCACAAGTGAAGGCAACACCTAATGAGACCATAAATTGTCTCTATTTTATTTTAATATTTATACTCTGTTTAAAAAATTACCAAGACAATTGTGAACCTTTTAGTATTTGAGCTTGTGATAAGTACATTTGAAACCACCTAGCCTATGGGTAGCTATTAGTGTCATGTTTTGCTGAACATTATATATGTATCACAATATTTCATATAGTTATTTGAATGTATGTTCTAAATTTTGATTGATTTGACTAGTTGACTTGATTATATATTTGCATATGCTACTAACCTACTAGGATGAAGGAGCGGCTTGAGAGTGGTTAACTGCATTGAAGAGAAGGCATTGAAGTTCTAGCTACAATGGGGAGGACTGTTATGAATGTAAGACATACCTACTACAATGGAGGAGCCATCATCCCAGGGAATATAGGAAATACCTCTACTATATTTCTTCTCAGCAATCAATATCTTGATGAAATGGTTATCCAGACTTTATTACACTTTTTCATGGGCAGTTACAATCTCCTTCCCCTATGGCATGATTTAATCAAACCTTATCTGTATGCTTTTGGAATAAACATGAGTCCTCTATATAATGGGATTTGATTGTTAGTTGTAGTTTAGTTTTTTAAATATATTGTTGTTGTATTTGCACATCAAGTTACTCTTTCCAGTTCTGTACATTTTTTTTATGTAATTAGTTTCTAAAAATATAATGGAGTGATTTTGGTTTACATTCTGTGTTAGTAGTTAGAAAAATCCAACCAAGGGGGCCCACTTGGGAGGTGGATTAGATTAGATTAGGCTAGATTTAATTTTAGCATTTATAGCATTTTGAGTAGAAGTTTACTGTTTCATTTTTGCACCATTAGACTCATGTATGTTCCTGCAGCACTTGCAAGGATAATTATGGTGAATGCTATGGGTTGATAGAATAGGTTTAAGGTAAGTTTTCAATTTTCACCATTAATTCCATTAAGTAGTCAAGTGTGTTCACTTTCCTGAAACAATAGCATAGGTCTCTTTTATGTATCTTTTCCTTCCTACAACATAGGTAGTATGACTCTTTGAGAGACTTAGTGCACATATTGTGCTGTCCCATTTCAAGTATATGTCCCTGGGTTGACAATTTAAATACACTTCATGATAGGAAAACTAATCCTTAGTTTGAATATACTATTCCTAGGAGAAGCTTTGGCATGATTATTATTACCTATTGTGAGGTAGTTCATTTTTGGCGCCGCTATCGGGGATGGTGTCAAGTTGAGAACCTTATTGAGTCATTTTCCATTTTTAGATAGTTCCTTTCTTTCTAGATAGTAGTATGCAGTCCTGAATTTGATTCACAAGTTTACGTAATTATTTGCATGCATCGAAGAGGAAGAATATGAGATAAAATTTGTAGATTTCTGTCAAGAGAGTCTGCTAATCTGAAAGAAGAAGTTGAAGAAGTTGAATTACCTATTGTTGACACAAGTCCTAAATTTCCTGCAACATCTTCCTCTGAAGAAGAGCATTTTGAGCCAGTTGGCCTTCGATCTTTTGCTGAAATTTTGGCCAATTTTCTTGATAATTCTACTCCAAGTGCACCTATTGTTCATAACCCTGTGGCTAATGTTCCTTTCTAGAAGCAAATCCATTTCCAAATATTTCCAGTAATGGCACAACCTACATTTCTATTTCCTCTACCTATCCTTATCAACAATGCTAACCTCAAAAACATTCCCACTACTGCACTCCCAAAGTTCTATGGCCTAATAACTAAAGACCCTGGCATCTTTCTGTTTGAGTTTGACATTTTTTGTCGAAGCTTTGAATACAACACTAATGGCCACAAGATCAAGTTGTTTCCAGTAACATTGAAGGAGTCTTCCCTACAATGGTTTATGGGCTATGGAGCTAATGCAACAACCACCTGGGATGAAATGTAGACTCTGCTTCTATAGAAATATAAAGAGCATTGCAAGGGGGGTGACCCGAAAGGAGATGACATTTTTCAAATGTCGTAGAAGGAGGATGAAACTTTGGAAGACTATGTTTCATGCTTCCTCTATAACCTGCAGAAGAATCCACAACATGTCCTGGAGGAGGATTCATAGAAACTAATTTTATTAAGGGGAGTAAATGATAATTGTCTGGAAGAATTGGACCTCATGGATGGAGCAGATATATCCCAATCTACCTAGGATGAACTCAAGAAAATCTGCCTTAACTATTCAAGATCAACTATAAAGAAGGGTAGAGTATTTTGGTCTACATTTGCTAAAGGGAACAACTCAGGCATTTCTAAGTTGGAGATCTTGAACCTGCTGTCAGATTTCAAGCAAGATATCATCAACGATGTTACCACAAACTTGGATATCATGAATTCCAAGAAGAAGCATGCAGATGTCGAAGCACAACTAGTTGAGTATTGTCCTCACTACCGCAAATAAAAGAAAGATTATGGATGTAAGTTGGTGGTGAACTTGGAGAACCAGCATCTTCCAACTAAGTACATGAAAATATAAGGAGATGGTGAGAATGTGTTCTTTGTTGCTCAACGTCAGCCATGGGCTTCAAGACGAGGTATGTCTCAAGAACCCTTGCAATTTTCTAGTCTTTATAATAATCAATGGCAAAACTAGAATGATCAAAATCCTTCTCAGTACTCCCAACCTACTTGGAACAACCAGTGGCCTAACCAACAACAAAACCAATAGCCTCAACCTCAAAATCAATGGCAGCCACCATAGGGGAATTAACAGCCATATAACCAATGGAGGGGGCCTCAACAGTGGCCTAATCAAAATCCAAGTTATCCACCCTTACCACCTCCAATATCTCAACCTGCAATAATGCCACCTCCTGTAGCCACAAGTCCTACTCCAAAGAAAACACAATTACCTACTCAGCCACAACCCAATCCTAACAACAAGCTATTGAAGATTTGATTCTGAGCAATTGATTGATTGTAGGTTTGTCATTGATGACAACATATAATACACAATAGTAATTCTGTATGTACTTATCAGAATGATGATATGAAGACTTGCGTGGATAGATACATGTTGTTGACATGTTTATTATGTTATGTTCATACACGGAGACCTAGATATGATGTTTCAGTAATGTTATGTAATTCTGTTATTGACAGTTACAGTTGTGGAAGTGTAACAGTTTAGGGCCAACGTATATCATGTGTTTCTTGAATTGTTCCTATCTTATGTATATGCATGTGTATATTCATGATTAGTTATGAGTTGATGATATTAATCCAAAGGCGCCAAACATGTTTCAAGAAGATTTCAAAGTTAGAGTTAAATTGGTGAGGCTGACTTAGTGAAGCGTCGCATCTATTTGGTTTATACTTGCGCGATTGTAATAATGCTTGCGTGCTTAATAGAGACGACAAGGATGTTATGAAGAGTTGTCTTATAGGTCCCATGATCTCATGCTTTGAGGAAGATACTTATAGTAATTCAAAGGTGACACGCTAAGTGTGAATGATACGAAAAGACAAGAAAGTTGTACAGAGCAGATTATTAGAGTTGGTTCATTCATCAAGAGTCTATGTGAAGAAGAAGTGAAAGATTGGAATACAATAGAACTAATCAAGACGTCAGGTCTACTCTATAGTTCATCATCAGATATAGTGCATATGTGTTATACATAAGGTTGTAGCCTTCACCATCAAGCAGTGAACTTTTGGATAGTGAGTCCACCACCCCTAATAGGGTTATTTGTAAAAGACTCCTAATAGGGTCCGACCCTTAACCAGGTCACTATACTTATTGCATTGTAAAGTAAAACTCCTAACAGGGTTGAGATATCTTCTAATAGGGATTACTATAAACAAGTATAGTTCATTGTGGGTGCTAATTTCCATCGAGGTTTTTACCATTTGGTTTCCCCGTAATCAAATTGTGTGTTGTGTACTGTGTTATCTGATTAAGCATTTACTTTGTTGTATTATGAAGTTAAAGAAGTAAAGTTACTAATAACTGATTCACCCCCCCCTCTCAGTTATCCTTTGGGACTATTCTAACAATTGGTATCAGAGCCAAGTGCCTTGGAGAAGAAGCCTAACAGCTTAAGGTAGATCAGATGTCTTAC